>JAODKN010000048.1:5929140-5950639 GCA_026774425.1 Petrocephalus zakoni | reverse complement strand
CCCAACCCCCCCACCCCCCGCGGAGGCCTGGGATCTGTTTTGGCTGCCATACCTCAGAGCAAACTGGGCAAATATCAAATCGGAAATGTCGGACGAAATGCCACTCACCTGTTTCTTAAAATATGAGCCTGGTGCAGTGAAACACTCAGGCACAAATTGACGCACCCGCGGTGCTGCTTTTGTGCAGGTGGTGCTCAATAAGTCCTTGGATGGCACCAAAGCGGTGGCCTCATTTTTGTAATGCCTGGGGTGTCAGGTGTGTGTGTGTGTGTGTGTTTGTGCGTGCACCCGCACGCGTGTGCGTGTATGTGTATGTGTGTGCGGTGCTGTTTCTGTTGCCGCGGCCATCTGGTCGTCCCTCTGCCTTCACATTAATTACCACATAACCGTACCCTTCACTGCCATCTCTCTCGGCTAAATTCCCCGAATTTTAGAGAGGAGCGTCGCATATATATGGGACGTTAAGTGCTCCTTTGAGTAAAAAAAAAGTCCCGGTGTCAGAATGTCGACGAGGAGGCATTTGGCAGGACCTCGCGTCTGTAATAATAAACTCCTTAATATGGGTACAGGAGACACCTGCTCTCCCCCTGTCTGGAGTGTGTGTGGGGGGGTGTTAAAGTGGACATGTGTGTGATATCTTTGTTTTTGAAAGATGCTTGGCTAGCTTAGTGTTTTAGGGCTGTGCAGGCAGCTGGTTGCTGAATGCTGCAGTCTTTCCTGCAAAAACCATTGTTCTGCACATGTTCAGAGGTGAGCCCAAAGCGTTAGGGAGTGGCCTGTCCGTATTCGTAGGTAAGTTTTGCAAGATGCAGACTGTTTTATCCAAAGCTACGAACAGTTTTTGAGAAAGCAGGGTCAGACAGTCCCTGCAACAGTTGGCGATTAAGACCCTTAACCAGGGCCCAGTGGTGAAATCACCCCGCCGACCCTAGAATAAATAATGATTAAGCAAATAAAAATTAAGCAAGAACAAATTTTGAATGCAGATGTCTCGCATATCACTATCCAACCAGTGGTCAGTTGACGTCATCCCTTGAGGATGATATGAGATATCTGGCTGAAATGCTATCTCTTGCAGTACTAGGAGAAAAATCACTTTCTTCTCCATCTTACGTGGTGAGCAGGAGCAAAGCTTTGGCGGGTGGAGGGTGGTGGCCCTTTGATGTGATGACATTTGGAGTTTCAGATTCCCCAATGGCCGCGATTTCAAGACGGCTCGTAGACTTTCGGTTTCCGCTTTATTATTACATTCTTGCTTTGCAGCTGCCCTGTTAGTCAAAACAAGTGTGCTGCTGTTTTACATATTCCTGTGATTTTTTTGACAGTAATGAGCTGTGATTAAGTATGACACCAATGCAGATATTATGCAACGGAGCACACCCTGGTTACAAAAGCCCGGGCACGGTAATCACGCAGCAGGTGCAATCAAGACTGACAAAACGTGTCAAAACTTCCAAGACGGCCTGTCATCCTGCTGCGAGGATCTATGTTTATCCGAAGTCGCCCTCGCTTCCCCTGGTCCCTATTAACATTGGAATTAAATCGGCTGCTTTTCTTACTGCTGGGGCTATCGTCACCCCCCAATTTCTATCACCTCCTGCGCTTTGCAGTCTGTTTGAGGGAAATGTATTCATTCGCCTTTGATGTGCGTGCAGCAGCTTTAGTGCGCCTGACTTTGAACATTTCTTCTTCTGTATTCCCCCCCATCTCCTGCACACGTTTCTGCAGCACCGTGTCCCATTCAGGCACCCTTTGATAGCCTGCAGTACACAGACTGTCAGATGTTCCTCGCATAACCGGTGTAATTCAACATTGATTTTGAGACCTTCACCCAATGACGGCTCGCCGCATGTCTGCGCTCCTCCGACGCGTCCCCCTGCGGGGCGACGCCTCTTCCGCAACGCATCTTTCTTTTTTACCACCTAGATGTTTATTTGTGTGTTTGCATTTGAAACGAAGGATAGCGGTGGCTTTTCGGCAGCTGCGACCGTAATGATAACCCTCTAGCTGTTTGCTTCATCCGCTATATGTAACATGAAACATTCTGAATAAAAGGGAAGTTTTGCAAAGCAGGTTAATGAGCGGTCCTGTTCTTCCGAGAGCGCTTTGATGCTGACTACGGTGCGGGGCAGAGCGAGGCTCCATCGGATTTTGACGGCTTCTCCTCGGTTACCGCGTTGTGTACAAAGTGAATAAAACATGACGGTGCGGAGACCCATTTATTATCCACTGACCCTGTCAAGCAGGCGGCCCGCAAGCAAAAGCGCCGAAGCGATCACGCGTGTGCACACCTCGCCCGCGGGGCTGGAGGTGCTTCATCCTATCAAAACCCAAATTAACGTGGACTTGACCTCGTGGTTTGCGCCATTCAGTAGGAGCGGGCTGTGGACCTGATTTAGCGACAGCATCAGGCAGTCTTGCAGAGATGAGACGGGCAGATTACAGATTTTTTTTTTTTAGTAGTAAAGAAGTTAAAGAAGTCTTTGTACTTTTCAACGTGTATTATATATGTATCGCTGATAGATTTGAGGCATCAAACTATGTCAAGCTTAAAGGCCTTTTTGATTTCTTCTAGGTAAAATGGACTTTATCATTTTAAAATACATTTTAAATCTATAGGCCTTGTACAGTCATTTTAATATAATATTTTTAATCAATGTCTGCAATCACCTACATTACAAGGGGTCAACTTTTGAATTATTTTCTCATTCCCTCCATTTTGCGACCATTTACAAGGTTTTTGTCTTGTTTTTTTTAATAGCTTCTAGAAAAATCGCCAGGGTTTGTGAAAATATGTTTTATGTAAACATGTACTACACTAAGTACATTTTTAATTGATTGGCACCACATATTACTGACTTACTGAAATTTCCTCAGATTTTTGTTGATGTAGCTGTAGGCAGCAGCCGTGCAAGAACATTTTATTTTCAAAACCTCTCAATTAATACCAGAAATTTGAGTGAGTAAAAAAGTAATCATGTAATCTCTGTCACAAAGACTAAGAATTAAATTGTCACTTGATATAAATGTGATTTTCCCCATGTTACCTGGAAAATGCATTATTGGTTTGCACTGATAATTTATCAACTCCTAAGTACTGTTTTGTTGGGGCGTATCATAACTGCACATTCACAAAGCTGTTAGTGAAACGAATGTGTTGGTATAATAGGAAAATGGCAGGAAATGCTCACAGTTTCATATTTTAAGGCTGTGTAAGTGACCCAAGGACCAATGTAGTGGTGTCAATATAGAGTATAGCATCTATACTGACCCCTAGATTAGTAAATAGTCAATAGATGAATTAAAGCTGTTGTATAGATTTTTCATTTGTACTCAAGGTTATCTGTTTAAGTGGCTTATCAAGTGATGGCTTGAAAAAGCAGATCTTCAATGAGATCAACAGCAATGCTCAACGGCAATGCTAAACGGCAACGCTCAACAGCAATTGCAAACCGCAATGCCCAACAGCAATGCCCAACAGCAATGCTCAACAGCAACGCTCAACAGCAATGCTAAAATAGATTGTCGTTAACTTTTTATACAGTATAAATTCCACTTTACCAGTAAGTGGAATTGTTCCTCAGATTTTACTGCTTATCAGAAAGTGGGTGTTTTATTAGAAAGTCCATCTTTCTGCAAAATTATAAATAGTTTCTCATCAAAAAAAAGAGTAAAAATCAAATTGCAATCACAAGAAAAACAAACTAGGATTAGTACTTGTACTAGTATGTTTCTGGGAATGGTGGATAGTCTTGCATTGTGTAGTCTAATTGTCTAATTGCTTTAAAAATAACAGGAACTCTAAAGAGTTAACATATTTTGTGTTGTATGAATGTCCATTACGCTAATTATCAGCCAGGATATAATTAGCAGCTGACCATTTACAACATTTCATGTCCATGTACAATTATTGCAATTATAATATTAATTTAATAGAAAAATGCTATAAAAAATAACCATGTGAAGATGAGTGGATTGTAATTAAATTACATACTAAATAATGATTTACTAAAACCCTAAATACTAAAACCCATCTGTGTTTTTTTTTCTCTAATCAAAAATCCATAAAAATATTTGAGATTTCTTTCTGCTATGCCAAAAAATATCCACTTAGAAGCCGCTTTCACTGTTTAAGGCTGACCTTCGTATAATTGGTTCGCAATCTTGAATGAAGAGAAAAAAAAAACAAGGAACAACAAGGAAGGAAAAAAAGTGGCAAATGCATTTTTGCGTAAATGTCTCGCTCGAGCATGGCTAATGATTGGAAAAGCAGGGGAAGAGCACTGTCACCTTACGGGGGGCGGGACTTATTCTTCCTGGCAAGGAAGTAGGCCTTGGTTCTTTAACCTTGGATGCTTATTATAAGATGGATAGTTTCAATTATAAAAAATACTATATTTATACAACAATATCCCTTTTGCCAGTATAAACAGCTTTTGATTAAAACACTTTCTAATCTAATAAATAACAGGAAATGCAGTAGGGCAGACATTTTTAATGGGCATTTTTCCAGCCAGGCTAACAGTGACCCTGGCACATTTGGCGAGGGGGTCAGGGCACGCTCTCCATGGGACGCTGGTCCAGCCAAACGTTATGTGACTCACCTGTGTCCTGTTTGCTGGAGTAAACCAGAACACCTGCATGATGTAGGGGAGAACGTGTAGAATACCTTCTCATGCAAATATGCCTGGATTCATCCATCACAAGAAAGCAGTCAGTAACTGTCAGAATGTTCTTATTTGTTCTTATATGTTTACCAAGTTCATTCCAACTGGCCAATGGTGACGTTCAAGGACTCAACAGCTTTCTTTATGAAGTTAATAAAGAAGCTTGTTCTTTTTTTTTTGGAACCTTTATTGGGATTTTCATATAACGTTTAGACCCATTCAGATACAATCTCCAGTTGTCATATTTAACACAGACTAGATCCTTGTTTTTTAAAAGATTATTTTGTTTGGTACCAGCTCTGTTAAGGAATATCACAAGATCACAAATCCACAGAGTGCGCGTGTCATAAAGCCATTTCTGATTTCATTCCGGTTTATGTCCTGAACCACTCTCACATTTGCACAGAAGTAAATTTAAAGGCTCCATAACACAACAATAGTCACAGTGCTTTGGCTGTTTCAGTTCTCTCCTGGTGTGCAGGTAGTATTTATTTTACAAATAAAAGGAGGTGGCCATTTGCTACGAGGTATTAGATTTCTGTCACAGAATTATTTACCTCACCATATCCAACAAGTGCTTGTTTTCGCCGTGCAGTGATAATGTAAACTTTGCTGAAAATATTACATGGTTTTTTTTATAGTATACAAATATGTATGGTACTCACATACTAACAATAAAAAATATAATTTGATCATATACTGTACAGTATAAGCAATACATCAATTAGAATCATGTTTTCTTCTCGCTATAGAAAAACCATATTAAATTAAAAACATGTAATGTATAAGGGCCAAAAAGATTTTTGCTGTTCTTATGATAAAATTATACAACCTCTTATACAGGAAATCTTAGCTTCTTGTGTAGGAGTCTATTTTTACATTTCCCTTTCAAGTTTTTATCCTGTCCTTTTAAAGACATAAAATATATATCTCTGTTATACTGGTTTTCAATCAAGTGAAGGATGCCTTTCGGTCTTATCACGGGCTTCCTGGAACTGTCGATGTTGAGTGAGAAATCATGTTGACAGATGTTTCAGGGGCTTGAAGCAATTTGAAGTTGAGTTCAAGAATGTTGGTTACATGTGAATATCTTTGTCAGGCTGTGATGGAAATGAAGAAGTCTGTAATTGCGCTTTAGAAGAGGAATTCTACATATTCCTTGATCTCATTTAATGGTCAAGAGCCCTATACATACATTTTTCATCATTTGCCATTGTTGTTAAATCTTGGGGGTTTTTTCTTTTTGCAAATGTTTAGTTATTATAACCTGTATTCAGTGGATTTTTTTTTCAGGATAGCTACACATATTGCTTGGTTTGTTCATAGATATATAGGTGAGACCATCTGTTTTGCTGCTGATGACAGTGAAAGAATGGAATTCTTGGATGGAGTTGGAAACGGGGAATGATTCTTAGCTGAGGCAGGGCAGGTGTGGCTGCACCCTTTGTCAGGCCTTTTATTGAGATGTATGTCCCTAATCTGATGTTCAGGGCATGGCTGAGATCCCGCGTCCCTTTGGAAATGTGACCGATGGCGGCGGGCCGAGTGTAGGAGATCTCCGCAAGATGCTGGAGATTCATTACTATGGTTGCTTCTACGCCACTTTGTTTCTCCCAGCACCCTGGACGTCACAGAAATCACAAGTCATAACCTGCATGAAGCCAAGCTCGGTTACGTCATGTAAATGGTTCAGATGACTAAACTAAATAAGTGAAACGTCTAAACTGGCAACACGTCTCATCCGACGGCAAACGCTGAGGTTGTCGTTCAGTTAATGCATAATATATAAGTTTATGAGTCAGCAGTTGTTCTTGGATCCTTGTGTTAAAATCTGTCCGTTATCTTTGTTGTCAGTTAATTATATCTGACTCAAACTGCCCAAAAAACAAGACAAAAAGAATGTCGGGCGAAAACCCAGCACTTTTAACTTAACCGTCTTCTGTGTAAAGCGGCAAGCCATGTTTTGAAAAGTAATTCAACGGTGGAGACATAAGCAGTCGTGTTTAATTTACGGTGTAGTTCTTCCTGACACTCAAAGACGGCTGGTTGTGTGAACCAGAGTTTCCTTATGCCAGAAATACCACCTCAGTTCATATTAATGCATATAAATTTAGCCCACAGCTATACCCTTACTCCAAGTAATCCATTGCCAGATATTAATGGTATTAATGAGTATTAATATTAAATGACGATTTCACTTTAATGTTCCAGTCTTGCTTGAGCCATATGCTTTGCATGGGCACTCTCAGCCAGCCCCTTTGCCCTGTGTCCCCTGCCCATATGTGCCAGGAAGCCCAGCGGGCTCAGTTTGTGCGTCTGCCCCTCCTTCGGACACCTGTGCCAGCCAGTGGTCACTCGTCACGCCGCAGGCCGCGTGGCGCTGCATACGAAAGAGCCGCCCGGTTCTCCGGCTCTCACTGTGACTGACTGGCAGCTCAAAAACCCTTGGCTTTGCTTTCCCGATAGACGCGAGCCATCTTTTTGTAGATGGAATAAGGCTCCCAGCTTCTGTGTATTCTGCAGTTTGGTTGGTGGTACTAATTGTGCGGAACAAAATGTAATTTAGTGCACATAATTTTATATTATTATTGTTATCAATAATGATATTATCAATAATGTTTTGTAATTATAATTAAGGTTTATCAGATGTCTCTTGTATTTTGCCCCCACCTCTTTATTTTTTGCCCCAACATTTGGCTTCTAGAAGTTTGAAACAGAAAAGGTTTTCTGCTGATTACAAATATTTTATCCAGAATGAAAGAGCCAACAGTAGCTGTAAGAATTTGCTCTCGGATCCAGTGTACTTATGATGATGAGAATAAAGATGGCCTCGGTTTTGGTTTAATTAAGTCGTTGAGCTGAGAGAGCCTCATGCAGCATGGACAGGCACACCTGTCATTTGGCAGTGTGGCAGTGATAACATTCCTGAAGGTTAAATTCTCAAGATCAAGGAGAATGTCCAAAATCCGTCGCCAAGCTGTAACAGAAACCAGCAGGTCAGTGATAAATCTACTGTTGATATCGCTGTTGCACATATTGAATCGAGCTGTTTGCACTTATTACTCAGGGCAATTTGACTAAATTAGTTCCAAGCTCTAAATCATCCACTTGTTTACTTGATCCTATATCAACAATGCTAATGAAGGACCTTCTGCCTGAAATCGGCAAATCCACATTTATCTTTATCTCACCCGAGTCTTTTAAGATATCTGTAATCAAAGTTCTGCTCCAGAAGCTTAATCCGCCGATAGGCCTATCTCAAACACGTAGTTTCATATCAGATTTGTTGGCAAAAAAACTATGAGTCCATAACCTGCCTGCCTGCCTGTATTTGGTAAAATGACATAAAGACCACTTGTCAGTCTGTGGCATGGTTTTGTTTGAGCATAGAGAGGCTACAGAATGAGTTTCTCTCTTTTCCTTACTGTGGGCATTTATTTGCTTGCCTTCTCCTGCTTTTGAATTGAAATTCCACTGTTGAAATATTTTGCCCGTGTTTTTTGAAATGGATCAAGACGCGTAGGCTTTTAGAGGACTCTCGGCTAGGCCATCCCTGTCAGGGCGTTATCAATTTATTAGGGTAAGTGATTAATCTATAAAATATTCAGTGGCCAGGTATGAAGCACCACAGGGCTCTCTGCGGGCTGCGGCGTGTCCGCTATCTCTTGGGGATGTTATTAGCAAGCATGACATTACTGATATATCTGCAATGTCTCTTCTTTCAGAAGTAGAATCCTGTAGAAGTCGGTGTGAATGATTCCGGAATGCTGCCCTATGCATTCATTATTTTAAGATTAGATCGTCATCATGCTCTGCTTTCTGCCTCTTCAAATTCCTCCCTGAACTGTCTCCAAGTGGTGCAGAATTCTTATTAGACACTCTGCCCTACATTTTCTTCCCGCTGAATGTTGAGCTGAATATAAATCACTACATCTTGACTTTAAAGGCCTAAATGGTACCAATGTATCTTAGTAACTTTCTTTTGTCCCGCACACTCCTCCTTGATTACTTTTTTCTATCTTCTCCCAAGAATTGAGTTCAAAGGCTGGGGAGGCATCTCATGTGGGGCTCATCTTTTATGGAATTATCTACCTGCGCTTGTTTGGACTCCGCACGTCTTTAAGTCTGTATTTTATGCAGTGTAGATGAAGGTGTAGAGAGGCTGATAGCTCCTTATCATAGAGCTGCTGGTGAGCGCGCCAGACAGCCTGTCACGCTAACATTGCGTGTAATCATCGCCATGTGGCCACGCCGGTAACAGCACTGCCCAGACACTCATCTCTCAGTAATTTCCAGAAAAAAGGTCAGCCGCCCTCCTGCCAGTTTGACCAGCCAGGATCAAATGACTTTCCTTACCACTGGACTTTAGGTTTGTGATTTATACATCTAAAGACATTTTTATCTCTCTGCTTTATTGCTGAAGGGATCAAGAAATAATTTTCAGTTCTCCACATGCAGTATTGGCATTTTTTTTCAGTTTTTCGATCGCCTGTGAAAGAGCTACTCCATTAAAAATGACTGATTGATCGATTTGATTAATTGATCGATTCTGTATTAAAGACTTAAATAGCTGCTCTTGCTAAAATACATTACGCACGCACTAATCAGTCATCCGAACGTTATATATTATAGGAAAAATGTCTCGCCGAGCAGTTTGAGTGTGCTTCGGAGGGAGGATTACAATGCCGGAGTGTAGAAAAACACTAGGGCTTCCATCAGGAAGACAAATGACTCTCTACAGGAGTGGTTTAAGTGGCCCAGCTCTGTCAAACCTGACATTTTGATTTCTGTTTAGAGCACTGCATTTTTTTTTCTCAGCGAATTACTTAGAAGAACTTGAGGGAGAATAGGGAATGCCCAGCTGACAAAAACATTTAAAAACACAACAATACCGTTTCAGTTTCTGACAGTTAAATTGATACAACTGAGCACACATCACACATAATTCTCAATTTTCTTTTCTACAAATCCCACAGATGACTCGAACACGACCGATTTTCACCATTTTTTCATCCGTGTCTTTGTCTTCGTGCATTTCCTCTTCGGTGGCAATTCAACTTTTTGGTACAACGTGAAGATAAATTTTCTCTCTAAGTCTTTCAAGACACCAGAGAAACTGCAAAACGTAGCTGGATATGGCAGTGGGCCTGGGCGAAGACGGCAGGTGAAACACAGCTAAGTGTTAAATCCAAGACAGTCCTGGAAACTTCAGTGAGACCTTGTAATTTTCACCATCTATCTACCCATATACTATAACTGCACTGCCCCCGACCCTGGAGACGAGCCAAGAGTAGAGGCCCGGATTGGATGCCAATCCATTTCAGGGCACACGCTCAAACATGCAATGTTCAATTTAGAGATACAAATGCGCCCAACCATATGCTTTTGGAAACCTACGCAAGTGCAAGGACGTCACGCAGAGCAGGGAACGGGAATCGATCCCCCAAATGTTCAGGTGTGAGGCTTCCCATAGGTCCACCATCCTGCCCATTAATTGTGACCTTCTTTTTTTATTACCTATACACGTCTTTGTCAGATGCTAACAATGCCCACTGTGACTAATTCAGACTGACACGAGAACAGAGGAAGTCACTAACTAGGTTACCACGGATGTGAGACCAACCCAGTTCAATTACATTTTTCCCCTGACGTAAATATGTCGGCAGCAAATTAACTTAACAGAGTGCTTATTTAGACACGACCATTACAAACAGAAATATTTCTATGGCGACACGTCTAAAATAGAGGTTTATGGACCGTAAGCTGGCTGGGATCTATTACAGATGGAGAGACACAGTAGTGTTGATATCCTGTCATGTTTCCATGCTGTTCCTGAAATAGATCTGGGAGTGGTATTCGGGGCAGAATATCATATACATAAATATACATCTGCTTTGTTTACACTGGAGATCTGCAGTCTGTGCCTGTTGACATTCACATGAAACGATGGGCTGTCCACACGTGTGAGACGTTACAGACGATACCCAGGGTACATGCTAAATGCCACTTCTGTGCGGGAAAAAATTGTCCTGATATATACTGACACCCGTAATCCAAGTCACATGTAATAAAAAGATCTGGTAGAGACCAGCCATAGAAATATACCAACATTCAAATGCATACTTATGCATATAGGATGAAAATGGTGGTAGACTTTGTTAATAGCAATTAGCAGTAATGAACACGGCATGATAAATTGCAGTGGTGGAGGTGGAATAATAAAATGACTTGGTGGCGTAAAAAAAAGGCTTACTTTGTGCTTGATGGGACAGAACTCCACTAATGTGTCCCGATCCGGGCTGCCTGCTGTGTAGGCAAGTGCAGAGATGGGCCCATTTAGTACTGCTCCTACCCCACCTGCTAGGTTTTTTTTTTTTTAATATATGTACTTTTACTTCTGTGCTGATTAGAAGACTGCAGGCGACCGAGGAAGTATTTGGCCCCGTCCTGTTTCAAGGAGACGGGGAGCTGTCCGATCTCTTTGGTGCTGAAGCCGCCTTATCCTGTCATAACGCCAGCTCGACCAGAACCAGACCTCATACCATAAAACATCAAAATGAAACCTGAGTATCTTAATACTGCTCTCCCACATCTGCATAAAAATAAAATGTTTAGTCTTTATATACAGTGATGCACCGATCAATGATTTTATCGATTAAAGTAATCTACTATTTCATCATATTCTTTCTGTAATAAATTCTCTAGACATTTTGTGGCATGTGGGATTTGTGGTCTAATTCTTTGCAATAATAAAGGTCACTACATTTTTTTTTGTACAATTTTCTGTAAATTTTTTATTTTTGTTTATCAATATCAATATTTCCCATTTTGTGAAATCATGTTATATTTCTTGCCACTTTAATTTGACAGTATAGCTAGTGTGTAGTTATGTAGTTAATAACAGCATAATCCCCCATAGTATGCAGCTGTATATTTAGTACCATGCTTGAGTAATTTCATTCATCTGAACTTTAGGTATAGTGGATATTGCTTTGGTTTGCTTTTATGTATCGCTGTTGTTCATAGCATAGAAATAGTTTCTCATTTGCTAGACTTTCTCCTTTTTGAACGATCTTTAAAACTCTGTGGAACTTGGCTGTCTTTTTTTATTTATCCTTTTTGTTCAGAAAATAAAATGAGAATCACTAGGGACACCCCCCGCCACCATCCATGCTGAATTATGTCTTTGACCTCATCCTTGACACCCCCAAAAGGCAATCTCCCAGGCCTGTCAGATGTGGGTGATTTCCCTCTGATCGAGAAGCGCGTCCAGTCGTCCAAATGGCCTCACGCGATGTTCATTTTAACTGCGGAAAACGGTGAACACAGACACTGTTCATTTTCCTCTGGCTCGCGTGTTTATTTGCTAATATAGTTTTGCTGTGTAGCCATGCTTTTAAATTTAGTCTCTGTGGTGTTTGTTCTGAACAGAGGAGTTGGCATTCTACACTTTATGATACATCCTGGGAGATTTTATTTTTTAATAATTTATTGCTGGACATTTTCTAAAGCAGCTGGGCTTGAAGACTTGCATAACAGAATATCAGAAGCATTATAAGCAAATTTCTGTGCTCTAAATGAAGATGCACAGTGAGATCAATAATCAGTTTTAAATGTTTCCCAAAGCCCAATTACAAAAAACAAAGTTAAATGTAATATCAGAAAACAATTACAATAAGAGGTTCCCTTCCTTATCCATGATTCCATTTCATATTTATTGACTTCGTGTTAAACAAACAATGCATATGATCTTTACATAAATTTGCCCAGTCAACCAGAAGAAACACAAATAAAACATTTTTTCGTCAATGCATATCACATTTTCTGTTGATGTTGGTCTTGTACTTAAGTGTTACGTTTCCTTTTTTCCGTTCATTGTAGATTTTGTTGCATTACGGCTTGTATTTGCCTTGCAGCCTTGGCTTTTGAGCGGGCTGATTGTTTTAGCCTTGTTTGCCTTTGCTGCAGTGCCAGCTGCCATATTTGGCGCTCTTTGGTACTTCTCCTGCATGCCTCTCACCATTGTGTTAGCTGCAAGCTTAACCTCCCCGTGGAGAATGCGCTTGACAGGTGCATCGCATGGCTAGGCCTGAAATACTTGGCGGACGCATCTCTCGTCCGCACTCCATGTGTTTTTTTTCCCTCCCCCGACCATTTGTGTTGGTTCGCTGCACATGCTCGGCCTGGGGGGGCGCTCATTCCATCTCCCCGGGCATCATCTCATCATTAGATGAGTCTCGCTTGCACATTTGCAAATACTTCCTCCCCGCAAATCACTCTTTGGGGTAGCAGAGTTGCATGGATTGTTATTCGAAAGCATGCGATACCTTTACGAAAAATACCTTAATGAGGACAACCTGAGGAGCAGGCACATGCAGATACAGCACTGGGCAAAAGTCTTAAGCAGTCAAAGGAAATGTTTAAAGCTATTTATCTGGGTATTAAGTGTATATTTGCTCAAAAAATGTAATTTAACATTGCAACGCAATAAAAATAGAATTTCTTCTCTTCTCCAAAAAGTCCCTGATATCTTGCTGGATGGCTAGATGAACACGGTCTCATTCCCAAACCTTTCTCCAGGGGCACCCCAGCCAGTCCATGTATTTGTTACATTTGGCCACCTGCTCAATGAATTGATGAGGTTAATTAAATAACTCAATGAGATGCTGATTAGCTAAAAAAGGTGTGCCAGTCGTCAAGTTAAAAGTATACATGGGCTTGTTGGTGGGTTACTGTAAATACTGGCCTGAATTTAGGAGATGTTTTGAAATGCCTGAGAAAACATACTATAACAGACATAATATCCTGGTTTTACACCAACATGAAGATCATTTAAACATCATTTTCGACTTTTGCACAATACTGTATATGTTCAGTTATACATGCATATATTAACGTGACTGAAACTCAAAGCATTTTGTGCCTATTTGAATGGACTTTTAAATTCGTATCTGTCAGTCTCTCAAATTCTTCTCATGCATAACCACTTCACTTTTTTCCCCCAGCCTTGCATGAGGGGGTCACTTCCAGTCCTGCCACTGCTTTTAAATTGGCTTGATTTCTGGATTTTGACTCATCATTCCAAAACATCACATTTCTTCCTTCTGATCTGGTTGGTTTAGTAGAATGTTTAGGATGACTGTCATGGTACGATTTATGGTGCAACTTCAGCTCTTAAGCAGAAGACCCTCAGAGTACGAGGATGTTTCCTCAAGTGTTGGGCTTCCATTTGCAAAGCGTGACTCTCAGGCGATCATGTCTGAAAGCCGAGATAAGATAGCCAAAAAAAAAAATAAAATCCCAGATTATCCAGGTGCTCTTTTATAAACTTAAGATGAGCTTAAATATCCTTTCATGGTATATTTTGATCATGAACTTCAGCAGCAGAGACCTGCAGATACTTGGAAATAGTCAGTATGACTATTTTGAATTAAAATCGACTCAATTTGGTAAGTGTGTTATACTTGTGGCATTGCATTTGGTCATGTTTAATTTTTAAAAATGCCAAACTGACATTGAAATCACGCCACAACACTTAAAAATTACTGAAGCGCATAGCTCACAATACCATAGATAGCTCACAATACTACACAATAAGTATACTAGTATACTTTCGAGTATAGTTCATGTTAGAATCTCTAACAATTCACTTGGATGATTATGAGATTGTAATGAATCTAAGTTGCATTAAGAACCAGAATGGTTCTGGTACAGCAACTCCTATGTGGCTTCTATGTGATTTTGCTTGATCCACATTTTTGTCTGGAAGTGAGTCTTTGGAGCAGGTTGAGTCCTGGCTAGTGGCAGACCTGCCAGCAGACTTCCTTACTCTGGAATTCTGCAGGGGGGACTGTAGCCAATAACCTTCTCAGCAAAATCCAAAAACCCTTGTAGTTTGTCCTTGAAAAGGGGGTCTAAGCAGAGCCAAATCGGACAGTGATGGAGGATGCCTTATGGGTCTCTGCCGTCGCACCAGGTGCACTTGCCTTTTCCCATGCGTGTGTGCTTTTTGTTCATTTTAAAAGTACCTTGCTAGTCACTGGGCTATATTTCTGCAGCTATGCATCTTATTTTCTAATAATAATTGATCAGTCATCTGTCCCGAATTTTCATTTTGAACAGGCAAAAACAAACGCATGAGCAGCATCCAGAATACTGTTGATCAACGTGCTTGTAAGTCTCTGGAATAATTTTACTGCACGCCTAAATTTTGTAGTCCTAAATTTTGCCAAATCATATACTTTTTGTCACCGGGTCCCAAAACATCTTCCAGTTCCTTTATTACCCTTAATAACACTCTTTCCTTCTTTAGAGCACAGTACATTTCAAATTACAGTAAAATGATCAACGTAAAGCGATGCAGTGGCACAGTGATTAGCACTGATGCCTCACATCACTGGAACCAAAGTCTCTGCCGTGGCTCCATGTCTGTAGATTTTGCATGTATTCCCTGTGTCATTGTGGTGTCTCCTTTGGGTTCTCTAATTTTACCCCACAGTCCAAAAACACAAAGGTGAATTGGAGTTACCAAGCTGTCCTTCGGTGTGCATGTGTGAATGTGCCCTGCGATGGGTTGGCGCCCCGTCCTGGGTTGTTGTCTGCCTTGTGCCCGTAGCCTCTGGGATAGGCTCCAGACCCCCCGTGACCCTGAATATGACAAGCAGTTGCAGAAAATGGATGGATGTATGAGGCCAGCTTACTTCCCTTTACCCAGAAGAGGGCCGTCTATCCCTTTTAACTAGGTTTTTCATTAGACAGATGGTGACGAATTATTGATGCATAACACTAAAATGTAGTAGGTGTGATAGACAGTATGGCACAAAGATTTTTTTTAATTATCCATAATTTGTTCGTGTTCAATGCAGACAATTCTGCCGTAATAATGTATGAGCACATTTATGTTGCATCGCAGCTTAGCGACATTCTCCCTGCGACAGAGAATACCTGAGAGAGGTAACGGGATTAATGGACCTGTCTTCTGTTTCTGTCATTCTTGGTTTCTCATTTACCCACTTTGTATCCCTACTAATATCCTGTGGATCAGCATTTTTAGTTAGAGTGGAGAACTTTTTCAAAACCTCTTAATCTCAGGAGCAATCTCGAGACACTATTGTTCCAAAGCCAATTTCTTACGGGAGACCTTGGAGGACAAGGCGGCTGATCGCTTATCATTTCTTTGCGTCTGACAGTCCTCCGCAAGTTCAAAGGGATACAAATGTGTTTCACCTTGTATAATGTTTCCTGTGACATGGTTAGACTGCATCGATATCTGACTTTTTGCTCGTCTGTGCTGCCATTTGTTGACACTGTTTTTACTTCCCTTGGATAATTCAGTGAAACTGTTCTGCTTACACTAATGAACGTAATGTACCTGTTCAGGCTTTTGCAGTGTTTGTGGGTAATATAAACAGCTAAAGGTGGCCATCTGTTCATGCAAGTTTACTGGGCCTTGGGTTACTTTGCCTTGGGCTCTGCGAGGAAGTTCCACACTTTAATTTTGAGGTCTGCAGCTGCCCTCGTGTCACCTGCCGTCGAGGACGTTTAATGTGCAAACCCTGTAGAGGGAGAACCGAATCAGAAACGTCAATTTTTCTAAGCTGAGGAGGTTGTTAAAAACGACATATTTATCTTTTAACAGATGTCAGCTAGCCGGCAGTAGCTACCTCTGTCAGGCACCTGGCGGAGCCGTCGGCGGAGATGGATAAGGACCCTCTACACACGTGAGTCGCTTTCGCTCCTACGAGACAGAAGTGGAAACTGAGGGGAGGCGGGTCTATCCTTTGCTAACCCTGGGGAAATCCTAAACAAGCACCCAAAAAAGTGACAATGTTCCTTGTGACATGGTTAGACTGCATCAAAACTGCCTTTTTTGCTAGTGTATGCTGACATTTGTTGACATGCTTTTTACTTTCCTGGGATAATTCAATACGTCCCTCAGGAAATTCAACCTTCCTTGCACTATTACTGTTTATTGTTGTTTATTATTTATTGTTACTATCTGTCTGTCTATTACTGTCTAAATGCGTGAGAGGAATTTGTGATGTGGATAAAGAATACATATATATATGTATATATATATATATATATAAACACACACACACACACACACACACACACACACACACACATACACACACACTTTTGTAATGTAATCTTTGTGAGGACCGTCCATTCATTTCTATGGGGAAAAAACCCTAATCCCAGTCACAGCACCCTTAACCCCTCCCAGCCTTAACCTTACCCAGTCCTCACGTATAGCAAAACCTGTACATGCACGCACACACACACGCACACACATACACACACACATATACATGTGCAGCAGAGCAAGTGTATGCTGGTCATCCGAACTGGTCTGAAACCATTAGGAGAGATGTAACTCCACCAAGATACTAGAGAGTAATGAGTTTCCTGTGAATATTGATCCTTATTGTAAGCGAATTAGAACAGTTTCTTTGTTTTACTGTAGTAACAATTAAGCTCTAACCTAGAAGATAGTAATTATACTCATTTATCTCATGTTCTCGGCTAAATAGGGGGGATACAGCTACTCTTAACATATTATACACATGGCTTTTTATAGTTTTGCTGTAAGCCTACCTATAAATAGGCAGCAGAATATGATACTGTGGTGATGTAATTAGTACCACTATTGGGTTCTGGAACTCAAAGTGAAGTTAATTGTGTGAACAGAGGCAAGAACTAAGGTGGGTAACTAGATGAGTTCGGCTGTTTTCCCTTATTTCAACCCGTTCAAGATAGGAGTGGTATGCCTTATGAAATATGTTAATGCAAGAGAGTACCGAACATCTTTGATCAATTGCAGCTATAGATATTTTTCACTTTTTTGCAATTCCTGCTTTCTTGGCCCCATAAATAGGCACATACATTTGTACTCATTGGTTCAGCCTACGAGTCCAAACTCGCCAACCTGAGAATGGTGGCAATAGCTGTTGCGCTGCCTGTGTTTTGATTAAAGGGTCACAATATAACCGTAAACAAAGTGACCACTGTGAACCAATCCAATTATAGTTTTATTACCTTTTGGCCTTTTCCCTCTCATTAAACTATCATAAATCAAAAAATATGAGAAACATAGCAACGCCGTATTGTAAAATACTCCAGGTGTTACAGAGTCAAAGTAAAGCTTCTGTGATGCATGGAAAATAATGGGAACAGAAACCTATTATATAGCAGCCTAATTAAATGAAAATGGTGTTGACATATTGACAGGCTGAGCTATGGAACTTCTTTGCTATTAATATGATTATTATCCTTTTCTAAAGTGCAGTACAAAATGATGTCTTGTTGACAATATTCTCAAACATTCAATGGAAAGGACTAACAACTCCATGTTAAATTGTGAATGCATTTTATCAGAGCCTTGCCGTTTTGAATTGCTAGGTTTTATAATTTTATGCATCTACAGTATGTTGAATATATATATAAAGCATAGGTTAAGTTTTATAATGAGGTTGTACCGTTGGTATATACGCGCAGTGGCCACTATATTATGTATACACGTGTTCGCACAAACCTTATTTGCTGAAAATAGATATATACCGTTTGCATACAGGGTTCAGTTACTATGGGAATGATTCGTGCTAGCAGGCATGGTGTTTCCAGCATCGAGATTTCCCTACAGTACAGTGTCTAGAGTTGCAAAGAACAACGTTCCACCAGGGGTAAGTCCTGGAGATGAAAACACCTTGATAATGAGAGAGGTCAGAGAAGGGCCAGATTCGTTAAAGCTCACCGGAAGGCCACAAGTGGGGAAAAAGATAACAGCTCAGTACAACGGTGGTGTGCAGAAAGGCTTCTCTGTATATGCAGCTCGTCCACCCTGTAAGTGGTCCAGACAGGACGGGACCTGGGTGTTCTGGAGCCCTAGGCGATTGCCTGTGTCACCTATAGGGTGGGCCGGCCGGCCTTGGGGTATGGTGGAAAAAGGAGATAATACCTAATATATATAATATTGTGTGTGTGTGTGTTCGATGCAGACTTAAAATTCAGTAATATAGTCATTTTTGCATCATGGCATGACTTATTAAATCTGAGAGGTCACTTCATTATTTCAGAATTCTTCTGGAAAGGGGTCAAGAAGCAGCAATCCGTTATATGATGTATGGTGATTCATGGAGTGATTTACGCTCTCCTGCGTGATAAACCTTATAGTGCACTGTGTCCTGCTGTGAGAAAATGTTCTAAAATTATACTGTGAATGAGCAGCTGTCCTTTGGCTTTACATGGAATACATTCAAGCTATAATTTATTATACATATAAATGCATGTATATGTTCATCTATGGATAATTGTGTTCCAGTGCAGAATAGCCCAGTGATGCTAATTACTATGCAACTCTACCTTAAACTCTGCCTTGTCTGAGCAAATTCTTTATTTAAATTATTGGCAATTGTTCACTTTTATGAATATCAGCTGATTTTCTGATTTCTGCCTTTCATTTTGAAGGATAAGAGACATGTTGAGTAATTAAAGTTACATTCTCCGGGAAGATGTCAGTGTTGTAATTAGAAATTAGTGTTTTAGAAATTTTGAATTAGTGTTTTAGAAATTTTAACAATAAAAAATAAATCAGAATGTTTTTTTCATGTACCGTGTCTTGTCCAGAAATCATGCATGTAGCTATTTGAGACTGATTTTAACAATTAGTGCAGTAGTAACGAAATTGATCAGTTAAAGGATTTTAACTCCACGTCACTCGCAATTGGCAGAAGCTTCATAATTTATTCAGTTACTTCAAAGCTGAGTGCCTCTTAAACGTAGCATGGAAGGCACCTAATTGGGCATTTGACCTTCACACCTTGGATTCAATTATATCAGTTTACTTTGCTCTTCGCTGCTTTACCAGCTATTTTTCATAATGAAAACCAGATTTCATATTGTTCTCAGAAAATGAATCCATTATTAGCCAACGGAGCACAGGGGTCGACTTTTCAAATTACCGATAACGACAGAACGTGTTGCGGCCACCTGGTGGGTTATAGCGTCTAGTGGTGTTCCGTGCTTCCCCGCTGCTCCGGGGACTGAGCTGTCTGCTGGATGGACATTTAGGCCCAGGTGACAGCTATCAGGCAGCCGTGACAACTGGTGGCTAACTGTTGACAACGCTAGAATCACTGAGACCAAGATGACAGGAGGACCGCGAAGGATGCGTCAAGCCCTCTGCACATGCTTTGAATATAACTACTAATGTCATCCTGTCTGCCACAAATGAAGCACTATTTGTTTCTCCCCCTGGGTACCTGAGGGCTAGAGAAGTAGCCAGCTATGCTAATAATAGCATTTGGCTACAACTCCGTTAGCTACTTTTGATCTTGCCTGTCTCCCTCACAAAGAAGCCAGTCCCTCCCCCGAGATGGCTGTGTCACAGGTGGCTTATGGTTTTCTTTATGAGACTAATTTTGGCTGAGGCGTTCAGCAAAGACACAGAAACTGGGACATGGTCCCTTTGGACCTGGCTGTCATCTCCAGTGCCCGGTTTTCTCAGCCAGGAGAGCTTTGTTATCAGCTGGATCTGCAACCCGTGCCGTGTCACTGTAGGTATCACCTGTGAGAGATTTTCCCATGCCTCAGATGTCACTTTACCCCTGGCTTCCTGTTTAGCACTGAGCAACTATCTAGTACACTTGGTTCCATTCTTAAAAAACCCAGCACCGGAAAGTTTGCATTCATATTTAAAACGACTTGCTCTCAGCGTTTGACGAGTGAAGGTCTTTTGAGGATTTGATCAAAGCATATTGTCTTTGATAATGACGGTCTTGGTTTCGCTGAGGTTTTGCTGAAATATGATTGCACGCGTCTTGCAATCCTGATTCAGGCAGTTTGTTTTCATGCTTTTTTCATGTTATATGTCAAATATGGCTTTTAGGTGTGAACTTTAGTGTTTATCTAAGCTTTGCCTGCCTTAATTGAAAACAATTATGTGTCAGAACTCACTGGGCGAGACCATCCCTGATCATAATGTGATCAAAGACCTCGAGCTCAATAAAAAAAAAAAACGTAAATAAGGTTCCTTGGAGAAAACTGCAATAAAATACTTCACATCCAAGATGAGAATTACAGTAAACCGACCGATCTTTGTTATTCACTAAATAATAAAATAGTAATAGACGCTACTGGAAATGCTAAGGGAGCTTAATCAGACCTTTGCCTGACGTACACCTGTTTGTTTTTTTGTTTGGCACTACACAGAGGCCCTCATGAAGATCAATTCCAAAGTGAGGACCTGAGGTCTGTTCCATAAATAGAGTATAGAGAAAGCTTAAAGAGCTCGCTTCATAACTCAGTTTGATCGTCATGAATTCCCGAAGCCGCGGACCCTTCTCTGACTCTCTGTGTCCATGCAGCGGGCAGGCAGAGCGTAACCCTGGGTGTCACTATTCTTAGCTGAACAGGCCGCATCTGTTTCTTAAGTGGCTGCGATGCTCCTTCTAAAATCACCACAGTGATCCCCTGAGCAGTGATCTTTTTTAGTCTAACCAGAACTTTTTATTGGCCAAATAATTATAAAGGTTATAACAATGCTCTTAGAATTAGATAAGTCCCTGAGAGCTTGCTGACTAGTCGCTTGGTAATATTTGCTATTTAAATATTTAAAAAAATAAAAAATGCAAGATTGAGATCTGAGATTTCTTCCCCCACTGAACTATATTACATGTCCTTCGATAAAGACAGGGGTGCCCACACTTTTTCAGCTACTTTTAAAATGACCAGGTCAAAACTATATACCTATATTAAAAATGCTAAATATATAATATATATGTTATTTGTGTGTGTGTGTGTGTGTGTGTGTATATATATGTATATATGTA
>JAODKN010000048.1:5912024-5929040 GCA_026774425.1 Petrocephalus zakoni | reverse complement strand
GGCTAATAAACGCCCTTTTGAAGGGTTCAACCCCACAGCTGCAAACATGGGTCGTTCCTCCCGCCGCGCTGGTAACAATGTGTGTATGTGTGTGTGTGTGTATATATATATATATATATATATATATATATGTGTATATATATATATGTGTGTGTGTGTGTGTGTGTGTGTATATATATATATATATATATATATGTGTGTGTGTGTATATATATATATGTGTGTGTATATACAGTATGTGTAGGCGAACCTTCCACCACTGCCCGAACCCTTACAGCACAATACAATCCAATACATTTATGGTTCCTTAATTGGTACGGCTCCCCCACTAATTTTTTTATATACCTTTTTAATAGATATAAATCGGAAGACTGGCTGGGTCACTTTGCTCGCCAGAGTTTTGCATTAGCTCGCAATACATTCGCGTGTTCTGCCGGGTGACGCGTTAGAAGAGAAGGGATCGAGGTAGTTTTTATGGTAACCTAATGTGTCAAAGTTTTGATGTCGCGCGATCTACCCACACTACCTTCGCGATCGACTGGTCGACCACTGCTCTAAGAAATGTTTCGAGGACCCGGGAATGCAGTTGCGTATTCAGAAAGTTCTAATATTTGAGGAAAGTCTGAACACAAGTTATCCAGAAACTTCCGACCTTAACTAGCAAAAAAAAAAAAAAAAACACATACACACACGATGTCCAGGCTGCCCTGACCTGAGCACAAAACAAGGCAGAATTACATTTTATCTCCGCGGAAGGAGCAGCTGAGGATAATGCTGGATGCCCATTTCAGAAACGGAGTATAACTCAGCAGAATAATTCCTGAGATGAGAGAAGAGGGTTAAAAAAAATGAAAATGAGACCAAAAATAGGTAGACCAAAATAATGAGCAAGGGATGTGAAAGAGTACAACTATGAGCTGAATGCTTTCATTTCATTTTTGCAGCCATGGCAACTGTTGCTATAGTGTCTATCAGAGTGTTCCGGCAGGAAGATTTCTCTGGAAATGGAAGATATTTATACAGCATAACTGATGATGATGAGCCCTGTCAGAGTGATTAAACAACAAGATCCTGCAGATTTGTCGACTCTGTAACCCCGTTGATCTTCCTGTAGGGTGATAATAATGAGCACCCTTAAGCTTTTGATTGGCCACCATACTTATATATATATATATATATGTATGTGTATTAAAACAACTCAACGTAACTGCTTTTTTCTTTGTGTACTTACCTGCCCTGAAAAAGAAATACATGACAAAATTGGTTTATGAACAGGTAACATAGTCTTTTGTCTAATTGTCTAATAGATTGGCTCCCTTGTATAGAGTACTGTATGCACTAAACATAATCTTTGGTTGTAAATATATCCTTGTATGCTTTGCTACATGTGAGTATGACAGTGCTAAAAGGGAACAAAGAATTTAGTCTAGATTTTGTGTTTCAGCCCCCTGCCTGTCTGCTGTGTGGTTTCATCTGAAAAGCATCATATAAAAGGAAACAGTGACAGTCTGTTTTTTTTTTTTGAGACTTGAGATGCAGATCAATGCTCCTTATTCTTGTAAACACACCTTTGCTTCACAACAGTGAGTGTGTTGATTAGATTTTTTCCCCTCTTTGGTCCATACTTGAAAAGATTTTAAGGTTAGGCACTTACAGATGCTTATAACATTTTTAAAGTCCAGTCTTGCATGGATCAAAGCTAATCTGCTGTTAGTTTAATCAGATTCTCTCTGTTAGGATTTAGATGAATATCAGATTGCATTTAATAATGAAGGAATACAGATCGTTTGAAATGGGTCGCAAATTTTCACCACAAAGTATCTCAAAATATGTTGATTTCCCCATAAATGAATATAGATTCGTAATCTACTTCAGGGGAAACGGATCTGAAAATGAATCTTCTTCACTGCAATTGTCTCCGCCTCTCATCCGGGATCTCTTTTAACATGGGTGTCTGATTTTCTTCTGTATTTTTTCCAGAATTCATTACAAACGAAAGCACAAAGATGCTGTCCTACTCTGTCTGTGATCTATTATGTTTGCGGACAGCTGAGGACAGTCCTATACGGCATTGGCAGAAATGTGTTGGGTAAATAAGTCCAGGATTATCTGATAGTGGAAATCTTTCTTTTTTCCTGCAGATGGGGATTATCCCTTCAGAGTTCAACACAATACGTGTCGGATACTCACACTATGAGGTTAACTCCCCGTTTTCAATGGCAACGGCGGGCCGAGTCACATGGAGCGTCTCCCTTCTTGTGTTTTCAGTTTATTAGGTCTCAAGAACTATTGTGCTTCCTTCTCCTCTGAGAAAATAGTTTAATTTACATTCTCATTCCCGGGAGACTCTGGGGGAATAATGCAAAATGTGAAGCGACTTCTCGGCAAAGGAGATGGGTTATAAAGATCCTTTGACTTTGTGTTTTGCCTTGAGATGGAAAGAGAGAAACAGACAATGAGAGAAACTGTGAGACAAAGGAATGAGATGGAAGAAAAAAGCAGTATGGTATAAGTAGCTAATAATGAGACAAGAGATTTGCAATGACAAAACATATGAGAGAAAATAGATTTTTTTTCTGCTTTTATCACCTGCAATTGTGGAGGAATCTCTCAAATAAAGCGTTTTCTTCAAAGTGCATTTTTCGTTCCAGAAGGGGGGGGGGGCAAAAATCACAACTGTGACGTGACCCAAGTTCCTACTGAATTTTAAATGTGTGTCTTAGAGCTAAGGCTGAGATAACCAAGCATTTTATCTCTCTGTTTTTGTATAAACCACTGTATATTTAAGGAGTAAATTATCATCATCTACATTTAAGATTTAGCTTCAGATGCATGGCGACTGCTTTTCTGTCCCCTGCCTGTGCTTCTTATTGCACTTTAAAAGAGATTCGCTAGGCTTCCATGCAGTAAACGAACCTTAAGTGCGTACCTTTAATGCTGAGAGCATATCATGAATAAGAGAAGTTGCTATGTATTTGAAATGGACCCAGGTAAGGTGCAGTCACATTGAAGCTCCATTATTAAGTGTACCGCATTTGACCATTACGTGATTCAGCCTTGGACAACTGAACGATGATTATTTACCCAGAATTCCCCTGGCGACAGAAGCAGCCATCCGTAGACTGCAGTTGACATTAAAGTCATAAATGGCCTCGTGTTGCAATTCAGATCGGAGTGAAGGAGGTCACGGCTGCTGCTTATTCCAGTTTACATTGTTACTGCTTAAGATGCCACAGGAGAGACAGAGACCAAATTTGAGGCTGCACACAAGGAGGCTCTAAGGGGTTGTTTATTGTGAATGTTTTTATAGTTCTAGAACAGAAGTGAATTTGCTCTTTGAAAATTGATTTGATTTTAAAATAGATCGGCCACTGGTGCAGCTGCAATTTTAAAGGCTGCCGGTCGTGGGATATTACTGAAAAAGGTTATTTGCTCTTTCCAAAGTTTAAATATCAAGTCCTTAACCGATTTTGCATTGATTTTTTATTTGATTTTTTGCCAAAATGTGGTATCGACAAGTAGTCACTGAATGCTGCTTTAGAAATGAAGACATTTTACTTGGACCCTGCTCTATGGAAGGCGCAGTGGAGTCATGATTCTGTCGATACTTAGGAGCACAGTTTGATGCGTAACGCAAGTGTGCCTAACTAATGAAATCGAATATGAGTATAACTTACATATTAGCATGCCCGTCAGTGTGTCTGGCTCAGCCTGAGTAAACGTGGCTGTATCACCACAGAATGAAAAACATTTACATTTTATTTACAGCGCCCTCCACAATTATTGGCACCCCTGGTAAAGATGTGTAAAAAGCCTTAAAGAATTCAAGAATCTGACCTCTTATTTGAGTACACATTAAGAAATAATTGTTTATAACAAAAAGGTGCCACAATTATTGGCACCCCTGCTGTTAAATCTATGTACAGCCCCCTTTTGCAAATAGGACAGCATGAAATTGTCTCCTATAACATTTCACAAGGTTGGAGAATACAGAGAGAGGGATCTTTGACCATTCTTCATTGCACAGTCTCTTTAGATTGTCCTGGGTTCTCTCTTATGCACTCTCCTCTTCTGCTCACCACACAGGTTTTCCATGGGATTTAGGTCTGGGGACTGAGATGGCCATGGAAGAAGGTTGATTTGTGTCTGGTGAACCATTTCTTATATTTTGGATCATTATCCTGCTGAAAGACCCAATGACGACCCATTTTCAGTTTTCTGGTAGAGGCCATCAGATTTTTATTTAAAATGTCCTGGTATTGCAAAACATTCATGATGCGATGCACTCTAACATGGTTCCCAGGGTCAATGGAAGAGAAACAGGCCCACAGCATCACAGCTCCTCCCCCATACATAACCGTGGACATGAGGTGCTTTTCCGCATCTTCATCTTTGTTTTACGCTAGACCCACCTGCAGTGTTTGCTGCCAGAAAGCTCAGTCTTAGTCTCATCTGACCAAAGCACACGGTTCCAGTTAAAGTTCCAATAGCCTTTAGCAAACTCCACATGTTTACGTTTGTAACTGTAGGACAGTGAAGGTTTTTCTGGCATGCCTCCCAAACAACCTGTTGGCATGTAGATAAATGTCTAATGGCTGTGGAGACTTGGTGACCCCAACATGCCACTCTTTGTTGCAGTTCTCTAGCAGTGAGCTTTGGAGATTATTTTACCCCCCCTACCATCCTCCTCACTCTGCGTGGTGGCAAGATAAACTTGGGTCCTCATTCAGCCTTGTTTGTTATAGTACCAGTTGTTTTTAACTTTTTAATTATTGCTCAGACTGTAGATATGGGCAAGTTTAGGAGTAGCTATTTTCGTGTAGCCGTTTCCTGACTTTTGTAGATCAGCACACTTACTTGCTTACACACTTACCTGCTTACACACTTACCTGCCTTACACACTTACTTGCTTACACACTTACCTGCTTACACACTTACCTGCTTACACACTTACCTGCCTTACTTGTTGGCATGTTCTCTTGTCTTTCCCATTTTGAAGAGTGGCTAAAAGAAACAGGTCTCTGTGCCATGTCATATTTATACTCCAGGAAAACAGCAAGTCATGGATTACTCATTAGAAGTTCCTAGACACTCTGACCAACTGTGAAGTATAGTGAAGTATAAATTACAAAATGCTTCAGTTACATTTATTTTATAGGACTTATTAGGGGTGCCAATAATTGTGGCACTGGATATTTTGTTATAAACAATTATTTCTTAATGTGGGATTTTTTCCCAATGAATAAATGTAGTCAAATAAGAGGTAAGATTCTTCAAAAAATTTCAGTATGAGATTATGCTACTGCAATAAAAAATTAATTTATTTTTTTACACATCTTTACAAGGGGTGCCAATAATTGTGGAGGGCGCTGTATCTAGCAGATCCTTTTATCTAAAGCGATGTATGTATAAGCGAGAAAGCAGGATCAGCCAGTCCCTGGGGTGATTGGGATTTTGAACCTTGCTCAAGGGCCCAATGGCAAGAACTCTCTGCCAAGCCTGGGATTCAAACCAACAACCTTCTGATCCCAGTCATGGCTGCTTAACCTGCTGAGCTACACACCGGCCCCATCTCATGGTTTCCTGGCATGGGACAGAAAAATGTATTTGGATGGACATTCCTCTGGAATATCATGAATGGACCTTCAGTGCGGCCGATGGCTGGGCCAATGACCAGCCCCTTGATTACAGTTGGAGGCTACAGAGGAGAGACCGGGGCCTCTCTATCCATGCATGTGCTTGACTCTGTATCAACTGAAGTTTGCTCATATTTATCAAATAAGACCTTGGGGGGGTGCTGTCTATCTGATTTACAGTCCCTGCTGTTCCCTTTCCAGCTAACGCCTCTGGTCTTAGATGCACGGGTGTGGCATTCATTACATCACCCACATTACCCACTGTGGCAGCTCAGTGGCAGCACCGTGTTTCCAGTTCTCCCTGAGACTTATGTTCTCGCCCGGCACTGCATGGCTCCTCGCATGACCTCCTTACGTACCAAGGCACTTGGCCTGGGTGATCTCTAGTGTCTCAGATTAAGCGTCTGACCCGTGATGGAGTTACTGTCCCATCTCCAGCCAGGTCCTGCCCAGTATCTCCTGATCCTGCACTGGGCAAATCACAGACCAATCTGGAGAATATTAATTATTGTCTGCAGATGTGTAATAATAGCACCTAGAAAAGAATTGTCTGCAGCAGGATCAGGACTGAGGTTTTTTCCACTTAAAATGCCACTGCTTTTGGTTACTGGGCTTTGCCTGTTGGGTCTTGTTTCATAAGACAATGAGGATAAAGGGACCAACTGTGCCCCAACACAAAGGGCCAGACAGACAGGCAGGTGGAACAGCTTGTATATAAGCACCCGCTTTGTTTAATTCATTTGTTCTGTAGTGTCTTTGAGTGCCGCAGTGTCCCTGCAATTAAAATCATGTTTCCGTACCTATTATTATCTATTATAATACTGTATTATTATCATCACATCCTCGACTGTATTAATAGTGTTTGAAGTGAATGGATCATTGATGTTTATTTTTTTATTTCCGGTTTTCTTGTATGTTGCTGTCACTTCTGACTGCTCAAAAATAGTCTTGATAGTCAGGCCTCAGCTTGCAACCTTGAGGGTCTGGATGATGATTCTGTGCACGTCTTGATTTTTCTCGTGTTCAACGTCTTCTTTGGCCAACGGGGGAGGCACTTGTGCTTCACTTCCTTAATCAATCAGTCTTCATTGTATGGCATCATCAAATTAACTAGAACCAGTGTTTTCTGTTAAGCAACAAGGTGCATAGATTTGTAAAGTATCTGTCTAATAGTATGTGCCTTTTGTGACAAAATGTAGAGCCGTGCTTTTCTGGAAAGGCTGTGCAGAGCAATGTAAGGGTGTGTCCTTCTATTTCATGATGATGACGATGATGATAACAAGAATGACTAACAAGGCATGAACTGGCAGCCTTCCCATCACTGGCACAGAGGCTTAGCCTATTGAGCCACACACCACCCCCAGCTGGATGGCTGGATACCTAGAGTTTGAAAATGAGGGAAAAAATGGACCAATCTGATGATGTCATACAATAAAGACTGTGATTGGTTAAAGAAGTAAAAAGCAAGCCCCTCGCTTGTTGACCCAGGAACATGTCGAATATCAGGATGTCCATGATTCTATAATGCAGAGATTTTTCTTGGTTCCAAATGCATGTAAAAAAATCAATGGTGGGTGAAAATGTAGGTCCCTGAGATGGATCGGCATCCCAGCCAGGGTGTACCCCAGCCTTGTGCTGCCTGGTGTGGGCTCTAGTCTCCCCAATAACCCTGACCAGGATAAGTGGGTAGAAGATGTATGAATGGATTTGCAGCCCGTCTAACGTATTGCATTTGATTGCTTTTCACATGAGGGAGTCAGGTCAGGAAGGTAAACAGAACCTTGATAGTAGTGGAGGGTGAGAAATGGGTTTAGTCGGGGTGGGGGGGGGGGCTGGGTCTTCCTTTCAGGGGTAATTGGGATTAGGACGGAAGGAGGCCAAAGTAATACTGAAAAGCAAACATGAAAAATAAACATGTAGTTTCTGAAAGCCGGGTGTATGAGATGGGGGTCAAAACAACATCATAGGGCAGCAACTGCTGATGCTGAGGAATGAGGGAGGGTGAAATGAGTTATCACCATCGATTGTGGTCACCTGACCTTCCTACCCAATACATGAAGTGGCCACGCCCCCCACCCAGACACAGACAAGTATTTGTCAAAAGTACACTCTGAAATAGTCTGGCATGGGTGTGATACTTTATTTCTAGACAACAATAAGGTTTTTAACAGTGCATATAGTTGACAGGTTAGTAGAAGGCACAGTTATTCATCACTAAAGTAAACCATTTCCTTACAAGATCAAGCTATTCGAAGTTGGCATGTGTCAGACGTGGTGATGACGCATGTTTTTTTCCACAATCAATATAGTAAAAGTGAACAAGATCGATAAAATCATTTTAGGAATTATAATTGGAAGTAGAAGTTTTGGTTTGCTTGACAAGCTGTGACTGGTCCATTATATACAA
The DNA here is from genome assembly GCA_026774425.1 of Petrocephalus zakoni. NCBI lineage: Eukaryota > Metazoa > Chordata > Actinopteri > Osteoglossiformes > Mormyridae > Petrocephalus > Petrocephalus zakoni. The sequence continues at coordinate 5,920,997 of JAODKN010000048.1, read as the reverse complement.
AGAGGTTTCTTGCAATTCAAACATTATACTGATTAAAAATAAAAAACTGGATTTCCCAGCAGGCATGTCATACAAAAGACAAGTCTGAAACAGGCCTGGATACACCTGGGGAATGGAAAAGATAAGTGTGTTTTAGCTAATTAAATTTCTTGGTAGGGTGACTCAGTGGGCAGCAATAATGCCTGCCACCTCCGACGATGGGGGTTCGAATCCTGATCCTGCTCCATGTGTATAGAGTTTGCATGTTCTCCCAGTGTGGCAATGGCTTCCTCTCAGCCCCTGCACAGTGTTCGGTGCGTGGCTCGGTATGTGCGCGTGCACACTGTCATGCAATGTTCCCCTGGCCTGAGCGCCTCCCCTTGAGGTTCAAGGCTCCCCTGTGACCCTTTGCCGAATAAGTGGCTGAAAGATGGATGGAAAATTCTTGGTAATGTAGTTCAATTTGGGGTTTTAAAAATAGAATGAAATGCAAACAGCAGTGAAGTGTAGGGGGAAAGTGACATGGCAGCCACTATCTGTCTGCCGGAGACAAACAGGCCATTTAAATCATATCACAGCAGGTCTGTTAGGAAGCCAGCAAACATCGAGCCTGGCAGAGGAGGAAATTTAGCAGATGTCAAATTGTCTTCGAGTATTTCGACTTATTTGTATTAGGGGACTGCAGTCAGCCTAATGGGAAACTGTCAGTCCTAATGCTGACGGCGCTGCAAGCTTCTTCACGGGATATTTTGGCGAGGCTGTCGTGTGGGTGGAGAGTCGGGGCCAGCGTGGGTCAGCGTAGTAAGTCGCGAAAAGTTGCGATCACACGTGCCTCTCTGCTCTGCCAGATCACAATGTGCCACATTATTTAGTAGCCTGGTGCCTGCTATTTTGACTACCAGTCTTATCAAAGTTTATCTCATTAATAGTATCCATCCATCTTCATATATACTTCTTATCCAGGGGCCTTATGCCCTATAAAGACCTGAGTGACTATTGTTGCTCTTCCACTGCCACCAAGAACTGAGCCATACCGCAAACTGGCGGTTTTCTATCTCAAAGTATGCAAGCCATACCCGAGCCGTACCCAAGCTGTATCCCAAACTGGCTGCCTTCCATTGTAAAATATGCAAGTTGTACCCAACCTGTACCCGTGCTGACACGGCCCTGCTTACTTGCGTCATCACCATCTGATTGGTCGAAATGCAGATAGCGGTGTTCTGCGTCAATATGCATTCATGTGATTATCTGAAGGAAAAAAGTGTGTATTCTATATATTATTAATTAGTAGTAGTATCACAGATCGCAATGTACCAGTGCATTCCCGATACCTCGGAAATGGAAAATTTCCAACCTCCTACTTAAAAAAAGTACTATAGAACACCTGAACGTAATGAATTTGTAAAGCAAATTTACGCGAATGAATGCTAATTCCACTAGTGTTTGATACTAAAATAAGACTGCGATTTTCACAGACATGCTGGTGGAAATTAGCACATAGTAAATCATCAGGTGCACAGTGTGAACATTAAATAAGCACCTCTTTGGGTTTACGACAATGTTGCTTTCCAAACCCGGCAATGCCTATACCAAGCCGACCATTCTGTGGTGAAAAACCTAAATGAGCTGGAACCGCGTTGGAACCACATTGTCTCTCTTTGCGGTACAGCTCGGTTTCCTGTATGCCAGTCGAAAAGCACCACTTGGCCAGATCCAAATCGTTATGTTCAAATGATTGGGTCTGAGCATCTCTGAAGCAGCAATGCTTGTGGGGTGCTCATGATCAGCCAACAGAAAGGTTACTGTGGCAAAAATTCTGATGATGATCATGGGAGTAACTTTCCATGACACATGTGCATGGAGTCCTGCTTCATATGGGGCTATTATGGCCCGTCAGTGATGATTCAAATTCTGTTTCCTACGAGCAGTGTTACAAAATCTGGAGTCGACATTAGCAAAAATATTCGTATACTGAATAAAAACACGCCAGAAATGATAAAAAGCTGCCAATAGTTCCATTGTGTGTTCACTGTTCAGGTAGGGAATACAGGGCCAAAACCAGGAGGGCGGCACCGTGTAGCCGGAGTCTCACCTCAGCTGGGTGACGAGAAATGAATCACAGCCTCGTCTCTGCTAAGAATAGGCTGACGGGGGCTTTGGAAGCCTTTCAGAGAGGGGGTTTTACAAGAGGGGGCAAGTTTTCACAAGACGTCACACCTTTATGTCTGAAACCAGACTCTTCCCACAGACAGAGGGTGCCTATTGTGTGACACTGATGTTACAAAACTCCACATACTTTGGGAAGCAACTGTCTTACTTTTTAACTTTGAGATGTCGGCATCTCACATAACATAGAGGGTGCTATGCGCTTTTTTTAACTTTGAACATCTGAAAGAGATAAATTTGGAACAGCGGAACAGTGATCCTCCAGCCCTTAAAAGGAAATCTCACTTCCAGTGTATTAGGTTTTTGTTCACTAATCGTATCTGTTTAATCTACATGTTCATCAAAAATACCAAAGGCCCACTCTAAAACAAGCCAGAAACTATCCAGAAAATCAAATCACCAGTTTAACCCTCTGAAAATACCAGAATAATAAATTGAAATAATCTTTTCACTAAAACTGAGTCAAAATAACCATTAGTTTCCAGACCTTCGATGCAGTATTATTAGTATTAGGTATTATTAGTATTATTAAGTATTATCAAGGTATATGTAGAGTGTAGTATACAGTACCAGTAAAAAGTTTGGGCACCTACAAAGGAGGGTCACATGACATCACCTGGCCACCTGACCTAAACATCCAATGGTGGGATTACTGTGCCGAGCTGAACTGATGACATTCATAGTCCCAACCCACAGAGCTGAGCTGGTTGGTCCAAACTTTTGACTGGTACTATATATAAATATATACGGTATGCATCAATATCTAAATCCATCCATCTTCCAGCCGCTTCTTCTGTATGGGATCCTAGGAAGCATAGAGCCAATCCCAGAGAACAGAGGGCACAATGCACACGAATACACAGGACAGGATGCCAACCCATCACAGGGCATAAATATAAAAATATATTGTATAATTAATATAAACTTCAACTTGTTAAACTTTCAGGCCATGTATTTGTTAAAGAGTGAATAATCGTTTGTTATCTGAGGAATAATGGTTACGCGACGAGGCTCAGCTCCCAGGCCTTCCCACCCTCCTCACTCCCCTGCTCTTCAGTGGCTGTGCTGTACCTTTTTACTTCTTCTTCTCTGACAAAACCAAAAAAATGCAAAGTTACTAAAATGAGTACGTACATTTCCTGCATGGCCTGTGGGATGGTAAAAAATGTAATTAACATTTCAAATGGCTCCAAACGTAAGAAAGCGGCTGAAGTGTGGAGATAATAGGAAGGACGTAGTACTCAGTTCACCAGGCTGTCATACAGTATTTTAATTTTCTAAGTATAGAAGGCCGGGCTTCTATTGCCTGAATTTCCCACTTCAACAAAATTTAGCTGAAGTTTTAATCAGACCGTGTGTCAGGAAAAAAATAGCAATACTACATAGTGCTTGAGCTTTTTGAGTCTTTTGTCTTGCAGATTTGAAAGGAAATCACTGTTGCAATGTGGGGAAACTCATGCCTCTTCATATATATACGCCGAGCCGTGATAATTAACTGGCAAGGCCTCTGTTCAAGTTAATTATATTACTTATACACATTTTTAGTTTGCTAAAGCTTCAGCTGTAAACTTGGAATAATTAGCTTTTTTCAGGACCCATATAAATCTCACCCAGATTATACCCCCGAGTTCTGCCCCCTGCTGCCCCCCATGTACCAAACACCCCCCCACCCCTATCACGTGGGCTAGAATGAGTGTTCAGAAGATGGATGGATGGATGGATCCAGGATAATATCATCTCAGTTTTTACTATTATCCATTTTGATGCTAAGGGTGTAGAGCATCCTGTGAACTGCAATTCAGGGAAACATTTTTTGAAGAAAAAAGCTGCAGAGGGGGGATGACCTCCATATTGGTGCCTATGGATTTATTATGGGATGTCATAAAAGTTCCTGTGAGTGTAATGCCCTGGTGTCCCAATACTTTTGTCCATATAGTCTAACTAGAACTACACCAAGGCCTCTATGAATACAATCGTCCCCTTCATAATCAATTTCTCAAACACATTCAGCTACTCATCAGCATGCCATATTTAAATTGCAAAAATAATTAACATAAAATTATTAAGAATTTGAATGATGCACAATCTAATAAAGTGGTAGGTTAATTTAGTACATGCATAAGATTGCATTCAAAGTTTATTAATAATGTATCAGGTATTGATTTCAGATGTTTTTAGTGTTGTTGTGTAACTTTTAAAAAATGCTTTTTTTAAAGCATTTATATATCATTTTTGGCCAGTAATCTACCACAGACAAAGTTAATTCATAATTTTATCTCCATTTATTGGTATATGTGATACTGATGGTATTAATGGTTATTTTTAAGCGTACTTTCATCTTAGCAGGTGTAGAATATTAAACGGCACAGCCTGATCGCAGTGAGGCTTTAGACGTCATGGAGGAAACAGGAGGATGCAGAATTCATCTTTTGGAATGGCATGAGACCAGCAAACAGCCAGCGTGCTCCTGGAGATGCGGGCCTGACATTATCTCTGGGGTTTAGCCAGAACCATGTTGGCGGCTCTGCAGCAAATGACCAGCATTATTAAAACCCTAATCTTTTGCCGGGGCTGACATTTTGTCAGCGCTCACCAATAGTTTGAGGGGATTTCTTTACCGTAATACCTTACCGCTGATGTTGGTAATTGCATGTTGTAGATAATACTTTCAGGAGATGACTCGTCAATAATTCATATTAAATTATAACCATCCATCCATTCTCCAACTGATCTTTCTAGACAGGGGCTCGTGTGAGTGGTGGGGGGGGCGGGGGACAGGGCAGGGGAAGCTGCTTTGGACTGTAGGGAGAAAGCTAGAATCCCCAGAAGAAAACTCCCCAAAATGGGGGGCATATGCACACTCCACACACGGGAGGGTCCAGGTTCAAGACACCTGACCTGGAGGTTCAGTGCTACCTCCTGAATCACCATACTTCCACAATGAACTGGCATACACTGCAAAACAAAATTCATGTAAATGTTTTAAAGGTCATTTATAAACATCTTGCTAGCGAAGGTAGCAGGATGGATATTTCCTCCTCTGCTGGGTTAATTTGTTTGTTTTCCTGTGTCTCTACCATCTGCGAGTCTGATAAATGCAGTTATTCAGACTACAGAAGTCTGCCTTGAGATTACAAGAATTATCAGATGAAAAGGATTCTGTCACATTTCACTTCTAAGGACATGTGAGGCTGAGTGATGATGCAAATCTTGTTTATGAATCTTCGAGCTGCTTTCGGCGCTCAACATAAACACGCTGCGAGACTGACATTATTTTGCTCAGGTTGCAACTCCATCTAGTGGAGAGATCAGCCACATCGCCTCCCCACAACTGCAGAGTAACGTACTGCAGCAGTAAAACCACAGCAAAATAAACTGGTGATATGTGGCTCTGACCCGTGTCACTTCCTGTTTGCTGGGCTTAGGTTCTCATTCAAGATAACACTGGGAGGGAAAAATGGTGCATATCTATAGTCAGGTATCTTAATGTAGTCACATCAAGTCATTGCAGTCGTTGCAGTCTCCTGTCCCAGGAGACGAGTGATGCACTCAGTAATGTTACCCCAGATTGCTGCAGTGGTAATGAAGACAGATAGGGCAGGGAGGGAGATTAATATTGGGAAAAAGCCAGGATGTAATTGTTAACAGAGTTACATGCAACAAAAAAAAACAGAGTAATGAAGAAGCTGTTGGATGTGTAAGGTCTGTGTTGCTGTGCTGGCTGTTTTTAATGCCCATTACTGAGAATCTTCACTGGAACGCTAAGGTAAGAGCATAATTAATTAAAAAGAAAAAACCAGCAGATTACTGATTGTTGTTGGAATGAGCCAACTGTCTTAAGATCATTTAAGCTTTCCATCAACAGAATCTACCCTGGGCATCTTACGAGGTCCTCATCAGGATCTCTGAGATTGGGATCCCGTCTGAAGGGTCAGGCATCACAATCGGGTCTTTTTCAGAACCCAGACGTTGAGTTACAGAGCGACAATGGGCGATGGCACCATGGCAGAGAGAGTGGGGTAAATGGTGGGTTTTGACAAAATCGTGAGATGGCTGATCGACACGGGGGGGTCAGGGACGGGCATCACTCTGCAATGAAGCCCCCTCTCAATTCACACGGCTCTCACAAAGACACCGAGCACTTTGGTGATCATTTCCCCAAACCAGCTTCCAATTGTTCCGTGGGAGCTAACTCGGCTCTGGGAAAAAAACACCTCATCACAAAAAACCTGCCCCATGTGCCTCGACCGCGCCTCTTGGAAGACACCTCTTCCACTGGGGAGCAGGAGATGATTGCTGTCTGAGATTGCCGGCAGTTTGGTTTAAAGACGATTGTGCATCGACTTTCTCGCCTTTAATGGAAGAAACATGGGCCATTCCAGAGAAGTGTGGCCAGTATTATTACAGCTCTATTTTCTGTTTACTTTTTGAATTGGCCACTTGAAGAATCAAGACTGATAGATATTTGCAGTTGCATGGAACTGGATGCTTATACCTTGCTTTCGTACAAAATCTGACTTCTAAACCAGAGCTAAAGTATCATTTACATCTCAGCAACATGCAAGCTTTTACATCCAGCGTCATTTCTCTTCTTTTCTGAATGTAAGTCATGCTTTCCCTCATCAGTGAAACCATCTCACATGCCCTGCCTGGAGTAATGCAGGAGATGAAACTGGTTGCCCTCCTGTCACAGCTAGCGACACATTGCCTCCTTGCTGTTGGGAAGGCACTCTTTCTCTTGCCCTTCAGGGATCTAGGAGATCAGGAAGACGCAGTCAGGGAATTCAGCCCGTCTGAAAATACTGCACCTAAATTCTCAAACCAATGACATGCCAAAATAACTAATTAGGCTAGTAAAAATAGTTTGCATTTATATGCCAAGCATAAATGGCTACTAAACAATCTTAAAATACTGCATCCATAACTTAAGAATCATAAATCCCTTTGTCATCTTCAAATTTTCATTGAAAGGGCATGACTAGAACAACATTCTAATTAGGATTAACATTTAGCCAGGTGAAAAAGCCAGTTATATATATATATTGAATGATGTGAATAGTGCAGAATAATTCGTCTTATAGATTGTGTACAAACTCATGTTTGTTGTCTGCTGTGTGTCGGATTAACCTTTGAGTAAAAATCACCTTTTATCTTCAGTATGCAGGATTTTTTAAAGGGGCAAAATCACTTAAAGAATCCCGCTGCAGTCTATATCGTCAAAATCCTGTCTGGCAAGCTTAAGCCTTAAGGAGAAAATTTAATGTTTCTCTTCTTTGGAATTTCTTCAGTGGGGAAGTCCCAGTACTGAAGAATCCTGCGACTGATGACACTGGGCTTCCATAACAGAGAGACATTTGCACTTTTTTTGCATCACTTTCCACACAGCGGACAATGCTAAGATGGATAGTTCAGGCCCAGAAAGTAAAAATCCAGACCAAGATTTTGTTTCAACCAACCAGTTGAGTACTCTAACTGTGACTTTTTGTACTCAACTGGTTGGTTGAAACAAAATCTTGGTCTGGATTTTTACTTTCTGGGCCTGAACTAGTCACCTCTGGGGCAGTGATTTATCTACAAGAGGGCTGCACTGGGTCTCAAAGCTTGTCCTATGTGGTAAGACGGGTCTCAGTTTTTTCTGACGTTGACTACTATATCCTCTAAGATCTCAATTATTTCTTAAAATAATTTATTCTGATTCCTACAGTACCAAGTATTTGAAATTCAGGTATGCCATATTTCCCCTAAGAAACAGGAAAATGACTTTTTACTGTTTTGATAGGGGTGTCTGTCCCATTTAAAGGGAGCACATAATAGCACCATGCTATGCTGTCATGATACATGGCCCCTTGTTGTGCCTAGTACTACAGGTTCAGCCAACCCTGTACTGTATTACAAGTAATGGAAAGTGAATGAGTGGATGATGCTGGTTTTTATGCATTGATTATGCCTAGAAAACCTCAAGGAGTGTAAAACAATTCCACTTTATCCACACAGCATAACGACTGCACTCAGTATCCTAAATTAATGCTGGCACAGGTATGATATATGCGACATTTGTCACATATGACCATGTATCTAGAGTTTATTTTTTAATTGTTGTTTTTAAATAATTAATTTCGCAGTTGGAAAAAATGAAACGTGAAAATTATTCAGAGGTATAGTCGTATAATGGTGATATTGTAGTCAATTAGCATGTATTTAACACAGCACTTGGTTCAAGTGTATTGTTGTGGGCCTGCTTCCCAGCTATAAGGGGACTGAATACTATGGTGTCGTTTAAGCTAATAGTCTGCAGGCGAATGAGATGCCTTACAGTTATCTTTCAGAGTCACACTTGGTACAATGAGTCCAATTAGGAGATGAGTTAGAATATAAACCAACAAACCCTTTGGCTTATAAGAGCTGGAATTCGTGCTCCGGCTCCCAGGAGTTCGCCATGGAAGAGTTCTCCACCTCCACCTTAAATCCTGGAAAGTTGGCAGAAATCTCACAGTGCTACCAAAAAAAACATTTTGTCTAACTTCACGAAACATTTAAAATCAAAGTATACTGGCAGTCCTCAGGTTATGAACCAGATCTGTCCCCAAAGTCTGCCTTTAAGTTGAATTTGTAGTTAAGTTGGAAAAATATTGCAGTACACAATAATATCAGTATTAATAAAAATAACTACATACAGACATGGACAAAATTGTTGGTACCCTTCTGTTAAAGAACGAAAAACCCACAATGGTCAATTAAATAACTTGAAACAGACAAAAGTAATAATAAATAAAAAATTACTTAAAATTAACTAATGAAAATCAGACATTGCTTTTGAATTGTGGTTCA
>JAODKN010000048.1:5871346-5901923 GCA_026774425.1 Petrocephalus zakoni | reverse complement strand
TATTGCCCGTGGTGTCTGTGCCCTGCCATGGACTGGCTCCCTGTGCCTACCAGAATCCTTATTATGACTCTGTATTGACCGTGGTGTCTGTGCCCTGCCATGGACTGGCTCCCTGTGCCTACCAGAATCCTTACTATGACTCTGTGTTGCCCGTGGTGTCTGTGCTCTGCCATGGACTGGCTCCTTGTGCCTACCAGAATCCTTACTATGACCCTGTATTGCCTGTGCTGCCTGTGCGCTGCCATGGACTGGCTCCCTGTGCCTACCAGAATCCTTATTATGACTCTGTATTGACCGTGGCATCTGTGCCCTGCCATGGACTGGCTCCCTGTGCCTACCAGAATCCTTACTATGACTCTGTATTGCCTGTGGTGTCTGTGCTCTGCCATGGACTGGCTCCCTGTGCCTACCAGAATCCTTATTATGACTCTGTATTGCCTGTGGTGTCTGTGCTCTGCCATGGACTGGCTCCCTGTGCCTACCAGAATCCTTACTATGACTCTGTATTGCCTGTGCTGCCTGTGCCCTGCCATTGACTGGCTTCGTCTGCCTACCAGAATCCTTACTATGACCCTGTATTGCCCGTGGTGTCTGTGCCCTGGCATTGACTGGCTCCCTGTACCTACCAGAATCCTTACTATGACTCTGTATTGCCTGTGCTGTCTGTGCCCTGCCATGGACTGGCTCCTTGTGCCTACCAGAATCCTTACTATGACCCTGTATTGCCTGTGCTGCCTGTGCCCTGCCATTGACTGGCTCCCTGTACCTACCAGAATCCTTACTATGACTCTCTATCGCCCCTGGCATCTGTGCCCTGCCATGGACTGGCTCCCTGTGCCTACCAGAATCCTTACTATAGAAGATGGATATTTGCTAAAATATTTGCCTGATTCGAGGGTGGTAACATGCCCCCTTATTTGTACATTAATTACTGATTATAAAATCTACACACCAGCAGTTCATGTGTCTTGCACCATTGAAATAAAATCTGACCATTTATAGTCATTGACTGAATCACCCAGAAAACCAAGAGTCACTTTTCAACATGATATTATTTTGCAGTAGTCAAACTTAGCAGCAGAGCACCTCCACCCACAATCAACCTGTGATCTATCATATGTACAAGTAGCCTACTGTTGTCTTTGTGGGTAAAGGCCATCCACAGGTTATGAATGAGATCCGTTCTCTAGGTTTGCCTATATGGTGAATTTGTAGGCTAGTTGGAACAATTATAATACAGTACATAAATAATGATAATACAGTAATAATACAAGTGCATACTGTACTGTACCTTGCAAAGCCATGCAATGTTTTTACGAGCCTCACTAAGTAGCTATTAAACCCAATTGTTAAATAGATTTTATGTCAGTCCATTTGTAAGTACAAGTTGTCGATAAGTGGGACGTTCTTAACTGCTATCCGTTCACTTTTCTGACGGGTTGCATCCTGTGGTCCTATGATGGGTTGGCACCCCATCCTGGGTTATTCCCTGCCTCGCGCCCCTTGTTTCCATAATGGGCCCCGAGCCGCACGACCCTGCATTGGCCGAGCGGATATGGAAAATGGATGGATTGCTGTTTCTTCTGCTTTGCGAGTTTATATAATACACTCGTAACGCCATCGGTAACTCTGCACCAGTGAAATATCCAGGTGTAAATGTCGGTGAAAAAATGTCACAGTTGGTTGTAAATTGCAATAAACATGGCCAGCTTCCAAAGCTTGGCAGCTGATTGCTGCAATCATGTAAAAGGCACACATGACTGGAACCTGAATAAAAACAATTTCATATGTAAAAATCATAACGGAAATGCCATCCCTCTGGGAAATTTAGACAAGTCTGTGGCCGTGCTACAAGTAGCACAACTATCCCAACACTCAATTTTCTGCACGTCTATCTTAATTTTCAATTTCCTCCTTTTCTATTCTCTGGCCTTCGGTTTCTCTTTTCAGAAGGTGGACAGCAGGACAGAGCACAGTGAAGCTTTCCTCTGTGTACCAGCTTGGCTCTAATATCAGTCAAGCCACCAGCTAAACTTTATTAATCTTCCTTATTAATTTTCTATTTCACTTTTGTGCCCTCTATAGTCAGGGCATATTTTTCTAGATTGTGCAACAGGTCAGCTGTGGCCAAGGACCTGGAGTTCACTCACGATTGGACCTTCCAGCAAGACTGTGACTCTAAACATACATCAAAATCTAGCAATAAGTGGTTGAGTGATCGCATAGTCAGCGCTCCAAGCCAGACATATTAATCTCAGTACCTGAGCATTTGTGATGTGTGCTAAAATAAAGCCGGGCTCAAATGGAAACCCGAAGACACGAGCAGTCTTCTTCATACAGAAATTTCCACCAGGAAATCCCCAGCATCCTGTAAAATACCAATCGAGGAGCACAGACATGCACTAAACATCAGCTGTCAATATGAATATTTTGACATCTAATTTTTTTAGCTACAGAAAACTGTGCAATTACAGTTGATGCCAATGCATTATTAGTAATTTTGTAGTGGTCCACATCTGAGCAGAAAATATAGCTCAGGACTCATTTTGTTTATTTTATACATTCTGTTTTGTTAATATTTTTCAAGAGCGTGGGAACAAACTGTAATTAATATTTTGTGTTTTGCAGCCTACACATGAATATTGTGGCAGTTTGGGGTATATGTGATTCAGATAATTTTCATGATTAGATAATGAGCATGTCAAATACTAAACATTGCTATCTGTACTATTAATTTCCATATTTTAGTTTACAGTGAGATGAATCATCTGCATTTCCATTTACAGCATTTGACACATGACCGTAGCCAGAGCAACTCACATAAGTGCTTAGACTTCTCCATCAGTGAATATATTAACATATAATACTCTGTAGTCAAATATTTAAAAAATATTAAAAATAAAAAAACTAGGAATATAATACTGAAAGTGCTAATCCAAGTACTTCTGAAATAGGTAGGTCTTTAGTCGTAGTTTGAAGACACCCATTGACTCGGCTGTTCAGACATCGAGGGAGAGTTCATGCCACCACATAGGTGCCAAAACAGAGAAGAGTCGCCTTGACGAATGTTCGCCAGTCATCTAGGCAAACGGCTGGAGAGGAAAAAGAAAAGGAAAAAAAGCTTCAGTCAAACATGTTGGATTAACATTGAGGTCAGAGTAAAAATTGTATCTCGCCCCTTAATTATACTTCAATAATACAAGCCTTTGTGGTTTCATTATGCTTCAACCAAGCTTTTCTCTGTCCTTAAATTTTTTTAATAACAAATCCACCATCGGTTTTTCTGGGCCTAGAGAGTGTAATGACCTTTCCAGTAGTTTAATCTGTTCCCGCCTTGTAGCCTTGTGAGTTGTTGTAAAATGACACCTTAGTTTAACGCCCTGATGTGTTTACATTGTGAACGGCCCCTGGAACTCGTCTTCCTTGAAGGTTTCCCTGTGATTCAGCACCTCTGGTGAAGTAGTAAGATTGGTTTCTGTGACTTAAATTTGATGCTGGGAAATTTAGCTTGGCGATGCTGTGTTGGCCTTAACAGATACATCTAGCTAGTATTCTCCAGATGTATTGCTAACTACAGATTCAGTTTTGATCAATATGTATTTGGGGGGGGGGGGTGTTGGGCACCCAGGTGACTTTGGACCCCCAAAGGTTTTTTTTCTCCCTACATGGGAGATTTTGGTTCCTCTCTTCTGTTGTCTTATGTCTTTCTTTCATTCTTTGTCTTTCTCCATGTTTTTGAATCATTCTGTATAAAGGTTGTAGGAATGTATCACAACACACCCATGTAAAAGGTGCGGTATAATTTTTTTTTTTATTTAATTGAATTGAATTTTTACCAAAGGTTTATTAATACAATTTTAATACTGTATCTAACAACTGTGACTATCTTGTGACATTTTCACAAGATTCCCGTAACAAATTCTAATTCCAAACTGATTCCTTGGTACAAAAGTGATAGAAAACACCAAATTACAGAGCATAGCTCTCATCAGATTGGGCACTGGTAGTCTTCCATAGTTTTGATTGTTTGATTACTTAATATTCCTCATGGTTTTCCTTAGAAAGCTGACATTCATGTAAATCCTTGTAGCTGCATCTACACTCTGTTTGAAGCCCAGATCAATACAAGTATGGTCAATGACGAGAATATTAGACATTATTTAATTTATAATAGAATAATAAAATGTCTTTGTCACAGCCAATGCAACAAAATGCAACCTAAGAGAAAGATTAATAACTAAAAAATGTATAGCATTAAAATGCACCATGGTCTGTTGTGCAAATTTATGTGGAAACATCCTAGAAAGTTCAGGTTATATAAACCATACATCTCCTCTACATTGTTAACAAACACACACACAGGGGCCCTTTGCGGATAAGATTGCCCACCCCTGATCTAGATTATTCTCCAGCCACCACAGAGAAATCAGATTTTTGATCAGTTTCTCAATCAACCTGTAGTCGTAGATTCGTTTAACAGCATAAATAATTCTGAATACTGTGACATTTTATTTCTTCATTTCTTTATTACCACTTCCCATAACACGTCAGCCCTCCTTCCAAATTTATTACCAACGTGTCACCATTCTCATGGCCCTTATAATTAAGGGGGGTATTTTATTATTACCCCAATCCATATCTGTCATATATCAGGAAATCAATCACCTATGAAATATCCCCAAGACAGATGCAGCGAGTGTACATAGATGGAGAATCAGAGACTCTGTGACATCATCCACCTAGGAAATTTACATAATTGTTGAGAGCAGAGTACTTCACATCCAATTAACATCACTCACAATTAACTTTTTGTAGAATATTAAAAATGTAGATGTAAAATATAAACAGTGTACAATACAAAGTGTATTTTTCATCCCTGGAACATTTAAAAAGGCATGTTGTAGTACCCTTGAGGGAAGAATCAGTTCTGACATTTGTAATTATACATTTATTTAAGAAAAAGGTTTTGTCTTCCATCAAGAGCCTATTCCTGCAATGTTACCCCTAAAATCTCAGTTATCGGGCCCGCTGAGGATGTCTGGCGGGGTGCGTGAAAGCACCAGCATGGACTCGATGATAAGGTGTTCACAGGCTGAGCAGCAACCTGCTTTAAAAGAATTATAAATATATATGCCTCTGCATCATAGGGTAGCCAGAAATGGAAGGAAACAGGGATCTGCCAAGCCGGAGTGGGGGGCAGTGAAACCACAAGAGAAGAGGGAAGACAGATCTGACTCCCCCAACAGCACACGAATGTGCGAGAGGTTAGTGTGCAGGTGACGGCATGGGCGGGCGGGGGGTCCACAATAAACAGTAATCCATCAATTAAAGCTGACAAAACTTTACAGATATAGAATTCAAGGCTGCATACTGAAATTTACTCTCTGTTTATGCACATAAAAATAATAAGCCTCCGCCTCAGTATATCTGTGTCGTGGGATTATTACCAGTCCTCAGAGGGTTCGACTGAACAGGCCATTATGTACTAGTAAGATTTCATAAACTGAGGGCCTTTTTAGTAAACATTTTTAATTTTGCTGTGGCCCAGCAGATTAAGAGGGAAAAACACTTCACAGTCTTTCCAAAAAGAGCAAACTGTCGCAGTGATTGTGGCCAGATCTTGACCAGAATTCACAAAGAGATCACACTGCTGAGTATTAAAAAAAACCTAACTGTGCAGTGAATTATGGTAGCTTCGCGGTAGACAGTCTGCACACAGAAAGGACGTGATTCAAACGACCTGCCATGTCCTTGACCCCCTGTCCAGGAAACTCATTGCTGCTTGTTCCCTGTAACTTGGTTTCATGCCCGCCGTGATGTCGCAATGCTGAACTGCTCAGACTCCACGCCTTCCACAAGGCCATATTGGCTGAAGTACTGACACTGGGCTTGAATACCTGCTTAATTGAGCTAATGAAGGCCAGTTGTCTCTCATGAGCCTGACCAAACTTTAGGATCCAGAATGCACTGGTCACCTGGTGGTAGTGTGATGGGGAGGAGCTGGAGAGAGAGAGAGAGACTCCCCACCTATGTAGATGGACATAGAAGAGAATATTTCAGTTGGATTTCTACTCTATCCACACCTATGTTGTATTGAGTTTACATTTTTGGTGTGTTATTCTCCATTCATGACTCTATGTCTTTTTCAGGGTAACAGGGTAAGTTCTTGTCTGTTTCATTCACCCATTTCTCCATACCCACTTGTCTTGAATTGTGGGTCCAGAGCCTATCCTGGTAACGACAGGCGCAAGGCAGGGAATAACTCAGGAGGGGGCACCAACCCATCGCAGGGCATACTCACACACCACTAACACACGCGAGTTCAATTCTCATTTTCTGACTGCCATGCTGTACTGGGGAACGTGTTGGTGGTGGATGATGTATTTATAAGGCTCTGTCTCTGTTTGCTCTGAGTTTTATATTGGATTTCCTGCTGTCCAAAGTGCCTTTTTATCTGTGGCCACCTGCAGTGGAGAGCCGGTATACGTCAAGCACGGGGTTATCTGGTCACCTTATGAGTGCCACAGTACCTACCTAGTGAGATGTTTGCCAGCTTACTAGGACAGTAAATTAAACTGAGCTGACGACCTAATTAACTTCATTATAATCGTCAACTTTCTGTAAACATACAGTTGCTTCCTGGAGAAATATTGGGCAGCTACTCATAACACTGCAAATAATATATTCTGACCTCAGACACTAACTAGCAAGCTCATTATCAGAAAAGTAGCCAGCCTGCAGTTGCTTCCTGAATAATTCTGTCAGGCAGATGCATTAGTAGGAATGTAAATGTTAGGATATTGTCCGGCTGCTAAGCTTTACTGTGATGTTTGATGGCATGCCCGCGATACCAATAGTACGGAAAGATACTGAGTACAAACCTCATTAAATATACATCATATATAAAAGTATCGTCTAACTTGAATTAAGTTTCTCAGTTTCAGGTGACCGGGAGGCATTTCAGATGCCCATACCTCATGTTCCTTGTCCAAAAACCATTTTTTTACTCTAAGATGATAAGCTGATACCACACATTTCAAATTCTGCTACACTGAATGTTAACTATAGAACTTTATGTATAAACTATGGCGTCATAAATGAATTATAAACATGACTATAAGAAAGGATATCATATCTAGTCCATAACCTCCGAACATTATAAGAAAGCTGTCTTTTGGTCAAAAGTTGTAGTGTGTTATATATGTAAAGCGTACGGAGTGTCAAGGCAGATGAATAAGTATCAGCAAATATATATATCTGCTTTGCAGGGAAACTCAGTAACTCAGTAGCTAGTGTTCATTTGTGGTGCAACATACATCAAAGTTATGGCCTCTTCATCCTGCCTCTGTGAAGTTCTCCTTGTATTTAAATTCTCCCAGGAATAAAATTCCTTCCAGAACTGAAAAACATACAATTAAAGGTGAATGGGCAACTCAAAAAACAAAAAAATGCCAAAAGTCTTGTATATTCCTTCTGTATCTTATGGTTAAGGTTGTCTTAAGGGTTATGCCCATAGAAATGAAGAGTCTCCACAATGATAGGAAAATATGAAGTGTGTGTGTGTGTCTCTCTCTCTCTGTACACTCTAGGATGAATCTCATTACACCCCATCATCCTGCTGTACGATTCCAGCCTGAGCCTGCACTGGGCAACTGCAGCTCAGCAGTTACCAAAAAACAGACGCTAAGTCACGGCCTTAAGGTCCGTGTGATTGGCTGTCTTACTCATCTAGTGCTTGGGATATTCTGTCTATCCATCTTCCAACGGCACGGGTTGCGAGGCAGGGTACCCCCGGGTGGGATGCCAATCTATTTGTGATATTAAAATACTGAGCTCATTAAGGGGCCGCTTGTTCTCTCAAAAAGTTACTTTTGCTGATTATGAGATGCTGGGGGAGGGAGGGGGTCCAGAGGGGGGCAGCAGTCAGACACCTCCAGGGCTGGGGGCTTCATTCCAGCATATGTGCTTGTCTGTGTGTCTGTGTGTGTGTGTGTGTGTGTGTGTGTGTGTGCATGTGTATGTGTGTGTGCATCTTTGTGTGTGTGAGTGTGAGCAGTTTGGAGAAACTGCTGTCCCTGAACTACCCATCGTGTGTGATTGTGTGTCCTTCAAACTTGCTGTGACTCATACTGCAGTTTTTCCCAATACAGTCCTCGGGGATTCCCAGACAGTCCACAGTTTGGCTCCCTCCCAGCTCCCAACGCACCTGTACCAGGTATTCAGTGTTCTTGATTGGCTGGGAGGGAGTCAAAATGTGGACTGTCCCAGGGTCCCCAAGGACTGGGTTGAGAAACACTGCCTACTGGATTAGCAGTTTTGGAAAACTTCTGGCTCCCCATTGACCATACCTGCTCTTAAGCTAAACTTTTTTAGGAAGGAATACATTTAGCAAATCATTTCATGATCCGCTCATAATCACAATGACAATATATAATATAGAAACTGTAGTGTGCGTGTGTCTGCCTGTGTATATCCGTGTGTATGTCTGTCTGTGTCTGTCTGTGTCTGTCTGTCTGTCTGTCTGTCTGTCTGTGTGTAGGTCTGCGTGCGTGAGTGCCTGTGTGTTCACCCATTTGAATAAGTGCACTGCAGTGATATAGAACAGCCAGGTTGTAAAATGACCAGTTTGAACTGTCCTTGAATTTTTGTTAAACTCCCCAGTCGGCAAAATCCCCCTCACTTGGTACAGAGAAAAGCCCCATCGCCCCCCGCTGTTGACAAAACAGGGACCTTTGCCAAATATAGAATATATCTGGGGGGTGGCATTATAATGCACGAAAGCACAGAGATCTAACCGCAGCGCTACACACAAACACACACGCACCATACAGACATAGGCCACTGAGAGGGGGAGTTACCCCCCTTACATCAGCAGCTGCCTTTGCATTTCAACTCAGCTGAGTCTTCTGTGCCATATTTGTTCTGTTTAGAGTCCGGGGACTTATAAGAAACTACTGAAATTCTTTTCTCTTCATTATATCACCCTGCAATCTGGCCTCCATTTTATTTTTACAGATTTGTTTTAATTGTATGCCTTAAATATTTAAATAGGTCATTCCTGGAGGTGATCAGCCACTAGACAAGATAAAAGATGCCCTCTAGACCCAGGCGCCATCAAGAAAAACATTTGCGATTGTGCATGTAATCCTAGAACGAGATTGCCTGCAGGTACTCGCGGAAATGGCAAAAGCAGCATCAAAGAGCTCTGTATCATGACTGGGTACAAGTGGAAACCAGAACCGTCTCAAGGTCTTTTTGGCATAATTGTGATGGCAAAAGCAAAATTACTTAAAGGGACCATTTGTATTCATGAATTAACATGGAATGTGTTCTTCACTAATGAGCCGTCCACAATTGTGTCTATTGAAGGTGTGAATCAGTGCAGCTGGTGCATATGTGTGTAATTCTAGTGCAACAGTAACACTGAACAATGCAATTCCTCCTCTGCCATAGAAAGAACATGAAGTATATTTTAATCCATCCGTCTTCCAAAACAGTTTATCTGGTACAGGGTCACGATGTGCCCGGGGCCATTTCCAGGAAGCACGAGGCATAAGGCAAGCCACAACCCGTCCGAAGCAGGCCGCCATATTTAAAGGCCTTGTGGTTTGATACCCATCAAAGCATAGATAAGTGGGTATTATTTTTCTACACGGAGATTTGTGTGAATTCAAATCTTGTTGTGTTGAGTTACTGTAAATGTAATTATACTGCACAATTTATTGTTTTAAAATACAACATTATGTAGTTTCTGTAATTTGTGATATCTTCTGTTGATATACTTTTAAAGAATTGATTTCTATCTATTTATCTGAAACACTAATTTTTAATAAATCAGTAATTGATCAGTTACTGTTAAATTTTGCATTGCTCATTCACAGCAGTACCTTGACCTTAGATGTTTAAAAATATATGAAATATTTGTACATAAACATATAGAAATATATATTTAATGACACGGCCACCCTATTTTTGTAGCCTGATGAGACTTTAGAGAACCGCAACATTATTTCCAATTAAGAACACATTGGAAGTTCTCTCATGTGTTAATGAAACATTCTACATTACAGGCACAAACATTAATCAGCTGGTGGAATCAATTCAAGCAGAACAAACGATAATAGCTTCCAAACTGCACACGAAAGCTGCATTCATTTCCATAATATGTATATTTTTCCACAAGACTTAGACATTCACTGTTTAACATTTTGCTTGCTTTTCTTAACATTACCTCTGGAGAAAATTACCCACGATTGTTGTTGAAGAGGTTGACTTTAGCCGTGAAAGAAGTTATCGCATATGGCTGCTCTGTAGACCACTTTTCTCTGTGTTGAATTTCGAAAGCAGGATAAAGAAATCCTTGTATATTTAAAGATATTCAGGCCTCCCAAGTTGAAACTCAATGCAAATATGTATAATTCCACAGTATAAAACATTGCTAACCATGTTTTGTCATCTTTCTGAGCAGCCAAAGAACGTTTCTGTTTCCCACTGGTTTTCAGCAAAGTACTGCCTGTTCTTAAAATGATCTGATGACTCACAGGCCCACGTTTAGGGCTGTAGACACTGTGATGGATTGTCGGGGTAAACAAATGAATTCCGAAAAAATGGTCTTTAATTATAAATATATCTGTGCTTCAGATTGAAACCGTTTAAGTGGATTTCATTTGCATTTTTCCAAGAAGTGGGCCACAGATCAGTAAATATGGGGGACTGTAACAGGTTGCCTACAGTCAGCTAAGCAGCAGTATGGGAAGATAATGGGAACTTGTGTAGAGGATAATGGCAATATGAGCCTATCTGGTGGACGGGGAACACGACGATGGTCCAGACAGCAAACATGAATGTTTATAGAGATGCACACAGGATGCACATCAAGGCTGTTATATTTGAAAGAAAGCAATGTACAGAATCATGGATTCCGGACGTTTGCTATAAAGTTTTGGAACTGACACGCCGCATGAAGACGACTAATCGGACGATACTGCCTCCATGAACACTACTGGGTGACATAATGTAGCAGAAAACGAACATCTTCTCACACAAGGAACAGCAGTACAGGTATGACTGTGACCTATGAGCTCGGAAATGTTGATCCGTAGGTCTTGAAGAACCCGGCACCAGCAGTGCATTCAGAAAGCATTCACATCACTTAATTTTCCTACATTTTGCTACGTACAAACAGACATACTCTAATATGAATCAAATTCATTTAATTATTCATAAACGGGGATCAACTTCATAATGAATTCTGACAGACATTTTGACATTTTGATTCAATGGAATTTTTTTCCACGTATATGGTATTTGAAAACATAATCAACATAGGATTTTATTTTTTTCCTCAATCAAAACATTTTGCCATGGTCAGAGACGAGTCTTGCCACAGACATGTTTGTCTGTGTTCGGGCAGGTTGGCGATTTCTGTTCATAAATCATAATCAAAAATTAATTTTGCGCAAGGTCTAAATATTTCTATACATGTGATATTCATTTTTACTACATTTAGGCTTACAGAAATATGTACAGGCCTGTCTTCTCTTTCTGATTAGTGTATTGTGAGCAGATTTCAGATTTAAAAACAGAGTTTAATCCAATGCAGTGTCCTGAATGATTTCACTGTACTTGCTTCTATAGCAACACCACACGCCTGGAGTGTTCTTCTTCTGTACCTATGGAAACAGACCAGTCCAATTGCCTACAACAAAGTTTACAAAGAGTGACGCAAAGCTGTATCCTATGAGACAGGCCCAAATGCTCATTAATTAGGATTAATTCCTGGGTTTAGGGTCAAAAGCTAAATCGGTGTTTCAATACAATAAGGAAGGCTGCTCCATTAATTAGCTTGTAATCAATGCGAAATATGAAGCCTTTCAGCCATTGTAATATAATATCTTGCTTGTACACAGTAATCCAATGACAATAGTGAAGACAAATTAATATCACTTATCCATGTTAACTACACTTTCTTTTGATCTTAGGTTAGCCTTAATTCCCTTCCATTATTAATTCCCTTGAGGTATATATTTGGCATTTGCCTTTCGTCCTGACATCCTCGGTGGATGGAAATGCATTTATGTGTTAAGGCTCTAACCTCACATTAATAATCCTTTCAGAGGGACCATAGTAGCTTATAAAACGATGCCCGGCTGCGATAAACGAGCCTCATGATTAGTCATTCGTTATTATTATAAATGTAAGTTAAATATGACTGGCAGTTGATGTTATGTAAGAATCGCGGCTTATCTGGACGCGCATGCAGGGCTTAAGTGTATCCTAGGTGGGAATCTGGTACAGTGCAGGGTGCGAAAGCGCAAAGCACTCGCACCTAAAACCAGGGGACACCAATTAGCTTTGACAGCGGATCTGTTTACAGCATCGCAGGCGCGCTGAGAGGCAACGCAAGGGGAACATGCAAGCTCCACACAGGCAGATTCACAATCAAGACCTCAGGGCAGCGAGATGCAAACAATGCTCACTCCGCTGCACTCAGTTAATTAGATTAAATGTACTTAATTCGATTGCTAGGAGAACTCCGTTGTGTTGTTGGGGCGGTGAAGCGGACTCCCCGGGCACAGGGACAGAACCACGCGACCTGAACATTATTCTGGATGTGGTTCCACTTCGCGGGGCGAGGAAAGGAGGGGGCTTGAGATATACCGAGAAATAAAAAAGGGAGCAAAAAGGGAACATCAGGGGGAGGAAACCAGGGGTGAAAAGAAGAAATTGTGGCTATTGATGGACAATGGGAGTATCAATGCTCCTTGCTGCACTTTAAATAGCAAGGATGTCGAGATCCATAGCCACTACCCCCCTGCCGGGTCACACTTTATACTACTGCAAAAAATGCAACAACAAAAAAATTCTTTGAAACCTGGGAAAATATTTCTGTTAGGCCCAAAATCCCTCCAGGAAACCAATCAGGCTGAAATCAGTACAGCACACCGGACACCGAGCCAGATGCCTCCCTTGGTCTTTAAACTCTGAGCCAAACACTAGTACTTCTGACTTAAATAGCAGAACTTTGTAATCAAGCCTGATTACTCCAGCCTTATAACAATTAGCTAGAGACAGATCCATACACATATAGACATAGACATGCAACACTGATGTCAGAATTCTGCAGCAGCAGATAAGGTTATGCTGAAATAATGTTATCGGCCTACATAGTACTCAAGGCCAAAGAGGACTCACAACAAATCTAGTTTTGATAACTCTGCTATCTAAAGTGCCTAGTTTGGATTTGATATTGCAAGTCCTTTCAAAAGCATGACGTACATTTAAAAAGATGTCCGTACATTAAGAGAAATACCACTTTAGCAACAAAAGATTAATATTTCTGTAGTTACAAAATCTGCATATTCTATTTTTAACAAGGCTCTATTATTAAAAAAATATATAGGCATTGTTTTTTTTGGGAACAATTTGCAGGATAGAGTAATAATGCTATTTATTTTTCAAGATGTGGTTCCATGACCCTGACCAGAATAAATACTTGGCAGATGGATGGATGGATGGATGGACGGACGGATGGGCGGATGGATGGACGCATGGATGGATACTATATGTCTCCATATACAATTATGTGTCACCTGCAAGTGGAAAAAATTGATCTTTAAATGGATTTGTGTTGATTTCTCTTTCTGGATATTAGCCTTGTTTCTCAGCCAGCCTATTGAAGAGTGAGATCCGTGACCAGATCAGCTTGTAACAGCCTGCGTGATAAATGACACAGACATCAAGGTGCTTTGACTTTCTGTTTGGTGACTTTCAGTTATTCTAAAGGATTCAACACCATTTTCATGGATGAAACATACATATATTTTAAAATTATGCGTCCATCTGTTTTTTTTTTTACCTGGAAAATGCACATACACTAGAAGCACAGGTATTACAGTATTTTGTAATTCTTGTTTTACATATAATAGATGAAATGCAGGTGTATTTATTTGATAATGCTTTTATTGTAGGTTGTGGGTTCAAGTCCCATCTCCACTCTGGATATTTTTCCTAATTTGGGTGGTTTTCATCTGGGGATTTCAATTTTCATCCTGGTTCTCCGGTTTCACCCTGATTATCCAGTTTCATCCAGCACTGCAAATATGTGCAGTTAGGCTGATTGATGGTACACTGCCAGTGTGTGAGTGTATGAGCTGTCCTCCAATCCAGGGTGTACCCCAGCCCTCTGCAACCCAGGCCAGGATAAGTGTCAATAGATGGCTGGTAGGGATATTGTACACCCTTCCTCATTAAACAAAGCAAAGCGCTAAACTGGAATATATAAATAATAATCCATAAAAAATTAGTGTTATATGATCAGCAAATCAGACATCCTGATCAACCATGCTTCTGTAAATTGACTTAAATTTCATGTTATTGGTGGGTTTCCTGCCCCCGGGCATATGCACATGCACACATTCATAAATGCACATCGCAATATCACTCCCTTCATTTAAACTCCGTACCACACTGATATTTTATTTGATGACGCTGAACCTTTTCCAATGTACCACTTAATATAGTAACAGAGGAAGGTAATTTGGTACAGTTATAAATAATGAACGCTAATAACACACATTAAACCAACTAATAGTTTCCGTCAGAAAGTGGACCTGGCTCTGGAACAAATTTCTTCTCTATAGGTTTCTGAGTAAAGGGACGAGGAAGCAAATTCACATCCGAAGGCTCTGCCAGATATTTGTGCTTTTGCCAGATTTAGGATTCTGTTCCTTAAAATACATAAAATTTTACATTAGTTTGACATTAATAGGAGGCTGGCGTTAGTCCGGCATGTGGCTATTTTTAAGAATTTTTGTGTTTTGACTGATTATGGTCATTACGACTTTGCTCTTCCGTTAATATTAGCACATGCGATCCTTGAGTGTTGAGATATGAAATCATCCAGGTGTAATAATGGATACAGTCCTGGCTTTTATGGTTTTGGTGTGGTCCTCACGGGAGGTCAGTTAGAGGAAATCCGTTTCCACCCCCCTCCAGCTTTGCAAGCCGGACTTTGTGTAAACAGGAAGCAGTTCCTGATAATCTTGCCCTGAAGCAGGAGAGTATTTTTATCTGACAG
Source organism: Petrocephalus zakoni (assembly GCA_026774425.1). NCBI lineage: Eukaryota > Metazoa > Chordata > Actinopteri > Osteoglossiformes > Mormyridae > Petrocephalus > Petrocephalus zakoni. Next base: position 5,886,844 of record JAODKN010000048.1, on the reverse strand, counting down.
TATCTGTCAGCTGTAATGATCAGTAACAGAATTATCTCCTATCAGGGTCCAGGAGACAGGCCCGAGATGGAAAGATAAATTGATAGATAGGAGTGTCTCGGTGTGTCATAACTGGTTTTATCTGCTCGCTGGAATTTCAAGTGACACCATTTGACACATCTAGAAGTTCAGAAGCCTACTTTTGCTTTAATTAGTGTTCATTTGCATTTAGTAGTTGATGTGAGGTAAATATTCTTAAAATGTTGCCATAGCTCTCTGTCTGAGGGCTTGTTTTCCATGCGTATCTGGTCTTTTACCCATAAATTACTGCTCATCTAATCCACAAATGTGTCACTCATGTGTCGTGTCACCAAGGAGGGCACTGACGTCTGGGTCACTTCTTCTGCAGCGTGATTAATTATAAATAATTAATTGCAAAATGGAAAAAAAAAACTTTATTCATAAATGGGTTAAACATGCTTGTAGTTGGATTACTCCTGATAAAGACGAGGCTGTGAGGCACTCGACCTGATTGATCTGCAGTGGTTGTATGCTGTGTGCTGGTGGATGTGTAGGTTTTAATAACTGTGATATTAAAGGTAAATTATAAGCACTGGATAGTACATTACTCTTGTATACGCCAGTGCAGACATTGTGGTTTATGATCCTACAATGCAGTGCAATGCATTCAGACCAGCCCTGTAGCTGGCACATTCCCTAGTCTCGGAGGGGCCCGGCCCGGTGTGGTGCACCCCCTAGAAAGGGCTCTTCTCTGCGCTGCACTCGATTGCTCTCAAGCCCTCTAGGCTTTAACATCTTTCCAGGATCTGTGTGTCACTTTCACTCTCCGTTGTCTCCGCTATTCTGAGTGTGGTGTAACCCAGTGGGAAATGGTTCCCCCTCCTATCGGCTACTTTGAGAAGATTTATGCAGATAATTATGCTCAGATAATTCAGCCACTACAATGAGGTAAATGCATTTTGGAACTACATTCGGCAACTAACAAATACAGGTTATAAGGGGACCCTAAAATAAAAGATTACTAATGTGAACTAGTATGTATGTATGTATGTATATTACATTTATACATTTATAGTTTGTGCCATCCTGCATAGCAGTATGGACGATATACAGGTGTCCGCACGGCTCTGTCGTATTTACATGTTTATGCATTTATGTAACATGCAAAAAGGCTTAATTATAATTAACTGGTTTTGCTTTTCGGCGCAGTTGGCTGAGCAATACTGGTGCATTTGGCTTGGTCCTATTTAAAGGCGGCACCTTCGGCTATAATCACACCTGTAGCTCGGCGGGTGAGGTTTAATGGGACCTTACGCCGTAATTCTGCAGGACGCCGCTGATTTGGGTGGGCTTTTTCTCGGTGCCTGATTGTCAGTGACTCGGTGAGAGCAGCGCCCGGGTACTGATAGTGGTGGGTGTGTGTGTGTGTGTGTGCGCGCGCGTGTGTGTGTCAGTGCAGCGCCCGGCATTGCGTCAGGCGCGGCTCAGCAATGACAGCGACTAGGGTAATTCGCCGTTATGGGAGGGCTACCCTCTACTGCAGAACTACTGCGAATAAAAATAAATGAAATCCGTCCTATGCCAAAGTAAACATGCTTTACTGGAGCTGCCGACTATTTCATCATCTAATCTCATTTTGGATAAATAATAACATTTAATAACACGCCAAGGGAAAGCCGCTGTGCAGGAATGTTTTGGTTGCATGCTGTTGACACCTGTGAAATGTGGCCAAGGGCATATAATTTAAAAATAGTTTTTAATTGAATAATTGCCTTGGAACTTACTGCTTTGAACGATGATCTGTCCGTAGACTTCAAACGGAGACCTTTGGAAGAACGGATGAGTTACAGATTCCCCCCGCCCCCCCCTTTGAAAGCTGAAAGGCTTCGGGGGAGAAGACTGCAACAAAATCCTATTTTGTGTTCGTGAAATGCTCGGTGCATGAAGCAAAGTCAGTAACTGCACACGTTTCATTTACAAACTCTAATCAAATTTGATTGCCCGCTCCCCATTTAATAATAATAATAATAATAATAATAACAATGACGGTAATAATAATAGCAATAATAATAATAATAATAGTAATTATTATTATTGTTATTATTATTTATAAAAATACTAATAATGGTAATGTTGTTGTTTTTGTTATTATTCCCATAATTCTGAATGACCTTCATGCCTCTAACAGCCTAGAAAGTGTGTGGTCTGTCATACACAGACTGTAGTTAATAAGCCTACCTCTTGGCCAGAGGACTGATTTACACTGTAAGGGCATCAGCTTTTGCCCTGTTTATATATAGCAAATATATTTCTGAGGATGGCACAATAATGAAATTAAATGAATTCTTAACCCCTACCCAGCCCTAACCTTAACCAACTAACCAAACAAAATACAAGACTCTTGGCATTTTTATTTTCTTTTCCCAAATGAGGTTTTACCACACTTTGGGGACATTTTGGTCCTCAAATGTGATCTATGCACCCCCCCCCACACACACACACACACACACACACTGCATGTCTGTAGAAATGAGCAGTGACCTAGGTTGAATGTTTTCCTCAGTTTAACTGCATTCCATTTGGAAGGGCTAATGTATTAATTTAAAAAATGTTAGTATCAGTAGTTCCCTCTATTTTTTGGGTCATGTTTCATTCTGGTTTCTCCTACAGAAGGTCTGGCAGCTCCAAAGCAATCTACTACAAAAAACAACAGGTTCTGTACTCATTACCAATGTGTGTTTGTTCACTGACTTTGTTTGCCTGGGTTATGCTTGTGACCGCACATTCACAAGCTTACCAGGCTGGTATCAGCAATGTTTGGGTTTGTCAAGTGGAACAAACATGGCAAGAATGCAGAAAAATGAATACATTGCCAGAGTAATGCAACATACAAAAGAGTGAGAAATACCATAGATATAGTTTTTGAAATGTTTTTAAGGCTTTAAGCATGGGTGTTTCTGTCCCTATAAGTCCCAGGCAGAAAATGAACTTCTGATTAAACCATGCTAACAGACTAAAAAACTGGGGGTAGCACATACTGTATGAGGAGGGGGGTGGCTGGCAGATCGTCACTGCCCGATGAAAAAGACTTCTTAATATAGATGGAATGCGCCCATGCCCCTCTGTCTAATGATTTCATTTTACATCTAACTGACCAATGAAAGAATGAATGTATTCCTCATTGTTGTTAATGTTATGAACTTAATATTGATAACTGGATAGCTATCTACCCAATATCACTGTTAATTGTGAATATAAAAACAAGATTAGTTTGTATGTTATTAACACTGACAAGTTTGCCTTGCTGGCAGCAATGCGCGCAAGTCCATTTAAAACATTAAACCGTTCACTGACGGCTGTGTAAAGATGCGTTTCTGAGAAAATGTGTTTTGTCATGCTCCTGAAATAACAGACTTTTGGAGATACTTGTTTTTCATTGGACAGACATCATACTATAAACTTTTTTGCTTTGCTGTTTGGTGGGACAGGGGTTATATTAGGGCCGGAGAACCATGGGGTTCAGTTCTCAACATTGCTTTGCAGGTGTGGAGGTCCCATGATTCAAACACAGGCTTGGGTTTCCCATGATTCCATCAAACTTTTCAGAATTGTGGTTGAAATGAACTGGTGTCTCTGGCTGCCCTTGGATTGTGCCCTGTGTTGGAGTGACTCTCTGTCCAGAGTGTCCTCTTCTGCAGATTCATACCCTGGTGCTGCCCTGCAGTTACAGGAGATGGATTTATTACGTTTTCACTCAGTAGATGTTCTTATTCAGAGCAAGGTGCTTTGCCTCAGCACTAAAGATATAATAAGTCAATAGTGTCAATAATTGTAATTAGTAGTTACGTTCAATTATTTATCACAGGGTAATTAGGGTTGGGGTTGAAGTGTAATAACAATCAAGTGCTACATCTTAACATTAGCTGAGGTAGAATCACTTAGTTTAGCTTAACTGCAGAGGAAGTGATTTTGGGAGTATATTCTACCTGAAGTTGCATGATCTGGAGGGACGTTACAGATGGCTGTATGTCCACCATTGTGAATTTTCGCCTGGGTGTTTGTTATTAATGCATGTTAAAGCTGTTAAGGTATGTTAGGATGTTAAGGCATACTTCCATGCTGCTTACAGTATGTATATAATATGAAAGCGTTATGAAGGTGCACTGAATGTTCTATGAATGCATTATGAAAGCGCACTGAATGTTCTCTGAATGCATTATGAAGGTGCACTGAATGTTCTCTGAATGCATTATGAAGGTGCACTGAATGTTCTATGAATGTATTATGAAAGCGCACTCAATGTTCTCAATGCATTATGAAGGTGCACTCAATGTTCTCTGAATGCATTATGAAAGTGCACTGAATGTTCTATGAATGTATTTTGAAAGCGCAATGAATGTTCTTTGAATGCATTACGAAAGTGCACTGAATGTTCTCTGAATGCATTACGAAAGTGCACTGAATGTTCTCGGAATGCATTATGAAGGTGCACTGAATGTTCTTTGAATGTATTATGAAAGCGCACTGAACGTTCTCTGAATGCATTATGAAGGTGCACTGAATGTTCTATGAATGCATTATGAAGGTGCACTGAATGTTCTATGAATGTATTATGAAAGCGCACTGAATGTTCTATGAATGTATTATGAAGGTGCACTGAATGTTCTATGAATGCATTATGAAGGTGCACTGAACGTTCTATGAATGTATTATGAAAGCGCACTGAACGTTCTCTGAATGCTTTATGAAAGCGCACTGAATGTTCTATGAATGCATTATGAAGGTGCACTGAACGTTCTCTGAATGCATTATGAAAGCGCAGTGAATGTTCTATGAATGTATTATGAAGGTGCACTGAATGTTCTATGAATGTATTATGAAAGCGCACTGAATGTTCTCTGAATGCATTAAAAATACATTATGAAGGTGCAGTTAATGTTAAGCGTTACAGGATATTATTAGCCAGTCTGGAAGACACTCTTTTGAGTGTGTGATACAGGTACTCTCTTAACAGAGATGGGAACGTCTGGTTGGAGAGATTTTTGGTGTGAGAAGCCATCCATCGAAACTCCAAGGGGAGAAAAGAGAACCTGAGGAGAAAGTGCTGGAGACCATTGTGACAGCACCGGTTTTTTTTTTTTTTGGTTGCCCGAGGAGATGCCTGCTTGTATTATTCATTTCTTTCAAAGTGCCCTTTGCATCACACAATTACTCCTTAGCCCTTGTGCGGACTCTGTAATGATTTTGATAATCACACTGCAAATGAGAGACCAAAATGTGCCGCTGCTTGTGAAAATGGGTCGGCACAGGAGGAGTTCTGAGGCGGTCAGGCCCACATCAACACAGAAGGTGGAGTCCGTTATGAGGACTCTAATGCATGAAATTACACTTTCCAATTTAATTGATTCCATTCAAGTCATCTTTTTTTTTTTGCAAATGAGACAATAAGTAAAAAAAAAACATTGTCACCCAAGTCAATTTTATTAAAGAATGTTTTTCTTTTTTTAATATTTAATGTTTGCTTTCATGTCTTCACACTGAACACATAATATTCACCTTTCAGTACATTCAGTTTGCTTTTTCTTTGGCAGCTCTGAAAGGCTGGCATTAATCTGCCTCTAAGTACTTTTTCAAGTTTTTCTTTTCTCCCCTTATGCCTTTAGCATTAGGTTTTTACAACACACAATGGGCGATCCAGTAACATGGGCATTATAATGACGGAATACAGCGGCGGTCCTTAAATGGGCTTTTCAGCGAGAAGTGGGCCGGCATGGTTCTCTTTGTGAGTGTGACAGCCCACAGCGGCCCGAAAAGCTGGCTTTGTGGTCACAAAAAGGTTGTCCTTGGTGGGGAAAATTAATTTATAGGAAAGTGAAATTGAATTCACAGTTTTCTTTTTAATGAACTGTATAATTTTAACTTCCTCTGTCAGTCCAAAGATATGTGGCTCTGGTGGAAGGGGGTCTCTAAAATACACACTGTGTGTGTACCTGCTCATGCTTTGCGATGGACTGTCTCCAACAGTGTGTCCTGCAGTGGGCCCCTGTAACTCTAAGATGCTCCATTGTATGGGGTGGGTGGGTGGCTGGATGGATGGATGGATGGACGGATGGACGGATGGACGGATGGATAATTATTACATAGAGCTCCCATATATGTAATTATCACCGTGCTGTTTTTGTAAAAAGACATCCATAACATGGATGACTGGGTCCATGAATTGATGGGTGGATGGACAGGATAATAATTATTACATAGAGCTCCCATATATGTGATTATTGGAATGACATTTTAGAAATAGAAAAAGGCATCCATAACATGAATGGGTAAATGGAGAGTTGGATGGATGGACTGATATATATTGTGATTATTACATCCAGTTATTACATATAGCTACCATATATGTGATTATTAGCGCTATTTTAGAAAGAAGCATTTGGCCACAGGAATGGATGGATGGGTTATTTTGATCCAGTTGAATGGTTGCCTTTATCGCTTTGTTAACATTGCTCTCTCATCACTTTTTACTCATGCTACAAAGAACGCAAAGCAAAGCCCACGTGCACGATCCCCGCTATGACATGCCTGGCAGGCCTCCAGCACGTTCATGGCATGAAGCGTAGCTCTCTCATTGGACAGGGATTAATGGCCCCTCTGAGACTGCCGTTTCATCCTGCCCGCACTTGACAATCGGTGCACTGACGCCTGGTGATGCAGGGGCCATCCCTTCCAGCGGGTTTCAGTTTGTAAGACATTGGTATAAAGGGCCAAGGTGAAGCACAGACGACAGTCCCTCTGTGACACATTGTTCTTGATGTGTACATGGTAACACCAGGAGCTCCTAAGATGGTAGAGCTAAACCACCTGCCGAAAGCCTCCACTGACCAATTCATACCTGCTGCTTTCTGTCACTTATGTCAAGCTGTACTGTACTGTGGAAAATGTGCTAATATTTTCACATTATTTTGTTCTTTATAGTACTGATACCAGTGTAATTGTCATAATGTGTAGTATTTCTACAGAAAACTGCATTTTTACTCCGGTAGCTCAACAAGTAGAGTATTACGCTAACAACACAAATGTTATGGGTTAGAATGCGAAGGGGCACACACACATTTCCGTGTGTAAGTCACTTTGCAAGGGTTGGATACATGAATAAATGGAATACCGGCAATTCAGTGTCCTCAGGTTCATCACTGACAGATGTTACACTGAACGAATGAATCAGCTATGGTTTTTCACTTAGTTATAGCTTATGACAGCCATCTTATTTATGTGTAGACCCTAGCATTCTGTGGTCTAATGTTACCAATGTGTTCTGCTTGAGCCTATTGACAACAACGATGACAAGGTGTTGCAGGAAATGTTATTTTCTGTGTTGACATTGTAATCATGCGCCTTTTACACCATGCCTTTTAAACCGCGCCTTTTACACCGCACCTTTTACCACTCGACCCAGGCACCTTTTTTCTGCATTCCGATATTCCAGGTTCTGACCCAAGAAATATCTTGGTTCGAGAAGAAGTCAGTAGTGCAGAGATTCTGCTGAAAACTGTCGCTTGTTGCTAACAGTGAGGGTTACCGTCTGGTAAGGTAAATGCCTGAAGGGCATTATTACACTGACAGACATCACCAATAATGCTGTGTGTTTTATTTAAAACATCAATAGCATGATATATTAGGAGACATGAAATGATGCAATGATCAGCAATCAGTCATCTACTGTAAGATGAAAACTCAATGTAAATTAGTCCTTTTAAAAGTTTGGGAACAATCTGAAACTTCTGATTTGACTGATACTCTATAAAGCATTAATATTCTTTTAGAAATGGGTTATTATCAAAATATGCATCAAAAACCCCACTAACCAAATAAGAACAACACTTCAGGCACAAGGAACTTAAGATCCAAATAATTCCAAAAACCGCTGATGCTTTGCCCGTACTGGATGTCTCTGTCTGAAGTTAAAAGATTTTCTATTGCATAAGTAGGGGCAGTTTTTTATCTTTATGTCAGGGGTTTGGGGAAAAAGCTATCACACTTTGATATGATAATAAACTACAGTACATTAGCTATGCAGTTTAATCCAGGATAAATACCAAAGAAATATTCATAGATTGGCAGGAGGGGGAAAAAACTCAATCATTTCAATGTTGATTTGAAAAAATTCTCATAAAAAGTAAAATAAACTGGGGTTATTAAAAGGAATCATTTCTTACAAAACATTTTTGAGCCATGAGTCTATATATCTAGGCTCGCATATCTTACACCCAAGTAATTCGCGCAAAGAGTAGCTGTTACATATAAGAGGTGCAAAATTATCAGTGGGAGGGAAAAGAGAACACTGAAGACCGTGAGGGCTTCAGGTTCTATCTGAATATTTTTAAGTATTGCAGGTAGGAGCTGAGGTCAGTGACCTTTCAGAAACTTACTTGGCTTGTTGGTTTTTTGCAACCACTTAACCATTTGGGGGCGACAGAGAGCTTGGTGTGTTTCCCAGCATGCATAGGTCCTGAAACAGGGGACACCATGGATGGGACGCCACTCCATGGGAATTTGCTGTCACACGTGTAATCACACAGTTACAGATATTCGAGAGAAGCCGGTTCGCCTAACTGCGTATTTTACACTTGCTTGTGGTTTCCTGTGCATCCCAAAAAAGTGCAGTTTTGATTCTCTCCTCAGGATTTAACCCACTGCTGTGCTCTCCCAAATCTCCCAGACATCCCAGGTATAGCCTCTTATAGTCTTTAGTCTTACACTTTTGAGACCAGAACCAGGCTTGCAGTTCCTGGACTTTGCCCCCCCCCAATACATTTTGCCAGCCCACCAGCAAAATGCCCAGTATCCAGATGGCCGGGCTAGTCCTGGATAGCTGCTTCAAGGAAATTGCAGGAAGCGGTTTCATGAAGAAAATACTGAAAAGAAAGTTCAAGTGGAACATCAAAGATCCCAGGAGACAGTCCCATTTTCCCAGTATGTGAGAGATGGGCCGCTAACAGAGATTTACGGCACACATCTCTTTACTGCTAGCTCACCAATTTCTATCCGTCTATCACTGCAAACAGTCCCACACTTTAAGTTATTTAGCAGATGCTTTTATCCAAAGCCGGCGTCTGTTTGAGTTAGCAGGTCAGCCGGTCCTTGGAGCAATTAGGGGCTAAGGGCCTTGCTCAAGGACCCGACGGTAAAATCACTCTGCCAACCGCAGGATTTGAATCAGGAACCTTCTGACCACAGACACAGAAATCTAGTCTGCTGAGCCACACACTTCATCTTAAAGGTGCCATTTTAGTCATACTGTGTACCTAATGCCTGGATGCCTCGCCACAAGGTATCAAGTAGGAGTTCACTGTACTGCACTTATTGTCTGGAGAATACCCAAGACCTGGTGATGCTTAATCCTGAAGACCCTCGGTGGAAAGGAGATTAGAAAGGAGATTAGGAGGCCTGGAGGGGTTCGCTGACCGTGCTATCCTGAGACTGTGTTACAAATTAGCCTTTTAAGCAGAACGAGCGAAAGCCTCCAATGACCTTTGCACATTGACGTAGCCGGTGGTGCGATCGCTGGTTCTCCAGGCCCCTGTTTCCCGGCCGCGTTACCGCTCACAAGAAGCCTGTCGCGCGGCAGGGATGGTATTAGGGATGGCGCGGTAAGCGATAAAACCCGCTGACGGCATCAACGCCAACAAAGCTGAGTGCGCATATGCGCCGCGGCTCCCATTTAAGTATTTTGGAATCGCCAGGGTTGCAGTCGTTTTCTCGGAGAGGTGGGTCGTTCGAATGTGTCCATTCGAAATGTGCACAAAACGTATAGACAGATTAAATTGGAAATGTCAGCAGTCTCAAACGGTGGTATCTGCAAACAAACGCCTGCGCTTTTCTACCCAGTTTGCCATTTGTCTTTCTACTTTCCCCCTTGGCAGCTGGTCAGGGTAAATTTTGAAGCACAGAGATTCAAACCCGTCTCACTTTCTGTGCTACGTTTTGAGCCCCAAGTCGTCAGTGAGGGCCGTTTTTTTTCCCTCCAGGCAATGACATACATGCCTAAAAACTGTGAAAGAAGCCAAATATCGTAGCTTTTTATGGTACGTAGTGGGAATCATTTTGTACTGGGTAGCCCCCCCCCCTTTGCTCTCTTAATAGCCTGACTCCTTCATGGCTTGGACTCAGCAAGGTGCTGGAAACATTCTTCAGACATTCTGGTCTGTGTTGACATGATTGCATCACATAATTCCTGCAGATTTGTTGGCAGCACCTTCACACTGCGATTGTTCCGTTCCACCACATCCTTAAGGTGCTCCATTGGCTCTCACTCTGGTTACAGGAAGGTTCAGGTCCAGAAAGTACAAATCCAGGATTTTGTTTCAACCAACCAGTTGTGCACTCTGTGACTGTGACTCTTTATACTTAACTGGTTGATTGAAACTAAATCCTGATCTAGATTTGTATTTTTTGAACCCAAACTTTGTATCTTTGCTGAGGAGGTCACTGAAGAACACTGAACTCTTATGTTCACGGGATCAGGTTGAGGTGACTTTGTGACAACTATCCAGCACACAAGTGGCCTGCAGAAGATGAGTAAACTGGAACCATAAAGGGATGCTCATGATCAGCAACCATATCAGGCAGGCTGTGGCATTTTAATGATGACTGATTGGTGTTGGGGTCTTCACTGTGTGCCAGGAAACATTACCCACTCCATTACCCCAACACCACCAGCCTGAGCTGTTGTAGGGTCAATGGATTCATGCTGTTTAGGCCAAATTCTGACCAGACCATCTGCATGTGACAGCAGAAATTGAGATTCATCAGATCATGCAACATTTTTCCAATCTTCCGCTGTCCGGTTTCGGTGAGCCCGTGCCCACTGTAGCATCAGCTTCCTGGCCTTAGCTGAGTGGAGTGGAACCTGATGCAGTCTTCTGCTGTTGTCAACCGTCCACCTCAAGTTCTGCCGTGTTGAGATGTATAGAGTGACTGTTTGAGTTACTGTAGCCATCCTGTTAACTCAAACCAGTCTGGCCACCCGTCACTGACCACTCTCATTGACAAGCCGTTTCCACCCACAGAACTTCTGCTCCCTCCGTGTTTTTTTTGTTTTGTTTTGTTTTGTTTTTTGCACCATTATGTGTCGACAGGGAGTGTCGTGCGTCAAGATCCCGGGAGATCCGCACTTTCTGAAATACTCGAGCCTCTCAGTCCAGTACCAATAACCATGCCATGATTAAAGATCACATTTTCCCTCATTCTGATGTTGCAGCTATTTCCTGAAGCTGCTGATCCATGTATGCATTGTTTTTTTACGTTGAGCTTCTCCCCTATGATTTGGCTGATTAGATATTTGCATGAACGAAGTGGTGTAGCATTTAAAGACCATATGATTTCATGAAATCATTACATGTCTGTTTAGTCAAAACTGCACTAACAATGCAGCTTAAGAGGATGATCACTGTTTTGAATCACTGTATGATTTTTAATGCAAATGTAATTGTCTGTAAACAATTGCTGTCAATGGAAAATAAAAGTGGTCTCTTTATTTTTGAGCTCTTCTCTCGGGTGACAGATAACCCGTCGATACTGCTTTGCGGTTCCACATCCTGATCTATTTGTTTGCTTATTCCGTTCACTGGGGGCTTCTCGCTCTCACATTTCCGGCAGCCGTTTCCGTTTTTCTCCGTCACCCTCCTGGCACGAAGGGCGCACTTGGAGCTGCAGTTTAGGATCTCTGTCCAAATCTTTGGCCAGTATTAGAGGCCATGATCTCTGCGAAGATTTTAACAACACATGAGCTTGGCACTTAATCTGACTCACTTCGGTTGTATAAATGCATGAAATTAGGGTCTGTATAATTTTACTGTGTGATATAATGTTAGAGAAAAAACAATAAAAAGTCATGTTTACTGCTGATATGTTTGTTTGTCATGACTATTCTTTTGAAGATCCGCGCCTACTGTCCTACACTCACAGTGAGAATGGAACAGGTGTGTTTCAGCTGTGTTTTCTGTCATTTTAAGGTTTTAAATCCAATGAGACATTGATCTATCGGACATGAGGGGGTCTTCAGTCATTTAAATGGACAATCTGCATAATCTTGCTGTCACTGTGGGAAGGTCATCTGCCCCCCCAAACCCTAACCCCCCCCCCCCTTTTTGTTAGACGAGTCATTGTGTGCTGGGAAATTGGCCCAAAGGAAAGCCTTTGAAGCACCTGCCCCATCTGGGGATGGCCTGTCGCTCCGCCCCGTTGGCAGGATGCCCTCAGGCCGCTCCACCCTGGCCCGTGTCTGCCCTCGAGTCGGTGACCTCCGTGTCGTGCTGCAGAAAGCTAGCTGGGCCCACATGCCATTCAGTGCCAAGCCGCTGCTGGCTCAGAACGCTCGCCCTGTCACAGCGGGTATAGGAATCCTCATTGGCCTGGTACTACTCATGTTTAGTCATCATTCATATATGCACACATACTTTGTATTCCTGCTTAACCACAGTCTCCTCCCTAATCTCCAGTCTCCTCCCTATCATCCCGGTTTTCTCTTCGTCACAATACACCTGACACTGGGACTCTTTCGGGTCAGTCCCATGGACTGTGCTCGGCATGTTTCTAAAACTCGTCCCCACTGAATTTTCTGTGTATGCCAGAATGTTTGTGAAATGTACAGGTGATGAAATGTACATGTTCTGCGAAATGCGGAAGGTCCATGGTGCCACGAATGTATCCCAAACTCCAGATATTGCAAGACAGAACACATGTGATTAATGTCCTCAAGTCAGAGATCATTTCAGAGACTGAATCTGAAAATGCCTGGAGGCTATAGTACACGTAATACAACAGCGCAGCTTGCTAATTGGTTTAATGTTTTTTTTCTGGAGTGGTGCAAAAAAAAATAAAAAATTCTCCAATAGGAAAGCGGGGCCTCCTATGAGCAGTTATTTGGACATTATGTTGAATGTCATTTATTTTGTTTTGCACTGTGGGAGGAGAAATGTCAAAAGTGACTTAAATTGAATTAAATCTCCCATTTGCAGGCATTTCCTGCCGGAGAGGTCTTTTCTCTCCAGTAAACCCTCGAGTGCAGCCTATACACAGTATTTATAGTGCGCTCAGACCGAACGCAAAATAATTCTTACCCCATTAGAAACACAAATGTGGCATAGGAGAAGATTGTAAACTGGCGAAATATCGTGTAGTCTATCCTCGGGGGTGGCGTGAGGGCAGAAACTCGGAGAGAGATGTACGGAGAAAATGAGAAGGAGAGAGAGAGAGGGAGAAAAAGAGAAGGGGAACAAGTGAGGGAGAGAGAGAGCAGTAGAACTCAGTTTTGATGATCCTTTAACAAGGCAAAATCAGGTATTCCCCAAAGGTACACCCTGCATGCTGCCTGGGGTTTAAAGAGCAGAGTTTTGAGCCGTCCGAAAGCACTTGTTTCTTGGTTTAAGAGGTAGCTCTGTCCAAGGTTGTGATACCTGGCCCACGGGCCTCGGACAGCTGGGCTCTGCCAGTGATTACTGCCTGTACTCCAACACTATGCCTGACTACTGGGAGTCTGTACGGCTTGTGGTTCTTCCGGCCTGCCATCAGGCGTCCACCCTACAGAAGGTTGGTTCATTCAGTTGTCGAGAGATTTTCGCAGTTAGTAATTTTTTTTAATGGGGAAAAAGGAACATTATCGTTGTTGTTTATGTGTTTCTGGAACATTCTCTGACCCAATAAATGTCGAAGTAAATGTTGGAGACAAATGCAATTCGGTTGAACTCTGCTGGCTTCGTGATGTCAGTCACGGTACCGGGTTGTGACAAAAAAAACCCGGCCCATCCGTCACTCGGATGCAAGCGGCACCAGAGGATGAACGGCGGCGAAACATGGATAGTTCCGTGCCCATGCTGAAAGTCGCCTTTTAGGTACGCTGCATTACCCCGGATAATTCGCGGAGTGAGAAACGGAGATCGGCTGCCAAGACGGAGCGCTGGAGGGGAGCCGCGCTCCTCTTTCCCTGTGATGCATCCCGGGATGTACAGCCAAATATAAGGAAAGGCGCGGGATGACAGCAATGAGGCCCAGCGACAGGAAGAAACGTCCGCCTTTTAACTCGGCTCGCAAACCTCAGCCATACTGCTCAGTCACGCTCCGGTTGCCTGCCAAGGTTTTTGAGCGCAGTTGCGTGGTGAAATCTGCGCATGGACCCTTTCGGAGGGATCACTGGTAATACGGGTCTGTGGATGACAGTTTATGCGGCCTTGATCTCTGCTCTATCGGCGAGTTTGTTTGTTTATGTGTGATTTCCCCGTGCTTGGGCCCTGGGTTGGCTCACACCGCCTGTGTGCGTGCGCGTCAGTCACCGTGGATACCGCTTTCATGGTAACGCCTCATCTCGGCTCAGATTCCTGGCTGGGGCTCGCCCATTCTGCCAGATAATTGTCTTGGCTCCCATTCTGCCTGCCCCATTTAGTTCAGACTTGCTTAAACTGTTTCAAACGGTAATCTCCGAAGGCTTATCGCGAAGCCAGAACTCCCGGGTCAAGAAACATTGTAATTCTGATTGATTAAATGTCGTAAATGAGCACATTTTTGCGTCGTAAAGCTAAAGCTTGGTGTTTAATTTGCTCATTCCTGTAATAAAGATTACATTTTTATTACCGTATTATCAAGGGCTCATCAAGGATTTATATAGTATCTTAAGTAATAATTGTCATTTCTGTTATAAATAAGTTAAGCCAAGTTTACAGTATAACTTCTGGATTTCCAGCCTGGCTCTGGTGCTTGTGGAGTTTTTGTTTTCCTGGTATTTTCAGGGCTTCCTCTGAGGTCTCAGCTTTCTTTCTGGAGTCCGATAGCATGCAGTCATGAAGATCAGCATCACTGTCACTGTCCCGTAGTGCATGCTTGTTTTCTTGTGATGGACTGGCACCTTTTCCAGGGTGTCCTGTCCTTTCTGGGGTAGACTACATACGTACTCAGTGTGACCCTTGGATGGTATTGCATTATTATTAATGGAAATCGGATATATACAGTATCAGTCAGTTTGGACACACATTCCCATTGACAGGTTTTTAGAATAATTATAAAAACCTCAAAACTGTAAAATAAAATCAGATTCAGATATATTGGCCAAGTGTCGTAACTTAACAGAATTTGATTCCTGCTGATGGTCTCAAGCCGTATACAGATTATATACAAGACAAGTACTATACGTATAGGGCCATGGAATTATGCACTGACCAAAAAAGAAGTGTTAAAATTTGTTAGGCGATGGGGCAGCTCTGTGGGTTAGGACACAGAAGGTTGCTGGTTCAAATCCCATGGTCAGTAGAGTGATCCCAGCATAGGGCCCTTGAGCAAGGCCTTTAACCCCAGCTGCTCCAGGGACTGGTTGACCAGTTTTATGAGGTGGCCTCCTGGGATGCTTTTCCAGCTGTCCTGAAAGAGCTCTGAGCAATAATTGGCCACTATACCATTTACTCTCTGCTCAAACTCCTCAAGAACCATTTCTGCCACGGTTAGGTC
>JAODKN010000048.1:5820455-5856823 GCA_026774425.1 Petrocephalus zakoni | reverse complement strand
CTGTCACTAACGCATCAGAATGCATTACACTCCAAAAGATAAGTGGTCAAATGCATCCCAGACCACCTCGACAAGTGACTGGATCACAATGCCTCTTGGGTGATCATTTACAATTGTTTTTAATGCTGTCTACTTGCAATCCGATTGCCCAAGATGCAGTGTAAAACCAAGTGTAAACAGGTCCTTAGACAGTCCATTCCTTAGGAGACAATATTTTAGAAAAGTAAATATTAGAATTGGAGCCTTTGGGTTTTCTCTCTCTCTAGTCCTAAGTTTATTGTCAGAAACATATAAACTGTCCAATATGTTGACAATGATCTTCTCTTCTCAATGATCTTCTTGGGGTCACAAAATTTCATATAGTTAAATCTACATGAGACAGGGCTTAAAATTACAAAGGCCGTGGGTGAACAGAGTGATCTCTTTGGATCTTCTGTATGGCATCCAGGGACTTCTTGTGATCCAGATTTAATTTTCACACTAAATGCAAAGAGTAAAATATTGCAGAGATTTGGTCATTTCTTTCCCATAGCATAATCTCTAACAAGCATAGGCTTCTATACCAACAGTTAATACACATTATTTCCTCTTCTAAGAGATCCGGATGTAACTTGTCATTAATTCAGCAGTAGTTAAAAGCATAAGAATAGCAGGTTCCTGCAGCTATTGCCAGTATGTTTACAATGAATTTAAAGATTCATTCACTGGATTTTAAAGTATTAAACAGCACGGCATCAAAATTTCCTCAGATCTGCAAATGCTGCTTGGAGAAGCAAGAGAACAATGCATATTTATTTATGACCTCGATTATTCTGCTTCTGTATTTTAACAGTTTTTTTTTAAATAATCAATGTTTTTTGGCTCGTCTCCATCATTGCATGCACTGTGGGCTGTCAGGCAGCGTATGAAAATTGCACAATAAATATCATTTATTATTTATTAATCATCTTTCAAAGCTTTGTTAGTGACTCAGATGACAAAAATAGATAATTTGAATATCTAAAAATAGCTAACATATTAAAAAACATTTGCTAAATACTTAACATGAACTACATTCCAAGCCAATAGAAAAGCATCTGTCCTAAGTATTCTTAAAGTTACCACGGCGAGTCTTTCATTAACGGCTGGGTTGAATTGAAGCAGGCATGTATCAGACATTATGTCAGGGACAGTTTAAGAACGGCACGGCCAGACTGATTTGCAAATAAAATCTAATTAAATATGTGGAACATTTTGTCACAAGCTCCTTATTTCAGTTTATCACTTGGCTTTGGTGGCTTAACTGGCTAAACACAAGAACGCTGACTAAACACAGTCTGCTAAGCAGTCAGACAGCTTCTTACACACCTATTCACTGGCTAAACACTATGGCTGCCTCTTACATACCAAGGCACTGGCTAAACACTATGGCTGCCTCTTACACACCAAGGCACTGGCTAAACACTACGGCTGCCTCTTACACACCTATTCAATGGCTAAACACTATGGCTGCCTCTTAAACACCAAGGCACTGGCTAAAAATTGTCTGCTAAACACTAAGATTGTCTGCTAAACCCCAACACTGTCTGCTAAACACCAGTGCTGCCTGTTGCGCACTAAAACTGTCTGCTAGACCGTAAGACTGAACACTAGCACTGCCTGCTGAATATTAAGATTGTCGACTGAACGCCAGTGTTGCCCGTCGCACCCGTCTGATAAACAGCAAAGCTGCCTGGTGAACACTAAGACTGCCTGCTAAACATTAAGGCTGACTGCTGAACACCAAGACTGTCTGCTGAACACTAAATCTGCTTGCTGAACACTAAGACTGCCTGTTGAGAGGTAAGACATTGCCTGAACATGAAGCCTTCCTGAGAGTGGCGTAACACTAAGGCAGTCCGCTATACTCGTCGGAGGAAGGCTGTTTATGTCACCGATATGGCAGGAGCTGTAGGAGCTGCTGAATCGAGCCCCTGAGCCTTGGCTCGCTTTGGCCGTCCCTGCGGAGGAGGCAGGGCTTTGTCTTTTTGTTTCATCTAGAGCAAAGCAAGCAATTTGCATCCAGGTAGTGTGCCTGCTAAGGGGTTAGATTTATGGTCCAGGGTCTGTAAGTACAAATTCCATAAGGGAGACCGGCTGAATACCACTTAACCAAATTGCCCCAGAAAATATCCCGCTGTATAAATAGGAAAATCTGTGAATTCTCCTCTGGATAAGTCTCTGCTTAGCATAAATAATAACAAACGAACATGCTTTATGTTTCTTTGGTGATAATCCTATATGAATGGACATCTGACAGACATGGAAAAATAGTGATAAATTCACTACAAATAAATCAACGAATAAACAAACAACTAATGAACCATCAGTATTTTAGAGTCACAAAAGTAAGACATTTAACAGACTATAAAAATATAATAAAACTTAATTATATTGAGGCATTGCTGTTGTTTTGTGCAAATAAAAATCAAACACTGTACAAGAAAATTTAAGAAAAGGGCAAAAATTTAATTGGGTACAGTATGTAACTTTTGGCTAGTATTAGAAGTAGTTAGTATTGCGAGATGTAAACATGACTAGTCCCCTTGACAAAGTGGGTCAGATATTGTAGGATGATTAGAGTATTAAATGGATTAATTTAATTCTTTACATGTTTTAATGGAAGAGGAATTCTGCTGTCTTTTTGTAAGTTCCTCTTCTGTATATCTATTTACATGAATATAATGAATACAAATCGTACTGATTACCATGTCATGCCATTTTTATCCTCTCCAACAAAAGGGCATTCTTGTTAATTAGTAGCACTTTGAAGGATAGCAAACAAAGATAGGCAGACCATGCCTGACAGATTTATCGAACACAAACTGATCTGTATATATACAAATGTATAGTTTGTACAGAAACACTGAGCCTGGAAGTACGATGTACTAGAGCTGAAGGAAGTGTGTTTGTGTGGGTGCTGAACTGCCCACAGGAAGGAGGGGAGGAGTTATATATTCAGCGAAATAGCCTCCAACTAGGCTGGGGCAACCAGTGAAATGCCACTGAGCTTTTATTGGGGCTATTAATCTTTCTAATCTACAAAAAATGGCAGAGATTCTGACATGGATTACGGAGATTTAACAAACTGGCAGCATTTGAACATGACATAAAATTAGCTTGTGTAACAGACATCGAACTTGCAGCCAAAGAATTATAAAAAGACCTGGAGGAAGCCGCCGAGCTGGGAGACACCTGGCAGATGAAATTCAGAAAAGGATAAGTGTGGAATTCGTCTGAGGAGCAGCAACATACACCGCAGCTACTGTGCATGTGGGACACAGTGATAATAGCCACCCCCTTTTGAGAAATATTTTGGTATTTACATAAACTTGTCTGTGTCTGATGCTATCGTACCGCAGAGATAAGCAGTCGGTACGTAAACAAGATAGCTGGACGTATCTGTAAGCGGACGCAATTTGAATCCCAAGCAGCCCTGCTGAGGCTGTACGGTGCTTTTCCAACATGTCACCTAAAGCTCCAGGTAGAACTTGTCATGGCCCTTCAGAACAGATGCTGTGCCAGGTCAGCGAGGTGAGAGACAGCGGTCAGTACTAGTTCAAACTTTAACAGAAAGAAGAATACAATGTCCTGATTTTACATGGAGTATTTCTTCGTCTTATTTTTTGCAAATGTCATACCACCCTCTGAACAAAGTGCATATATTTTGAAGTTTTGTCTCCTCACATCAGCATGCTTGTTTTGAATGTCTGCATTCAGGGTTCAGGATTCTGTCAGAATTGCATGCCACACACCATTTTGAGCTCGAACATCCCAGAAACCCATCAGATAATCATCCGTAATCTTTTTCCAGGTGCAATCCAGGATCTGATTTGATCGTGGTTGTTTTTTTCTGAATTGCCTCTCCCTTTTTAAGGTCCGATTTTGCAGTCACTTCAGTAGCTGCTTGGATATCTACCAAGGAGTTCAAATGTAGGAATTTGGAGGATGTGCCTTGTCTTCAAAACAAATGCATTTCTATTTATTTCAACATGATTTCCGATTATAGGGTCTTTGGCTCAAAGAACTAGCAGGCCTCTTCTAAATATGTAAAGGCTCATTGTAAAATGATGTCGGGTCCTCATAAAAAGATGGCGAAAACACATATCACGTAAGCACATTTACCATTAGACCAGACGTGTGGAGGTAGGTGAAATGCTGGCTGAGCTGCTTGCATCTGACTCCTAATAAGCTACTCCAGCAGCCGCCATTTAAGGTAATTCCTCCAGCTACCTCGAGTCATGGACCGAAACGGAAATTGCAGAATGTAGCTAATTAAAGTAAAGTCCATGATGGAATCAATCCTACTGCATCACCATGTGATTTCAATTAGGAGCCGTGCCCTGGGCGATGACGTAACCAGTACCGCTACTGTCACGATGGTTTTTCGTTCATCCATCGCAGGAGGAGGTCTGGAGAGAACCTTTCATTTGGATGGAGTACACAGTAGGAGCAAGAGGAAAACACTCAGGGATGAATCACAGGATGCCTGTTTAGATATGAGAGGTCCTGCATCTCATTCGTTCACATTGCACAGCGTGAATGGGCCTCTAACACAGCTCAATTCCAGTCAGCCTGGACTCTGAGGAATCTTCTCCCACTTCGAGAAGTCTTACCATTGATCCCGCGGTAAATGCACATCTTCTTCTAGCACCCAAATGTCACGTGTTTACACCCCACCCTGAGTGGCAGGTAATTCAGCAGCTGCTTAACTACACGATTTCTTTTCCCCTTTTGTGACTGAAAGCCCGATGCAAGGCAAGGATCGAAACTGCTGATTCTGATATGCATTAACCCATGCACGCAGCAGATGGGTTTCACGTGTCAAAGCCTCTCGATCCCGTTTAAACAAACTGGCGCAAAGGCAATATTTATGTCATTAATGGAAACTTTTCAAGAAAATACTTTTCATCGTCTCCACATTACGCTTTTACCAGTCGTAGTTAATGATCATTACAAACTATCATCTCTACTTGCAGTAGATGCCTGCATGCATAAATTAATGGCAATAAATACAATGCAGCTTTGCAGAAGAACGCTAAAGTGGCGATTGATTCGCATCCAACATTATTTGGTGGGGGGGAAACAGAAGGCTCTGTATGCATTATTTTAAATTGTGTATGCGAGATGCGCGGACTGATTGCGAGCCGGATGTTAGGCACCGCCGGCGCCGCGGCGATCGGGAGAATATTAACGCGTGTTCAGACGTGCGCTGCGGCGGCTCTCCCTCGCTGCGGATGGTAGCTTCCAATCCGCCTCACATTTCACAAGCAGCAGCCCCGGCCCCGGGTCGTACGCTGCTCCCATGCAGAGTAGTCTCTCTTTAATTTTAAGAGTGAGCTGACTATTAGCCCTGCACATGATGTCCCTGTCCGCGATTAATGTCAATACCCTAGGAATTGCGCTGTCTCGCGTTATTAAAATTCAGCAATTTTAAACCCGCATTTTTTGTTCGGTTCATTCAGTCGTTATCTATCTCTTTTTTCTCTCTCTCTCCAAAGACGATAGCTTAGAAAGTCGGGGAGTTATTCTGACCGCTAAAAAATAGGTATTTAAACAAGACAAAACAAGAGAAGTCGAGATCGGGGTCTGCCGTTCAACGTAAGGAAAGTTTCCGATTGAAAAAGGATAATCCTATAAGGAAAAGAGGGGGAAACAGCAGAACAGGTAAGAGCGTGTTTTCATTGATACGGGAGATGCTTAAATACATAGCAGGAGGAACAATGCAAAAATAAATAAATAAAATAAATAAAACCTGCCACTTGACAAATTGTGTAACCGGCGGCATAACTGTATCATTCGCATATTAAACGTTCTGTCCTTTCATAATATGATCATAGCTCCGATACATTCTTTGTTATGAATTAATATTAGTAGGCGCGTCTGATCTGCCTGGGATGTCCGCAGCATGTATTACGGAGTGAGTGGAGGGCGCTGAATGCCCTTTTCTGGCTGTGCCGTGTTTATTAGGCGATGGGTGATCCTGCCTGATGTTCTGTACTCCGGGCATTAATGACCTCTGCTGAGCCGCACTCGCATAAAGCGCGATCGGCTTTCGCATACCAGCACACTGGCGTGCTTTTCTTTGCGCAGATGGCAGAGCAAGCTTTCGCTCCAGTACTAACACGGTGTCCGCGTTAATTAAGCCGGCTACGGCGTCTTGTAAAAGTATGCGGGACCTCTTAACGATGTCACATTCTGTGTAATTGCACAATTTATGCGTCCCCGTGCGTAACTGTCCTGCTCGCACTTTGCTGGCTCCAAAAGTAACAACAGCCGTGAGCTCGTTGGCTAATAAAGGCACATTTTGCCGGCAATTAGAGCTGCTAAGTCTGGGAACTTTCCAGGCAAACTACGAGCATTTATCCATTCGCTGATAGATTTCTTGCTTAAATGGTGGATGCATTACTTGGGTGTCGATTACAGGCACAAAAATCATTAATCGTATCCTCAACAGTAAGTGAAGGATTTTCTTAATCTACCCCTGTGTACCTTTTGGCCTCTTGTTATGCCTCATTATTCCACCGAAAATTAATTTTGGCCCAGTTATGTTTCTAAGAGACTGAATCTCTTCTACTGTTTGCCTACACTTTGTTCTGTCCATCTTTTCCTCTGTGCTAACAAGCTTTCCAGTTCCTGCTGAGCAGAATTATCCCCCGAAACCGTCACAGTTGACAGTAGGGATGGTGAGGACTTGGTGATGCACAGTGTTGGGTGCGTGCCAAGCATAACAGTTGCTGTTTAGCCTAGAGACTTCCTGTTTAGTGTCAACTGACCATAACACCTTTTGCCACATTTTTGTACCATCAGCTTCTAAAATATATTAATGGCTTCTGTCTTGCCACTTTGCCAGACATATTTGCTTTTCTGTTGATCGACGGCATGTTTTTGTCCATCTCCACTGAAGGGTTGCCGTATCGCTGGCCTTCACCTAAGGTTCCTGACTGGAGGCAGTGTTTGGGTGCTGCCCGTCTTCCATGGAGTATCATGACTCACGGGGCTGTTCAGGCTCATCAGATGACTCTGATCTATGATTTAAAATGGTTTTTCATCTTCGGTGCAGTTTACATTCTTTGGTGCTCATGCTAGAGGCCTTTATTTGAATTCATTACCTACCCTAGTAACCTCACCAAATGGGGGTTAATTTTTCATTTCATATTGTGAGGAAGACAAATATTGCCCAACAACTACACACGGGGCTGAGGATGTTACTTGTTAAGGTAATTTTCTGCACAGTAATTGTGTAGGTTGCCCACAGTCTCTGTTATAAATTGCGGTTTTGTATGTCATGTCATGTCAACAAGCAATAAAACATGAAAACAGCAATGCTATGAGTGCGTTTCATATGCGACAGTAAGCTGTTTATTTTGTTTATATATATATATTTATTTTGTTTATACATATATATATATAAATTCTCAAAATTATCAGGCTGTGTGTTTTTGCCATGTAAATTTTGGCACAGTGGAATTAATTGCAAGAATCCTTAGCATTTTAATCGTGTGGTACTTAATACTCTTAAGAGATAATTAAAAGTTACATTCTGCTGTGTGTGCGCGCATAAGATATGTTTGTAGGCGTATCTTATATAAGAACATTTTGAGCTTAAGACAAACCAAAGAGGGCAAGCCAAATGTGTTTGGATTCAGTGCTGACCAAAACGCTGACTGGATTATGAATTTCAGTAGCTGCTAAATAACACAGCCTGTTCTGTCGGCCATGTTCTTTTGAGATTTCCCTTATGCTTTGAGGTGGCTGGCCCTGCAATTGGCCTTTTCGTTTCTGTTGTTCATTAACGCTGCGGTTACAACAGTAAGATTCAACAAATAAAGCAAGCGCCAACTGATGCAGGGTCACCGTTTATGTAACAGTAATGTTTCATCCTCAGAAAAAAACAACTTAGGATGAAATACAAATGTGATTCCAACTGTAAAAAATGGACTGTGTAATTTGTAAACCTTACTATACTAACTGCTTAACAGAATATCACGCTCGTAAATTAAACAGCTGTCAGGGGAACAGAGTCATCTTTCTTCATCTTAAATAGGAAATTAAGTAGCACTGAATAAACAATCAATGGAATTGTGGGAAGTGTAATTTAAAAACTGAAGTGTAACTTTTATTTACAGTAGATGCAGGCTATAGTTGCGTCTCCCCCTGCCTGTGTGTCTGTGTGTGTGCAGTCTGCCAGCTCGTTCCATAAGGCTGTAGGGCCAATGGCAGCCTGCCTATGCAAATTTCTGCCCACAATTATAATGGGAGCCATGTAGGTTCAATCCCCTACCGTGCCTGTTTTGCAGTGTAAATGCCTTTCCTGGGCTTTTGGATATTAAAGCTAATTGCTAAACGTTCTGGGGAAACAAAGTAATTTGTCTTCTATGAAAGAAGAATTGAGAGTGATAATTAATCCCTCAATTTCTGTAGCTTCTGACTTTCTTGCAATGTAGAGTATTTATTTTGCATGAACTTTTTGAAGAATTTTTAAGTGACTACGACAGACATTTAGTGCAAGTTTTTTTATTATTATGGTAAATTCGTTTTTTTTTTTAATTTGGACATTTTGTGAAAAAGTTGTAATACTGTTGCCACTGGTGCTCATTTTGTGCTATAAATGGAAACACCCACTGTATGTTAAATTGAAAATCTAAGCATGATTCAAAACTAAGGATGCTCTCCGTTAGGATTGACGGAAGGTGGCTTATAAACCACAAGTTCTCTTTATAAAATTTTCCATGATGCTACAGATTCTGCGAAAGAAGGGAGGATTTTCCTAGAAAATATCTCGATAGTGTTGAAATATCAGTATTTTCCAGGAGTGATGGCCCTGTACATGCCAAGACCTGAGATTACAGGGGCGTTTTTTGGAGGAAGTGGTTTAATGCAAAGTACACGTGTGTGACTGCGGCCTGATATGGGGGGTGCGTAGTAATACCCCTTAAGCTTGCCAGATGCACGGGGGAAACGTCCAGGTCCAGCAGATTAAGGGATTAAAGGATATATGGTTTGTGCAATATCATTAATGCACCAACAGGCCACCCAGCCAAGGTAGGAGTTCATAATGCATTTTTCAATGTTTTTTAACAGCATAAGGATTATGTACATTTTACCTTTTCTTTGAGATGGCTGTAGTTAGGTCTATATATTTAAACCTTTTTGTTAATATACATGCTTATATAGTCTCCGTGCAGGGTGTACGGTTTAGAGTTGTCAAACTGTTGCGTTGCTTTCTGGTATCTAGGTCAAATCTAAGTAAATCGGTGGCCCTTGGGGATTGGGGATCGCAGTGCTAGTGCAGGCTTTCTTCCCGCGTGCCAAAAAAGCGCTCGAGTCGCGCTCGTACCGTTAGGCGGCTGCGGCTGCATGCCGGTTTGTTGGGGCTGAAAGTAATAGATATTGTTCTGCCGGGGGGCGCGTTTCTGTCAGCCGGGTTTTTCTTTCTTTTTCTCCATTCCTGGTCACAAAATGAGCACCTTCCAGTAGAGCTGCAGTTTGCCGAATGTGTGCGGGGGGGACTCCTCATGGGCTGCTCCCGTGTTTACACCTCCCCATTACAGTTTCGTCCTTGTTTTCTTCAATCCGCTTTTTTCATGGCAATGAAATATAGCACTGCTGACACTCCAGTTAGCGAAATTGATCGATTTGGCCATCTCATTCCGGGATTTCCCCACGCAGGTAGGCGCGGAGGCCTATATCTGCTTGTTTTCCGTCCAGCTGAGCTCTTAGGTAATTAGGCTTGATTGAGCTGTTGATTGAATGAATCTCTTAAATTTAAAAATGTAAATATTTTCATTAAAATCACATTAAACTAATGCGCTAACCCCAAGACTTTCATTGGCCTGATTTCCCAATTATGCTTAGCCAAAGGAGTAATTCCTATAGTGAAAAAGTGTCTAGATATTTAGAAATATCTGTGGTTTTGCCCCCTCTAAGTGTTTTCAATTTACTGTGTTTTTGAACTTAATTGTAGTAGCCAAGGAACAAGTCAATAAATGACTGGTATAATTTAGCCAAATTTTACGCAGTTATTAATGACCAAGTGGGGAATGTATTTTACAAGCAATAATGCATGAAACAATATTAAACACTTGGGTCCTGGCTTTTACATTCGCAGTGAGTTACACTTACTAATAACTTAGTATTTTTAATATACTCTTAAGATTTCCTTGACTCCTTGTATCCAGCTGCCTCTGAACACTTTAATATAATTGGCAGTGCTGGTAGAACTCATTAGATTACTATTAGATTGCAATAGCAAGATAGCTTATTAGATTTTCATATGATATTACTTCAGAGAAACAAGGTGCTTGTCCAGGTTTATGCCAGGGAAGGCATCTCATCAAACCAAATCTCTGATCACCCAAAGCAAACTGAAGCACAGAAACCGATCAAGAACTGTGGCTGTTTGCAGTTACCATGAAAAATTCTGTCTCTGATCCTTGTGCTGAATAGCAAAAGGTTTCCTTATGGTCCAGTCAGATAGCCCCCGGTGTATGAATCCGAAAGAGCCCTGGAACTATTCAAGAGGATTTGAGGTTGCTTTTGGATAAGCCCTGGTCCGTGGATTGCAGATAGGGCAAAGTCAACATTTGCTCGATCTGCTGGGAATGGATCGTGAATGGGTGTCCACATCCCGTGGCTTGACAAATAATCATAAACTCTCTCAACTTAATCAGACCCTGGGCTGCCACATGTTTATGTTTGTGAGTGTGTGTGTGTGTGCACCACCATCCTACTGAAGCATCCTAAGCATTGGCTTTTGAACATTATAAAAATAACAGAATTTCTCCTTATTTTAAATGATAACCTAATGGGTTTAACTGACAGTCATCCTGCCAGTTTACTGAGAAAATTGCTGCTGTTGTAATGTGGTGTTTTCAAGAAAACTGAGGACCCTGTTTAAATGAAAAGCTCGATATTCTGTCCCCCGAGAGCTATTAAATTTATCTGTAGTGCTGTAAGAAAGCCTGTCACCAATGATTTTTAGCACAAGTGTCCTTCTTGTGGGCTATAACGCTTTCCTTCACATAAAGCTTAATTGTACTTTTCATTATTATCTTGAATTATAGAAGAAGATTTTATGTTTAAAGTTGATCCTGCAGAATCAGTTGAATCCTCAGTATTGCTGGTACTTAACTGATGTCAGTCATTCCAAGAAAACGCCACACTTTCGCATAATTACTCCCATTTACACTAAGAGCATGATGTTTGTGTTTTTTTTATTGCGATTATTAGTTGTTAATAGTCAATATTGGATACTGTGCTTAAACTGAATAGTTGTGTACTTGTCTTACCTTGCATGTTGCACTAGAAACCTCAGTTATTGTATTGCAAAATAATTTTAACCTGAATCCTTCAGCATTTTGATTGACCAGTGACAATGTGGAGCCTGTGTTGACATTGGTGGGTATGATCTCTTGCAGGGCACCATGGATTCACTCTAAACGAGTTGAGCAGTATGATGACGTTGGTTTTTTTGGGGGACAAAACTGACTGGCTAATTATCCGCTCAAGGTGGCAGTAATGCAATTCCCTTTGAGTATGCAACACATCCTCTGGTGAAGGAGAAAATAAAAGTAATTATTTTTGGCGGATTTAGACTTTAGAGGCAATGGAGTATGGGCGAGACGTGCTCCTGGTTATCCTTATGTAAGCTGTAAGTGATGAGGTTTGGGTATTAAGGACTGAAAAAGTAAACATGTACTGCAATTAGTCTAAGTAACCAAGAACTGAATTATCTTAAAATCCATCAGTACCCAATAAATGCTAGCCCTTTTTTTAGGCAATTATAAAATGAGACGAGCCTTTTTCAGTGGAACTTAGCATTCCCTGTGAGAATGAATAAGTTAGTTACTCTTTCTTTGGTATGTATTGTTACCTGTTAATGGCATAATTATATGAGAAGGTCGAACGTTGAAATGATCTGACTTGCTGCAAAATTTTTGTTTCCTCACAATTCTGGAATGCCACTCAACATTTGAATCTGCAGCTTGCAGTAATACAGTGAGGTTTTTTTTAACTCGTTCTTTATCTAGTATTTGATTGGAAAATGAATGCACTGTAGTTTGGATTGAAAGAATCTGTTATTTCAGTCGTGTTAAGAAATATTTTCCAATTGTATTCCATTATTTTGCATGGCGCATAGTATCCATTTATATTTAAGTACAGTAATTATAAATGTAAATTTCTATTTAACAAAGTAGGCCTGCAGTCCGAGTGGCTGTTTAAACTGATCCTTTTTAATTCACATTTGATTTGAGTTGAAATCAAGTTGTTGTTCAGTACCTGGGTAATAGTTGTGTGTCTGGCATAAACCACGGTGTTGGCAACGCACAAAAATGTGGATGTGTTCTGACCTAATTGGGGATTATGCAATAGAGCGCTTCGGGGGGAAAGGTAGTTATTTTTACGGAAAGATGGCACCGTGTCTGCCAACACTAGTGATGTTTGGCATTATAGTCTTTTAATGTCTTATGGCTATATAAAAAGAAACTGCATCAGTCTTTGTCACAGGGGTGTGGGGAAAAATTGCCCTCGTGTTAATTCTATGAGATTAAATCAGTAATGCCCAGTAATTATTAGCTGTAATTTCTACATGGGTAGGAGGCCAAGTTGAAAGTCAAACATGGACCGGTTGTTTTGTTTACAAAGTGGGGGATGGTGATCTGTTGTGTAATATTGTTAGCAGCTGTGGGGCATGGTGAAGATGAGCGATGCTCGTTATCCGTGTATTTAAATATCTAGTTACAGGCGCGAAGCCCATAAGAGAGTAATCTGACTGCTGCAATCAGGTGTCCCGCAAATGGGGACTGAACGTGTTCTGAGCCCTTTTCCCATGAAAACAGGTGTCAGATCAGATGAATAATTGAGGTGCTGCCTTGGACTACTGTGATGCAATTCATCTCTGCTGGGAACAGTTTGGGATGTATTACTTCTGTGGGAGGAAACACAAAGCAAAGGAATTTTAAAAAGAGAGATGCACATTGCCTATGACTGACAAGGCGCATTCCCATTCATACTGATAATTTAATGACATTATGCCAGCCTGCTGGGTTGCGTTTGTTTATCCTCTCTACACGTGCTGAATGCATCCCGTCTACTGAAGCTGGAAGACAAAACATCTTGTGGAGATCCATGTGAAATCGCGATCAATTGCATTATTCATGACAGTAGTTGAAAAGCTCTTGCTCACGTGAAGCAGCCAAACTGAGGGCGACTCTGAGGATAGATTGAAGAGTAATTAGCTCTCTGGTTTGCAGGTGTGCCATAAACTTGTATAGTTTTTGTATGTTCAAACAGTGTGATTATCGCCCAGAAAACCAGGAGGGACACATTTGCTGTGAATCGTAGTTGAACAACATAAACCACTTTGATATTAAATTGTTCAGGGGGAGTTTCCCCCACCTTCGCAGCTGGATAGGAGCCAAGATGCGCCGTACGATTTTTAATCATTAAAGAAGTCTTTCTGTAAAAGGACCACAACTGTTTACACACATTTTCATGAGTATTTGCTACAGAGTGTATATAATTTTAACCTTATGGTTTCTGATTTTTTTTTTTTGGTCTTTGATCGACAGATGAAGGGAAGAATAGCCAACTCAACAGAATTCTGTACTGTTTTCTTCCTGCTTTCCTTCAATAAGAGCTTGGCATAAATTCATTGGGGGGCCACAGCAGAGAGATATGTGAGATATTGACCCCAGACAGAGCGTATGGGGATTCAACTAATGGCTATATAGATGCTGACCCACTAAGATGGGAGTCCATCCGTCCTTGGAGATGCTGTCAGGTGTGCGGTGGGAACATGGAAATTTTACTTACACAAAAATGTTCTGAGGGCAGAACGAAAAATGTTTCAGAGAGAGAGCCAATAGTTTCTTTGTCCCACCTCCTCTATAATCTGATTGGTTCTCTCTCTGAACCAATCATTTTCCGTTCTTTCCTAAGAATATTTTTGTGACTCCCACGAGTGTACCACTCCCGTTCTCCTAATAACCCCTCACTTTAGCATCTGCCGGGAAAAAAAAACTTGATTATGTTTATGTCAGGTGTGTAATTATACGCTGTCAGGCGAGTTGTCTCCCCCCTGCTTTTTCATTTTTATTTTTTTGCGTTTGGTACACTCAGAAGTTAGGATGCCTTTCAGAGGACGGCTCCGCGGGGCCGCGCTGGTCCCTGTTGCCCTCTTACCACTCATGGTTGACGCTGCTCAGCTTGCCCTGTGGAGGGTGGGGAGGAAATATTTGGGGAAGGATGAATTAGACCTTGTTTAATTCACATTAACTCGGGAGTAAAACTGGGGTCTCCCTAGTGCTGGATGAGTACACAAGAAAAAAAAAGGAGGTACTATCTCATTCGCGTTTCCACAGACAGCAGAGCACAGCAAAGCTGCTCTTATGGTTTATTTATTTTTTTATTCTCTGGATGCGTCCCTCGAGTTTTTTTTCTCTGCGTTTTCATATAATCATCAAGGACGCCTTGAATTAATTTCAGCCGTTTCTGCTGGGCCCTGCAGCGCGCATAGTCAGTAATCAGGGAAGTGACGGGGGTAAAGTGCGCCCGGCGATTTCGCAGTTATGAAATATAGATTTTGATGGACGTCTGACCCGCCAGGTGATTAAGAGATTTCTGCCTTGAATAAAGCAGGACGCAGAATCGCTGTCTAGTTCTGCAGCTATCTTTAAAAAAGGTGTGAAGGGGAAAAAGCAGGTATATATTATAGAATGGCCTCGCTTTTAACAGATACACAGTATACTCGTGTGTATTACTGTAAGTACTATCTGTCATTTGATGCAAAAATAGTCTTTTTTTATTAAAGTATTATATAGTATCTTTAAATGTGGTTGATAATCCGGCGATTTTATGTGGTATAGTAAATGGTGGTTATTATTAAAAGACAATGAGGAGTGTAGGGGAGTTAAGTTTCACTATGCTGTGTCAGTAGTAGCCTGTTGTCAAGTGCTTCGTGTGTGACTCTGTCCCCCGGTATGTTATACCAGAAGACTTTTTGAGATTGTGATCTATTTTTTTTTTTTGTGGTGACTTCTTAGTGAAAGTGCATATTCACAGAATTATGAGCATAGCTGCTACTGAAAAATCTGGTCAGAAATGCAGCTTAATTTTCGGCATGCCTGCACCTTTTATTTTCCAAAGAAATATGTCAGACATTTGAAGTGTTTTTAAGTATTTTAAGGTGGGTTTTAAGTAGTAGGGGTTGCACCTCTTTGGGAACAGTACCCAGAAGTGCCACTAGAAAGTTTGCCCCCCCCGAAAGCATATTACATTGGGCCCCCAACCCAAACCAATCCAATTATATTCAAATTTTTCTGTAGGGCCCCTGTCACACCCCCCACCACCCCCAATCAGATCAGACAAGCTGGGTCATTGTGATGCATGAGGTCACCAGCCTAATCATCCTTAGTCCAGCACAGCTCGTGTCAAAGCTAAGTACAGTGTGGTTCATCATCTCATACTCCCAGCTGACAGTGTGTGGATGTTGAAAAATGTTGCGGTAATATTCCGCATGTAAAATATGTTATTTAAATCTAACCTCAGGTGGAAGACCTCATGCAATAGATTCCACTGTGTCATTATTTAACAAAAATGAAGCCGAAATGAAGAAGCCATGTGTGGAAAACTAAGTACTAAGTAATTAAATAGCTTGCAGAGGCAGCATTAGCAGCAATAACTTGAAGTAATAACCTGCTAAGGATCAGGTGAATTTTTTATGTCCTGATACGTAAACCTTTGAATTCAAAGAGGGTGTACTTTCTTTTTCACATGATTGTATATCTAAAATACTGTGAGCAAAGAAAACAGATAAACGCACTGCAGCATTGCTCGAAAGAGACTCTTGCTTTGTATGAGCCAGTTAGCTGTTTCAAATGCTGGGGCTTCCTGGAAGACACATGCTTCTGAAAAGGTTTTTTGAGAGAGTCTGTGAGTTAATGAGCTCCTTCCCTGGAACAAGGATGGAATCTGCAGTTGTGATTCTCATAACAGTTAGTGAAATAAGTCTGACGTTTAGTAGTCTGTCCAACAGAATCTTAATCGTGCAAAAAAAAGAAGTTTCAGACTGGGCTTTGGAACACAGAACATACTGCCGTTCCAAGATGCTGACGAACAAGCTGGAGTCCTCTGATCCCTCAGAAGAGCGATTTTAGAATCAGAAGAGAATCAGAATCAGAAGATTTTAATTCAGAAGAGAAATTATCTCTCTCTATCAGTCATAAAGTTCCACAGTTTTTTTCTTGATCCCTGTATGACCTGAGTGACAATTTCCTCGATGCCACAGTCAAACTACACGCTAAACCCTTCACATGAAGGCTCGCCTGAGTCTCCTTCATACTGCTGTTCTGTCACATTCCTTTAGGAGAAACATGGGTTGAGGACCCATGAATGGACTGTAATCCAGCTTTAAAAAAGAAATGGAGTTCAGATGGTTTCATAAAGCCATGGTTTTGTATTACCAGTTCATTTAAATATCGGTGAAATATATTATCGTCTTGAGGGATTGTCGGCATTTTATGAAGAAGTATTATCTCCCTGCTCGTGGGATTATTTCATAGGATGACAATGTCCCAGTGGACTGAAGAGCTGAAGGGTGTGGAACTCCTGGTTTTTGCACCCCCCACCCCCCCCCCCCCCCAAGACCCACATTGCTCTTTTGCACATCTGTGGGCTTGTCCCAGAACTGCCCGTGAATTTTTCAAGAGCGAGCTACCAGGTTTCTACAGAATGGTCCCAGAATCCTGATGACATATATATCCCTGCTATCATTGCAAATGTGGCATTTTGTGTTGATGTTAATGGTTCACAGTATATGTAACAGTCTGACATATGTAAAATATCTATCTAGCTATAGTAAATGTGGGTATGGTGACAAGTAAAACCGACAGAGAAACAGCTGACGTGCTCTGACCTACAGTAAACAAATGCTAAACAAACTGGTACAGAACATTCTGGAAAACTTTAACCATGCGACAGACTTTTTCATGCAAGTAATGCAGGTTTTTTTTCTGACTGCAATGCCACAAGGAATAATTGTGGGAGACCTTTCCCCTTTTTAATTAGCTATAAAAATGAAAAATATAGTCTTGACCACAGAGAGAAGCCAGGGGTCTTTACTTCTTAACTGACGATTAACTGAATGTTTAACGGTAAAAGGGTAGGAGAAAATCAGCTGTGAATTTCCTGTTCAGAGCTTAGCTCAGGCTAACGATTATTCTTGCGTTTTGTTTAAATGTAGTCGTGTTTGGGTTCATATGCATTGGTGAATAAGATAATGCAGGATTATGGGGTTTATGTATGCAGGGCCTCTGGCTGGTTTTAAAAATGTGAGTGTGAATGAAAACGAGCTGCAACCCAGAGAGGCATAGATACACGTACACAGGAGGTATAGGTGTATTATTAACCCGGGGATTGGATTAACCCTGATATCGGTTTCACCTCTGGTATTTAGCTTATTGTATTCAGATTATCGGCCAGCAAATCTGTATTGCTCACCTTGAACGCACGCTTAATCCAGTTCCCAGAAATGCAATTATCAGTCCAGTATTATATTTATTTTTCATCCCTCAGCCGTACTGTTATTTTTTTACCCTCAAGGCTTGGGAATGTTTATAAGCTAAACAGGAGCACTGACAGCCACAGAGTGAGATGGCTGTGCCGTTCCAAGGAGTGCTATGTAAGGTCATTCCTACTGTCAGCCATTAGACACTACAGCGAATCTACCACTTGGCAGGGGGCTGACCAACTGCCTGAATGGACCAGAACCGCTAAGGCACATTCACAGGACGCTCATTGGTAGACTGTACAGCCCCCTGTGCAATATTATTCATTTCCAAGCCATAACTGTGGGATTCCGTGCAATGCTGAAATTCTGTGTGCCATACCTGTTACATATATATGTATATATATATATAATAAAATTTATGTGTGTGTACACACCTGTTTCATCTATAATATTTAAATCAGTGTTTCCCAATCTGGTCCTTGGGGCACCACAGATGGTCCATGTTTTTGCTCCCTCCCAGCTCCTATTGAGGGAGCAAAAATGTGGACCGTCTGTTGGTCCCTGAGGACCAGATTGGGAAATCAACAGAGGAGACAGTTTGATATGGGGGGGCAGCACAACTTAATTTAAATACAAAAGTCAATTTATTAGGAGGATGAATGAATCTGGGGAAAGAAAAAAAAACTATATATATATATATATATATATATAGATAGATATATCTAGATATGTGTGTTGCACTAATGTAAACCTGCAGTTTCCTTCAGGGTTAATAAAGTGTTTGTATAAATGTATACGGAATAAATGTGACTGAACCGGTAAATAAGACATGTAAGTGGTGTTCAGATGCCGACACAGAACATCTTAAATAGTGTGATGAAGTGTGTGGGTGAAGAGGAGACTGCGTGTCCTTGAGTGGAGGCAGCGCTGAGCGACACTCAGGCCAAGTCACAAATGGACAGGCGGAATATTCGAGTGCTTCGCTATACGGCCGGGCCCAGCGTGCTGACTGCATAGAACAGCCTGGCCCGCGTGAGAGATGGGTAGTGTCAGGCCTGTCACATGCACCAAAGATTTCAATTTGAATATTTCAATTTTAAATATGTGAGGTAGTATTATTCAGTTCATTTTCGCATATAAATATATAATATGCACACAGCCTAAACTGTTGTAGGTATATGTGTGTGTGTGTGGCAAGATACTGGGACTGCGCCCACATTAGACTAATAGTTTGGCAGAGCCTGGTTTTGCTCGTATGAGGGCGGAAATTCGGTCAGATTTTCCAAACGTTAGATCAGTTCTCACACCAGATCCCACGGTAACGCAGTAATAATGGGACGCGATACAGAAATAGGCGGCGGCAGACTCAGCAGAAGCTTTTTCAAAGCCCGGCATTGAAATTCGTTGCTGAATATTGTCGCTGGTGTGCACATTTAGGCGCGATCTACATCAGAATGTGGCGGCTTTAGGCGCGCGCGTAACTCCGGACGGTGCCGAGGGCGCGCGCGGCGTTAACATTCAGTACGGACGACCATGTTCAGTACCTCAGATGACAGTCCAAAGAAACTCTCCAGTTAATAATGCCTTCCTACTTCACCAGCGGCATGTGCAAATACTCCAGTTTCGTTTAGAACGATTTCAGACGAGAAGGCGCTAACTGCTGCGGGCGCGCGCCGGAGTCCGCTTCCCGCGCTTTTTGCGCGTATTTAGAGGGAGGATAATTAGCCCGGGGACTTCTGTGGAGATTACAGGGCGACCAGGCGTCTTGCTTGTTTAAGATTTTAACTGGTGACTTTTATTGTCTTTGCAGTGGTAGACGCACATAGGGCGAGCTGTGATGTGGCGAGCCCACAAAAAAGTATTTTTATTCATGTGGCTCCAGCAGTGGGTTTATTGTTTAGCCGGTGGCTCTGCATGACAAGAGCATTAGGCTTCGTATCGGAGGCATTACGCGTAATCCACTGGGACACCAATTTCTCCCTGTCTCATTCCTGAGATGGAATTATGGCTGAAACCCATTTTCGACCGCAACGCGTAACAGAAGGCATAAAATATAAATAATGATTTTATGATTTGTACTATAACCCTGCAGCTCATTTTCAATTTCGGTTAATGTTAAGCGCTGGCTTTGCTTTGAGAGACGTAAAATTGTAATCGTGTGGTTCATACTGTAACATTTTATAGATGCATATTAATTTCATATATTAGTGAAATGCACTTAATATGTAGTGCCATCCATCATATATGAATAATCCAGTTAGGGTTACAGTGAGCCAGACTCTATCCTGGGATGTGTAAGGCATGAGACATGTAGATGGATATGCTCCTGAAGATAATGCATGCGGTAGTTCAGCTTTGATGATGTCTTTGGAAACTTTCACAAACATGAGGAGAATACACAAATTCTGTAAGTCAGTGATAGGTTATATCCTCAGAAGTTTGTTGCTTACATGCTACCCACAGAGCTCCTCTGTCACCCTAATAATTGCATATACATTTATTTTGTTAAAGGCCACAAACCCTAAAGCATGAGATTGTGGTACCCAAACACCAGTTTAGGGTTTGTACGAGTGCTTGAAGTGCTCAGATTTGGGGTTTAGAGATTCAAGCACTGGAATACCTGGAAAAACAGCAAATTTTTTTCTATATTGCTTGAAAAAAATGCTTGAAAATGAACATTACTGCTCTCTTGGGCAAAAATAGCCACTCAGATGTCAAGAGCTAACCTGATTTCTGTGTAAAAGTGCGTGCTAGCACTGTTCATTCTCAGGCGAGTTGCATTTAACAAATACAGTATGGCCAGCTAAATTATCTCCCTAGCAAAATTTTAGCAAAATTGTGATACAGTGTGACCGTAGGCTACTTATTCTGTTGTGCTGTGCCTGTGGTGTGTGTGTGTGTGTGTATGCGTGCACAAAAGCTTGGTAAGGACCACTTCAGTTTGGAGAAAAGGCAAATTGAGTGATTCATGCAAATCAATTTGACTTTTATTCTGTCGGATGAGCAGCACCTACCAATCAGGTGTTAAAACTGGCCTTGGTCACGGTGATTTTGTCCTGTTTGTTTCCCTACCCGCTCTGCGTACTCTCACACAGCATTCCAGTCCTAATGAGTCAAACATCACACACGATAATAAGCATGCTTAGGGTCTTCCTGATCTTGCGCTGGGAACATTTCCAACAGAGACTGCCGATTGGTAGGGAAAGGGATGCAAGGTCATAGTCATAGCCATAACGTCTAGTAGCAGAAAGCTGAGGTAGTGAATCTTCACAGACATAGCCTTTTTTGCTGTAATGTCTCCAGAAGCAGCACATTAAATTATTCAAGAACTTGTAAAGAACACTATCCAAGCCAAGGTTCCAAATGTGCAAAAGTGGTTCACATCGCAATGTAGAAAGGAAGTAACCACACAAATGCATGTCTGTATATGTTCAAGGACAAACCTGGCTTCCAGAACAATAATCTTTAAGACCCAAAAGATGGACTTATTTATAATAACACAGGTCCAACCATTCAGACCATACTAGCAGCTCTATGCCAGGGGTGCTGCTAGAGATTTTGGACTCCATAAAGTATATTGGTCCCCCAACCCAAACCAATCCAGGTATGCTTCAAATTAGTTAAGGTTCTAACTTCTCCCCTTTTCAGTGACCTTGCTCTATACCAAAATGCTTGAAAAAGGGGGGGGGGGGAGATTGGCCTAGATCTGGCCTAGCCTAGGTCTAACCCTTGGTAATATTTAGTGAAATAGTCAGAAATTGTTAGTTTTACGCCAATAAATCCACAATTGTCTCTAAACTAGAATAGCTCTGCTTGGGGGGAGAGGGGCCAAACTCATCCACAGTGCAGCGAGAGACTGGTCAGTAGCTACAGGAAGAGTTTTGCTTTGAATTTGTGCTGCAGAAAGTGCCATAACCAATTATTGACCGTAGGGGGGGCAATTACATTTTCACACTGGGCAATGGGGGTGTTGCATATCTTATGCGATTTATTTCCTGAAGCATGAAAATTTTGTTGTTCACCAAGGTTCCTGTTAAGTCTGTTCATATATTCATCTTTTTTGCTGAAGTTCTGGTAGCATTTGACGACGGTTATGTAGATGTATTGAGAATCAATGAGGAGCAGGGCTTTTTCCACAGCAGTGTAAATCAGCTGTGTTTGTAGCGCATGGTGGTTCCTTTATATGCTGAAATAACAGCCAATGGCCAAGTTGTGTGTGGGGGTGGCGGTAGCTATCGGGAGCACAGGTTAACACATCTATTTAGATTCTCCCTGCTCCTGGTAAAGATGCAAACTTATTGGCTGTCTACTATCATTAGACAAAATGCGTCGAAAAATATCCCATGGAATGCAGTTTAATGCGGGGTCACTAGGACTCATGTTTTTGTATTACTTTATTTTTATTTTTAGTTCACAAGAGGGTAGCTCTGCCGGATTCAGCTGCTGGCAACCTGCCTTCACCGTCTGACGAAGCTCCGTTTCCACATCTCGAGCGGCCCCTTCCCGCCCTCTTTGTTTCCCCAACTTGGCATTTTTCATCATCTCTAATTACGGGCCGCTTACTTCCACCGCGAGTGCTGTATCCGATGACAGCTGTGCCCGTTAGTCCAGGTCCGGAATCCTCAGCACACCCGCCAGCCAGGCGATAGCTAGTTTTTATTAATATTCATACGGGCTGTTCAGGAATTCCCTCCGGGGTACAGTTGTCGCGCCCATCTCCTGTAGTGCCGACATGGCTACTAGAACCTCTGCAGTCATTTGAAACATCTGTACTTTTATATATGGTGTGTTTTCCACATTTTACCATTCCTTTCGGTTTCACCTCCCTTGTTTCCGCATTGAGTATTTTCCTACCTAGTTGGCGCATATTTCCATAAATGAGACGTACTTTTGAGGAATGACCGCTATTTGCATGCGTATGTCAGAAAGTCAATGTTGGTCTCCCTTTCCAAGGCTTTGGCCTCACGTTGAATTTTTAAAAAGTTGAGAGTAAAGCATTGCAGAGAATCACAGGTGACACTGTGGTGACATGCAAGTTTCTAGTCTTTCGCAAGGTAGAAGAACTCAGATCCGATTAGCTGTTCATGTCCATTAATATGCAGTGATGCACTTGAACCCCTATCGTGTCTATGGTTATATTTAGGTTGTTTACACTTAGAGACGTCAGGTGTGCGCATATGAACAGCGATGCGTGACATGGGTCAGTGTGTGTCATACACTGTCTGTGAACGCACTGAGCTACTGGGGGTCAGCAATGGATCTGCATGCAAATGCAAATTCCACACAGATAAAGTTCAACATGCATGTGGTGAAAATGACAGTTTAATCAGATTAGTATTCATGTTCTTATTTTCTGTTTACACTTGAAGGAAACGCGGGTCTGCTATCTGATGTGGCAAAATTCAGAACTGTTTCTTGGATCTCAGGATTGTTTACTGGTTAAGTTTCTCACAGCGAACAATGAAAATGCCTGTGATTTTTCTGCTGGCCTCCCTTTACTTCGTGTATAAAAGCAAAATTATATAAAAAAATACAGCCGGAATTTTGATCTGCCTCCTCATTCCTGTTCTTTCTTTCACAGACCTGTTTCCTTCTCGCTTTCATCCTTTTTCTTTTCTCATTGTCTTCTTTTCTCTTTCTGTCTCTTCTACTTTTTCTTTCCTTCTTTCTCTCTCTCTTTCTCTCACACTTTTCTTCTCCCCTCTCCCTCCCTCTCTTTCCCTGTATCTTTCTGTATTCCCCATGGCTCTGGCGTAAGAACTTCCCTCTGTTCTGTGCAACACGCATCACAGTAAAAAAACAAATCTTCCGTCGGAACGTTCCGAGTCGTCGCCATACCGCACAGACTACTCCGCGTGCTTCCAAGTGTCGCTGCTTTGCGTGCTGGGGGGCTGGCCTCTTTCTGCTCTGGGTCTCACATAACCACAGCAAAGTGCTCCACCCTCGGAGGTGCCAGCGTGTAGAGCAGAAGCCTTATCGGGCTCGGTAATAAGCCCGCTCACTCAGGCGTTACCTCCTGTGAGATAATATCTCAACTCATTACCCAGGTACGGACTCCTTGGAATGATGGACCTTATTTATTTATATACCGTTTTTAAAAGGTCCTTGTTTACTTACTTAAGGAGCATATTCGTTGGCTGGCCCCCGTTCACACGGCTAAGTCAAATTACAAGTGGCTTTCCGTAGTTGGACGTGTGTTACCGCCGATCCAGGGAGTAAACACAATGAAGCCGAGGCGGACAGGTGAAGAGAGGACTCCTCAAATGGATTCATAGCCCTTCCTGTCAGCACATGATTTATATTAAATAGTTTTTTTAAGCTAGCAGTCCATCTACCCTCCGTCCAACTGCTTATCAGTGAGCCTGGAGTCTATCCCAGGAAGTGTACGGCTGGGATCATTCTGGACGGGAATCCAGGCTATCCCAAGACACACTTCGTCTCCGGAAAGGTCTAAATAGCCACATCACAGCAGCCAGCCTCTATCTTTCCTGCGCCCGGCAGATAAATTCTTCATTTGTCACGGACTTGGACGGCACAGCGCCCCCCAGTGACGCGGCATTGTTGAGACATGTCGCGTAGCCGCCTGCGGTTTCCAGGCTTGGCCTTGGCGCTCCATTTGTATGGTTTCAGCCATGTTTGTTTCTGAGATAGCTGGACCTGCGACAAGTGCTTCCTGGTTCTGATTCGACATGATGCCATTGGCCGGTGCATGTGGTCGGGCTTCAGGGGAGGCGTCAGGTTGGGCTTTTCCCAACAAAAGGCCATTAGGGAGCATCTAGGAGAGCATGGTTATTTCTGTGCAGGTAAGTTTTTTTTTTTTTATTGTTATGCGTTCTGTATTGTGTGTGTGTGTGTTTGGTTTTGATTGCAGTCACAGATTTTTAATAATAAAATTGTGGTTTTATTGGGTACTTTTTTATTGTGACGGTTTGCTTTACAATCATATTAAACTTTCTGTTATAGTAGTAATAATAATAATAAAAAGAAATGGATTTTAGCATGGTCATTGACCTTACATCCCGTATATGTGTGTGTACAGGTTTTGCTATACTCGTAGGGGCCAAAGGACCTCACGAGTATAGCAAATCCTCAAAAAAACCTGACTAGTGAGGTCATTTTTTTTGTTCCGCACTACTTTATTTTATAAAAATCTGTGAATGCAATAAAAAAAACGAACAAAGCCAAAAGTCTTGTATTTCGTTTGGTTACTTATGGTTAAGGTTAGGGCTGGGTAGGGATTTGGATTAGGGTTTTTCCCATAGAAATTCAAATGTCTGTGTCTGTGTTCATGTGCCACTGATGCATAATACATGTCGCGCAAATGAGTCTTTCTGAATCTAACCAACCACTGCCTTTGGTACATTTGCCCTCTGACACCCTTTTCCCTTAACTTGTAACATGCAAGGTTATTGGCTAGTTATGCATTTGGGTCAGTTGTGTTTGTGGGTCTTCTTTCACCTCCCCTCCCCCCCAACCTGCAGCACGGTCACATCTCAGCCGGCGATCCCATCAAGGTGCAGCTCCGCAGTGGAGCCCTCTGTGTCACCACACCTGAGGGCCCCTGCGAGGTGTGACCTCGTGCGAGTCCTTCCATGATAACGACCACCCACAGAGGCTGCCAATCACGCATCACCCACCCCTCCACACACACATGCACAGCACTGAAATCTGCAAAACATAATTAGGGAAAAGCGCTTACATCTCTGATACTGTCATAAATCAGATACGAAACTGTAGTGCTCATCCCAATTAACATGAATTTGGGCTTGTTTATTGTAACGATGCACACTTTAAAGTTTTTTCACTGTCCTGTATGAAAACAGTGGTACCTTATACACCTGGACGTGTCCTAATCCACCTGGACAGGCTGTTTCAGTATCTGATAGCTATTCTGGCCGTACCGTGTTCCGAACACGTTTCTCCTTCAGTTAATGAGTCCCCTGGCTTGCACTATGTAAAAGTTGTTGTTTTTATTTTTTTTGGCACTTACTTCCACAGCACAAATGAGTGGCTCCCATTCTTATGATCATTCATACATTTTTAATTGTGGTTGGCTACATATTCTTGTAAATAATAGAAAATTTGTGAAATAAAACTGTCTTCCTAGAGGCCTGTTTTCTGTTCCAAATGCTCGAATTGTTAAATTCTCTGTATACAGTACGTTATATATATTTTAACATTTTTAACCTTGAGTCTTTGTTCTGGGCCTGCTTCCCCATGGGCGTGCTGGGCTGATACCTGGGCGGACACGCCAGTCATCCTGCTCCCTGTAGGGGTGCTAACACGCAGTCTTCCTGGGGTAATTGTGTGCTTCTTAGTATATTGATGAGCGACACGTGACTGACAGCACAGGAAGACGTGTTATATATAAAACATGTTTTTCCCCTCAAAATCCGAAAATACAAAATAAATAAATAAATATTATGGTTAATTATTTATAAAACTACACTAAAGGTATGTATTTTATCTCTTGATGCGAAACCTTCCAGGGAGGGGAGGTGTGTGATATATATCGCCTGTGGAAAGGCTCTTGATGGAGTATCAATATAAAAGTCCAGCAAAAAAGCACTAGGATTTTTATAATCCTTCGATGGACATATTGGATAAGTGTCTCTGGCCATATCTGCCCTTTGACTTCGTATTGAAAACCCTGGAATATGCATTACTTCTTTAAGTACCAGTAAAAAGAAGGCCATCGCTCCCGGGCTGCATCATCGGTGTATCACAAACCATCCTTGAAATTAAACACTGCGACAAAACACTGGTCTGCAGGTACTGTCTTGGTCTATGTTACCAGTACAAATCAGATGGGGAGGACATGGTGTCTGTCCCATCTATTGATGATGTAGAGGGAATATGAATCTGTTTTTCTGAGCAAGAATCAAAATTCAGGTCATTCAGGGGAATTATCTAATCTGAATTTAAACGAGTTCACTACAGGTGCGTGACTTTTATTTTGCTCGCAGTTTGAGGCCCTGGGAGTGGTGCTGAACTGAGCGGACTACAGAAAGGCCAGCGATTCCTCACACTGTGCTCATGCCACTCCCATAATGCTCTGCTCTCTGGAACATCTGTCTTAATTAAGCCTGTCTGTTTGTATCTTGCGTCTGTTCATTTATCATGTTGCATGAGGCTCAGTGGGTCGCACTGTAGCCTCGCACCTCTAGGGTTAGGGTGTGTCTGGATTTTGCATGTTCCACCAATGTTTCTGCATGTTTCCTTTGCATGACCCCCACAGTTCAAAAACATATAGTTGGATTCATTGGTGTCTCTAAATTACCAATAATGTGAAATTGTGCATGTTCTCTGATGGACTGGTGTCCCATCCAGGGTATCATCTGCCTTGTACCCCCCAGGACCCTGTACAGGGCACCCATAGTATGTTTGTATGTGTAGATAGCAGCCTATCTGGGGGGTGACCCCAGCCCTGTACCTAGTACTTTCTGAGATATATGTACTGTACGGCTTGCTGCCGTGTCAAAGGGACAAATATCACGCATCATGTGATTTTAAGTAGAATACACAAAATTATAAATTTTCTCTATAACATCCTTGCAAGCCTAGTGTATGATGATGCCCCGCCCCCCAAGGCAGACTCACAACTTCTAAGGCTCTAAGAATGAGATTAAAATATAGCTACAAGTAAAAATGTAGGGTTGATGAGGAGGAGGTGATGAAACTGTGTGTGAAATGCTGAGTGACGTCAAAAACTGAGTGTTGAAAGCGGCTTGGTGCTCAGTCCTGCTCTGTGGTCGAGTTATGTTTTTGGAGCTGGTCACATTTACTGTATGTGATCAACTGATACAAAATGATATCAATAAAAAACAACACCTTAATTCTTGATTCTATACATGAATGGGGGAATAAAATAACAAAAACAGAAATATTTGGAATATTCGCTGTAATTAAATTCCCAAGTGTAGCGGAGGGTCTAGGAATTAGTCTTGGTGCCTAGAAATCGAAATGCCCCTGGTCCTTTTCAGCTTCCTCTTCGTTTCAAGCATAAGGAGATCCGGATTTCAGGAAGGGAAGACAACTATACCATGCACTTTGTGCTTATATAACTCCCTGCATCAATATATAATCTGCAGTGTTGCCATTTTGAATACCTTTGTTGCTTAATATTGGCGTTTCAAATAAATGCAACCTGGAACAGATTCATCAAGTCAATGTATATAATATTATGAGTGACTGTTGTTCTTAAGTCCATCAGAGATTTTGTCTGTTTAAAACCTCTTATGTGCTGATAGTCTTCTACTCAGCTGGACTTGATTTCAGACATGCCAGCCCTGATTTGCACCCGTGTGTCTGCAAATTGCTTTAATTGTGTATCGGTTTAAGACCTCGTGTTTAAGGTCACAGCTATTGTGGACTTATTTTTACGTATTTTTATGAAACAAGGGGATGTTGAATTATTCAGGTTTAAACAGAAACGAATGGCCTTAGTTATTTACGATGATGGATATTGACCTGATTCCCAGGGTGGTGTTTAACTGATACAGTCTCCTCGGTCTGAATAGTGCCACTGTCTCCTGCTCTGACGCAGATGCACTCTCTTATATCAAGCTGTTTGTTTTGCATTTTCGCTTTAGAGATAGGCCTTTGGTCTCTCTCTCTCTGTCTCTCGTCCGCTTTGAACGTTTTCATTTTTATATGTTTATTACATTTCTGAGAAGGGGGTATTAAAAACCTTTGACTTTCTGCCTAAGTATTCTGCAGGGTCATTGGGGGAAAAGAAATAAAAGGATAAAATTATCTGTACTGCGCTCGTGTGTGTGTTTGTGGGGGGGGGGGTACGCAATGACTGCAGATGTCCCTGAAAGGGCTTGTAGTAATAGACAGTCTGGCCTGCCTCCTCTTGGACAGCTCCACAGAGCAGGAAACTGATGCGAGAGTGTGGTTAAATCCCCGCATTGGCGGTATCTCCGTATGCACCCCCCCTCCCATAAATTTTCTCTCTCTGACAGCCGAAGATCTTATTACCAGACGTCACGATCTCATAAAGCAGCCGATTTCGCCGCAGTCATGCTCTCCCGGTTTCCGACTTGGCCGCTTTCGTTGCATCATTTGCATGCTGCCGGGGTTAATGGGAAATTGCGATTTCTGGGATGGGGTTGAAGAAATTCCCCGATTCCTGCCTAATTTGTGTTCAAAATGATCTTTCCTGTTAGGTCTTCGAAATTAAAATCAGCCTAAATGTCAACCATATCTGATTGCCACATCGCTAATGTTCAGGGTGATAATTGCCACCCTCTTGTGACTGCCTGGTCATACTAAGTATGCATTAGACTGTGCTGGAAATTATCAGGGTTCTGGACAGATTTAACAGTGGTGTCCTATAAGCCCGTGTTTTAGATTATCATAAGTGTGTGTCACTTAAGTTGATGATGTTAACATTCATTCATTAGGCTAGCATGCCATGGCACATATCGCTGTTCACTAACACCTCCAGGACTGAGAGTGTACGTTAAGGCTTCTGGTTTGATAGAAAGACCAGTATATGTGAACTGGTGATTGTGAATTGCTTTCGTTGCATGTCAAAGGTGTGTGTGTGTGTGTGTGTGTGTTTCCAGCACTTCCCAGGATAAATTCTGGATCACTGTGGTCCTAATTGGACGAGTGGTTACAGAAAACGGATG
The DNA here is from genome assembly GCA_026774425.1 of Petrocephalus zakoni. Taxonomy (NCBI): domain Eukaryota; kingdom Metazoa; phylum Chordata; class Actinopteri; order Osteoglossiformes; family Mormyridae; genus Petrocephalus; species Petrocephalus zakoni. The sequence continues at coordinate 5,827,654 of JAODKN010000048.1, read as the reverse complement.
GATGGATATATTCATTAATCACGGTAGTTGTTCCGGTTATACAGTAGAATAAATATGGATGTTCTGTAACCTATTGCTTGAGATCTCTGCTGGAATCCCAGTAGAAATATGTTAGTCCATTAAGTCTGCTGAAGGGGAGAATAATTATAGAAAAATAAACACAGATGTATGCCTGTTATTGCATTGAATATATGTCACCTTGCATGAAAATGGAACTAATTTATTTGTGTGTGGAAATAGCCTGTTGCTATACGGCAGAGTTTTTGAATAGTTAGTATCTAATGAATATTTTCACCCTTTTCTAATGAAATCAGTGTTTCTATTTTTAAATGGCCTCGATTCCCTTTTATTTTTATTCAGTTTAATAAGCTTGTGAAATATGCATTGTATATGAAATACCCACTCAGAAATTATGCACACTCACACATATTATGTATACGTCTCATCCCACTTATTCTATAGGACATGTATAATTGTAAGTTATCCACTTATGTGATGAAAGAGGAGTGACTGTCTGCAGTGATTAGCGAATCGTCACCAGTTTACTGGCTAATTGAGATACAATGCTGGCTGAGTGGGAAGGGAGAATATAGCCAAGCAGCGGCGTTCGTTGCTAAAAACATATGACAGACGGGTGGTTTACGAGGACGCTGGGGTAGAAGCGATGTACGTTAATTGATTGTGTGTAGCTAGTTAGCAGATTGCATAGGGAATGGAGTAACAAGCATGCAAACCGGGTTCCTATCCCCCAGGCCTGTCTAGCTCCTTTCCCCCCACCCCCCCTGCAACTGCTCATGTCTGTTTCTCTCTGATGCTGGACTCGTTCTACAAGGTTCTAGTGAAGCAGGCAGCCAGAACACAGTGCTTGACAGACATCGGAATTAGAAATGTTTCTTCATTGGCAAGTATTTCTACGTATGAGGAATATACTTTAGGGTGTTATGCAAAACAAGTGAAGACAACATAATAAATTATATACACAAATAAAGTTGTTTGCTTAGTGCAATACAGTGTAGCAGTGTGTTCATTGGACTAGGACAGAGGGTCAGAGTCTGTTGATGAGTCCCTGCTCTGCTAACATGTGATTTTGGTCTTGATAGACCTCAGCTTCTTGCTGGCAGGTGTTTGGAAAAAGTCCATGCCCAGGGTGGGAGGCGTCAGCTGCAGTCTTTTGATGCTTAGTTCATGGCCCTGGAGGTCTGCAAACTGCAGCCAGTCACCTCCTCTGCACTCTGAATTATACACTGCTGTAGGGATGGGTATAATTAATTGATTATCGATTAATTGATCGTTAAGAATTTTGACAATCAAGTAGAATTTCATTGATAACATTCATGTCAACCTTACAATGCAATGAAATGGGTTTCACTACTTGGCAGCAATCAGCCAAGGGCACAAATACGTTAGTTTGGTGTGGGACCATATTGAAGTAAAAAATAATAAGTTCATTGTAAGTATTGCCAAACCGTATATACCTACAACACAACAGCGTCTGTGATGATGTACTATTGGAACAGCGCGCACCCGACCCTGATTAATGAGTCCTCCTCTCAACCTACCGTCACCTCGAGCCAGTACCTCTGCATCCCCGCTGCCTCGGTACCTGCCAGGCAGGTGTTTTCTGTGGTGGGACTGACCGTAATTAGGCTGTGTCTCACTCCCGAGCATGTTAACATGCTTATATTTCTTTAATGAAAATCAATAGGTTGGCGTGAGTTAATTTTATAAATAAGTGTATTTGAATGTGGACAATTTTATCTCAGAGCCTCTTACTATTTGAGTGCTGTTTTTTTGTTTAAACAATGCAGTTAAGAAGATTTCTGGAATGTTTTTTGTTGATTATTAAAGATTTCATAATGGAAAAACGTGCTTTCTTGTATATTCTGTATTTACCATTGACCATTGCTCAGAGTCGCGCAGAAGTTCCAAGGGAGTACAAGCTTTTCGTTGCCATTATTTTTTATTATTTAAAAAACACAACAGCAATTTAACATGCACTCGTCAGTTCTTTGTGACTACCGAAAATGTTTCATCTGCAGAAAACTTCCATGCGCACTCGCTACTCGCATTTATTTTTATAATAATAAATATCATAGTTTTTCATTTCAGAAAGTGCAAATGAGTGCAAAGATACTGTCCATAACAATGCATAGATAAAACTCTAGCTTAGTGCTATTCTGCACGCTACAATATAAAAAAATTATGATTAATCGATAAGTGATCGTTAATTTTCCCGATTATTGATTAATAAAATGTATTCAAATGCCCATCCCTACTCTGCAGTCTGCATTTCTTCCTGGTAGGGGCAGCAGAGATCTGGGCGGTGCTGGAGGAAGTGAGGGTGGACTCGATGGTGATGGAATAGAAGTGTTCCATCATTGTCTTTGGCAGATTGAACTTCTTCAGCTACGGTAGGAAGTGCATCCTCTGTTCGGCTTTTCTGGATGTTCAGTTCCTACTTAAGGTTTTTGGAGATGATGGAGGGACTATGCCAATTATGTGCCACTGTTACAACAGGGCTACCAGTCAGAAGCAGCTGGAAAGTTCTTTTTATTTGTGGGCGTATGTGAGCTTACTGACTCGGGTGAAACTCACTAACTTTAGGAATGATAAAAAACTGCAACTACGTCAACGTCGGGCCCGTGCTACGCAGCTTGCATCGGAGTAAATGTGGGTTGGTGCAACGTCACGTATAGTGACTCCGCTCCTTCAGGCTTTAAAACCTGTAACTCGCGAATATTGCCACTTCGCCTCTGCCTGCCGAATCAGGCCCAAAATGAAAACATTAGCCTTAACTGAGATCGTTCATTTAGCCAGTACCCATCTTCAATCCATTGTATTCGTTTTTTCCTTTGCATATTTCTCAATGTTAAAAACTTGCCATGTTTAAATATACAGTGCCTGACAAAAGTCTTGTCACTTAACCGAGTTGTAGGGGTAACAAATAATAACTTGATGTGTAGTCAGAATCAGAAATGGCTTATGTGAAAGGCAAAGCCCTCTATATCGTGCTTATTAAACCAAAATAAAGTTATGCATCATTCATTAAGCTGTATCATTTAATTAGGACAGAAAGGTCAACTTTTGCCTGGACAAAAGTCTTGTCATATACCAAAATAATGTAGAAATTATACGTATACTTTATTTAGAATACACAAACATGCTACAATAACATCAGAACATAAAGTCATGGTGCCTTGGAAAAAATAATTAATAACGTGTATGACTTCCATGAGCTTGGAGGACCGCATCCATACGTCTTGGCAATGACTGAAATAACTTGTTGATGAAGTCATCTGGAATGGCAAAGAAAGCAATCTTGCAGATTTCTTCGAGATTCTTTGTTTTTGTCTCCTCCTTCATCTTACCCCAGACATGCTCAATAATGTTCATGTCTGGTGACTGGGCTGGCTAATCCTGGAGCACCTTGATACTCTTCAGTTTCAGGAACTTCAATGTGGAGACTGAAGTATGTGAAGGAGTGCCATCCTGCTGCAGAATTTGCCCTCTCTTATGGTTTGGAATGTAATGGGCAGCAAGAATGTCTTGATACTTCAGGCTGTTGATGTTGCCATCCACTCTGCAGATCGAACACCCACATACTGGATGTAACCCCAAACCATGATTTTTCCTCCACCAAACTTGATAGTTTTCTAGGTGAATCCTGGGTCCATGCGGGTTCAACAGGTCTCCTGCAGTATTTGCGGCATTTGGTATGCAGTTCAACGGATGATTTGTCAGAAAAATCAGCCTTCTGCCACTGTCCATCCTTGCTGCAAGCTGTGGGCTTTGGCTAGTTCAACAGGCTTTTTTTGTCGTGTTCTCGTTAATTGTGGTTTCTGAGCACCAATTCGGCCATGGAGACCACTGCGTGCGAGAATGCGAGAAACTGTTCTTGTAGACACAGCGGTTTCTGGTGACCAGTTCTGATGTAGCTCTGCTGCAGTTGAAAAAGGGTTGGCCCTGGACTGTCGAAGCAACAAACAGTCCTCTGGAAGAGTTGTCTTATGGGGTCTGCCTGACCTGGGCTTGTCATGAACATCACCAGTTTCTTCATATCTTTTTTTATCCTCTCCACTTGACGTTTGGATACATTACCGATGTCTGCCACCTCAGCAGCAGACTTGGTCTTCAGGTTTTTGATGATCAGCAGTTTGGTCTTGGTTGAATCTTTGGCATGTTGTCAGGTTGCATTTCAAATGAAGGTCTGGTGTGCTGGGGTTCTTTTTATACTCACCTGGGATTATGTTAATTACAGTATGTGTCACAGGTGAACCTCTAATCTGTGATTGGTTGAATCATTAAAAGACATGACAAGACTTTTGTCCTTGCAAAAGCAGGTGTTATGAACTTTAACAATCTGCACGCTTTTTGACTTTCATTTTGCACCCAGTTATTGATGTGAAAGCCGTTGGCATGAAATTCATCCATTTATTGTAACAATTGATTGATTAGAAATTAAGTTATATGCTTTTTTAAGTTACTATGTCCATATGTGACAAGACTTTTGTCAATGACTGTAGGTAAAAAGCATTAATTTCCATAGGATAGTACTTTCTTTTCCTCCCATGACGTTTAATTTGGCTTTTTGTGTCTCGCAGACAGGGCTGTGTTTTGAAAGCCGTGCTGTCCTTAATGTCCTAATATTTTCTGCTCTTGATGGCATAAGTTCTGCCTAATGACAGCCGGTAGCGGAGGTCGCTAAAAGGATCCATCATCTAAGAGAAGCCTCATCAGATCTATCACCATCTTAGCTCAGGCCCCGTGGGAACATCAGCGGGCCACGATGGAAGGAAGTAACGGCAAATTACTGTCCGCGGGCCCTCGCCAATGACTCTGTCGTGTCCCCTTAATTATACTGCAAATGTCAATGTTTATGGAGGCACAAACATGCTTTGCTAAATGGCAGTTTACATCTTCTTTCTGATAGCAGTTGTGATCTAAAGACCAGGCGGGATAAAATAATTTGAGATGCTCAAGTGTTTGTGCCTCATTCCACCATCTTAAGACCGGTGTGGTCAACATCGAGGATCTGAGAGCCTAAGCTCGGGTCCAGCTTCCATTTCCTGCCCTTGGATGCTGTTGGAGGATGTTGCCGGTTAAACACCTCGGTCAAGAGGAACACGGCGGAGCCCCTCTTGGGACACGAACCAGCAACCTTCTGGTGATGAGTCCGTGTTCTTAGCCGCTATTCTCGAAAAGGCCTTGCTTGCCAGAAGTCTTGCCCAGCTGTCTGGCATAGCAGTGAAGTTGTCCCGGCTGAATAAGAGCGTGTTTGCTCGATGTTTGTGCCGTGGCCTGCCTGTTTGCCCGATGATGGGGTTAAAATGGCCCGGCAGCAGCTCTGGAGAGCGGAAGCAGCCTCCCCTCTGCCTGCCTCTTGTCTGCCTTATTTCCCGACTCTAGCTGGCTGTTTCCATTTTATATTGTTTAATTCCAGCTTTTTCCCCCAAAGCTGATGTCTTAATGACTAGGTTGGGCATCATCACTCTCTTTTCGTCTTTATAAAGAGCCGGGAATCATTGAATAGGAACAATGCTGGCTGCTGATTGGTCCAGCTGGCTTGCTATTACGCGTCCCCTCCATGTAAGCCGTGCGGAAGTTAATAACTTAATAACGCAGTATGTTTTATAGGCTGAAATGTAGCCTCAGCATAATGGTATTAGTATACAATTATCAAAAATGACAGGAAGATCTTAGTGTTGCTTACATTTACATGGAAAAAATAATGGTCTGACTACCCACAGAAATTGGTTATGTAGAAAAAGCTGAAAATAATAATATGCAAAATTTCTGCAGCCTCGCTAATGAATAATTTGTGTGACTTAGAATAAAAAGCTCACTTGTACTTATTAGCCCCATATAGCTCTTTATTAATATGACTATTAGTTGATTTATTTCTTTATTTATTTTTAAAATAACACACACTGGATTAATGCCATTACCCAAGTCTTGGAGACAAGAATCGTTATTAGAGATGTCACTCAGCCGGTGTGCTTGATATGTAATGGAGGTGCTGGAGTCAGCTGGGCAGATAGCCTTTGGGGGGTGGGCTGGGGGGGGGGTGTATGATTTGCAACCGTTTGGCATAGCCCGACCCTGACCAAACCCCCCCCCCCTCCCCCCGACTAGCATGGGATGCAGTTAGATTAAAATGCTGCCAGTGTTGGCTTCTCTGGATCCTTGATACAATCACCCTGCAGGGCATAAGCAGGCGAGGAAGATCACCGCAAGCTAAAGGATGATGCAATTCCCTTTGTCATACACGTAATCGCTGGGGCGCACGTTAAACCTATATCATAGGGCGGATTAGAGCCACATGGCCTCCTGCAGAAATGCTACTGTTCATTTAGCAAATAAGAAAAGAACAGAATCTGTTAATTACACGTTAACGATTAAGGACCTGTCCACAGAGATAGCAAATCAGCATTCAGCATTACCAGCTGCATGCATTTCAACAGGGGATGTGCAGACTTTGTTTGAATGTAAAGATATTAACCGTTTAAACACAAATACACCTCAGAGAGCCTTCAGATACAGCTGTGCATTTCCTGTGAATGCTTGCAGGACTTTCATCGGACATGTTTGCTCCTCGGCGGTCACTTGTGTCAAATGTAATAACTTCCTCTTGTTTGCGATGGGGTGGCTGTTTATTTTATTTTATTTCGCAGTCCTGTGCACGGTGAAAGTGTTTTGTATTGTTCAGGGACCCTGCGGGGGGCACGGGGTTATGTACGAAGCGTAACCTGCTTGCCGACCAGCCATGATTCTTCCTGACAATCTGAGGTCCTCGGGCGCTGGGTGTCTCCACGCCACTCGCGTCTGCTGAGGGGGGGCCCGTAGCCGGGCCGTCTAACCGGACCCCTGACATCAGCGTGCCCCGGCGGGAGCCCACAGGATGCTTATGTAAATTAGAGATGGACCAAAAGAAACTATTTTAGATCGGATACACATTAGTGCATAACTTTATTTATTGTGTTGTTTAACGCGAGTAGCGAGTACTTGCATATATGACACTGTACAATCTCAGACTGCATATCCGGCATTCAAGTAACCAGCACAATTATGTATGTATCAGTATGAAAAAATCATACTTATTAACACTATTCTATTAAACTACTCGCGAGTACTTGCATATATGACACTGTACAATCTCAGACTGCATATCCGGCATTCAAGTAACCAGCACAATTATGTAT
>JAODKN010000048.1:5806612-5820355 GCA_026774425.1 Petrocephalus zakoni | reverse complement strand
GTATCAGTATGAAAAAATCATACTTATTAACACTATTCTATTAAACATTTATGCTAAACTAAGAAAAATAGTGAAGGAAAGCATTGCACAATTGACATATGTCAGTTCCAGCGCATCCCTGCTGGGCAACACAAATTACTAATCGCTCTGCTTGTCCCAGCATCAATTACCCTGCCACTGTCTCGAATATCCAATATTGCACCTTGTTAAAATAACAGCACAGTAATCATTTGTGTGTATGGGCCATGCATATATTACATTGTGGGGACTAAATGTGCACTGTTTAGTGTAAATGTCCCTCACAATGTGATTAAAAAGATGTTTTGTGGGGACCACACATTTTTTTCAGTCCCCACAAAGGGAAACTCAATTTTATAAAAATCTATTACTGTAGTCAAGAAAAGTAAAAATCCCAAAAGTCTTGTATTTTGTTAGGTTACCTTTGATTAAGGTTAGGGTTGGGTAGGGCTTAAAGGTGTCATAGTTGGGATTAGAGTTTTTTCCCATAGACATGAATGGACAGTCCCCACAAAGTGTGTCTGTGTGTGCATGAAAGGATTGTAATGTATTAAATATGTTACAATTCAATGTTTTTCATCAGTAACATTCAACTATCTGCCAGTGCTTTAGTCCTGACATTGCTGCATATGGGAACTTTTACAGTCTTTGAATCACCTCAGGACCTTGTTGACGTTGTAGTGTGTCTTCTGGTGGCATATTTTCCCCTTTGTGCTAAAGACAATGACCTTGTTTGCAGGCGGGCTTGTCATGTGGCAACGAAAGAGGCCCTGAACGCTACGGGCATAGAGTGTGTATTCTGCTAATGGGTCACACACACACACACACACACGCACACACACACACACACGCACGGTTCAGTTGGCATGAGCTTCTGCTCATAGCCGAAAGAGAATCCAGCTGACAGGCGAGCATGTAAAACAACCTGCAAAACGAGGCATGTTGAATACCTTTGTAGTTCCCATTTTTATGTATATTAGTTACTAGGGCCAATCCTGAGTTCCGATTTTCTCCGCTGTATAGCAGAAATAATTACTGCTATGATTCGCTGCCCTCACAAGGTTAAGACATAAAAACTGACACGCATCCTTAAAGATCTTAAATACTGGGTGCACACGCGTGCACTCGTATAGACAAATAAAGACGGCGAACCTTGAAACCAAACGTTTTCAGAGACTTCCATTGCTCAGTGTGTCATTTTAATGAGTTTGTTATGTCTGTGCGCTGATGCTGTTGGTGAAAGTTAACAGTATTAGCTGGCGTCCTCATATCCTGGAAACATTTTGTCCATGCTGGTCAGTATGTTCTACACAGTGCTGTTTTAAGTAATACAGCACCCTTTCTGTGATTTTGCTTACCCAGACTGAAGACTAAGAGTTAATTTGCAGTAATTGGGAGCTTTCTGCTTATGTCAACAAATCTCCCACTTCTTAAATCAATTAAGCGCAGGAATGGTGTCGTTGAAAACGTGCAAAGGAGGCTTGACCTCGTGTTTATTGTGCTGTGTCTCTCAGTGCAGTTTGGCTCGGGTTTATAAGCCGGAGACTCGGGTGAGAGCCGCTCTAGATGCACAAACAAACCGACAAACAAAGATATTAGCATCAGCATATCAGCAGAGACTCTGCTCTATTCATTAGCATGAAAGAAGACTTTAATTATTTTGCGCACCCTGTGCAATTAATAGAAGAGAGCGGCATTCTTATGCCAGGGCTAATCGGGATGAGTCTGGATTTATTTTTTCATTAGTCATACAAAGATTGCAAGCCGAGCCTGGACAATAAAGTTTTTGCATGTTTTATTTTCCTTTTATACATTTCATTTTAAGTGTTTTTTTTCCCCAGTAATGAATAATGGGCGGCCATTACTCAGTGGGTAGCTCTGTACCCTCTCACCTACAGGGTCAGGGTCTCTGGAGCAATCGGAGGCCTGAAGGCGAAATCACTCGTCTGACCCTTGGATTTGAAGCAGTGACCTTTCGATTGCTGGGGCAGGATCCAAACCCACTGAGCCACACACCAACCACACAGAGCTGCCCACCCCATTCAGAAAGATCCACTATATGATGTCACTAAAAAATGGATAACTATGAGAACAAATTCATGCATGTATCCGTCTTCTGTAACCACTTATCCGACGCAGGGTTATGGGGAGTCCAGAGCATATGGGAATAACCCAGGATGGGGCGCCAACCCATTGCAGGGCATGCTCGCACACCATTCACATTCACACACAGTTTGGTAACTTCGATTGGGGGAATGGGTGGGCACCAGAGTGCCCAGAGGACACCCCACATGCAACATGCAACATGCAAACTCCACACACATGGAACCCTGGTCCCAGAGATGTGAGGCAACAGTGCTAACCACTGCACCACCGTACCACCCCCTCAACTGCATCAAAATGTTTCATATCTTTGAAAATGCATATTTTGTTTCATGCCACTACCATGGTAAACTATTGTCTTGTCTTGTATACTATGGTATAGAATTAGGAAAAAAACACTGGGTTGTTTTATGGTACAGTAAGGAATGTTTCTCTTTCTTAAATCTTTACAGCAGTACCAAAGTGGGGTTTTTACATGCTAATAACATTTTGCTTGAGTTGTCATTTTTATAAAATAAAAATATATTTTAAGAAAGCAATTTGAGTTAAAAGGCAATACGATTAACAAAAAATGATTAATATTACAGAAACATAATTTCAAGTTGTAAATGCTTCCAATGCCTAGCTCTAGAAAAATAATTTACTACAAATAAAACTGCCTTGAAGAATACGAAGGAATCAGTGTGTCAGTGAGATTCCTTGGTCAGATTTGGGGCTTCAATTGAAATTTCTGTCATGTCCAACACATCTAGATTTCAAAGTGAGGAATAAAACCATTTGCGGGCATGATCACAGAGTGAAAGAGGACTGGAAAATGTCAAAGCTCGTGAATGTTGACTCGGTCATACAGAGGTTTGTTGTAGTGGCCAGATTTTGTCTTTGTGAGACTGTCCCTCCCAAACTAAGCAGCAAGGGGACTTCTTAAAGAGGAGAAGCCATTAGTGAAATGGAGCTTCTCTGGGCTTGTCGTTTCCGTAACATGCGCCCAAGTGATCCTGCAGCAATGTGGTGAAGCCCGTTATGGTCGGGCGAGATATAATTGGAGCTAAATTCAGTGTACATGTCAGGCACCATGTTTGGCAGACTCAATGCTGTGCATCACCAAGTCGTCACCATGTCTACTGTCAGCCATGGTGGTTTGGGTGGCAAGCTGTGGGGGTAATTCTGTTCAGCAGGAACTGGGAAGCTTGTTAGGACTCAGGGAAAGATGGACAGAACAAAGTGTAGGCGAGGACTAGAGTCTGCCATTTACTATTTTTTTGTTTTTTTAGCAAAACAATGACTGAAAGCAAGAGGCCAAAGGTATGTCTGGTGTGGGCGAGAATAAAAATAAGCCATGGGAATTTGTGCAAAATCGACACACAAGTTTAGGGTAGACATTTATCCAAATGACAAAAGTGCTTCATTCAACTGTTGCATTTATGGGGGGAAAAATTTACAAAAATTTTTTTTACATTCCTCACATTTACTGCAGCTGGGGTTACGCTTACAAAAAGCACAATATTCTCTTTGAATTTTCCTCCAGAGACAATGTTAGCAAGGTTATGTAGAGGGGAAGATCTGCCTCTTTGGGTCTCCTAGTTAAAAAAGAAAGAGAGGTTCTCCTTTTAAGATAAATTTTGTATGAAGACTTTGTCACTTGAAGTCAGAAATCTAGATGTCTAATATATTCCATAATATTCATAGCAAAGTACTTAATACAACAATGTAATATATAACATGCATGTCTGTTACATGTATGCATTTATATCGTTAATTACTGTAAGGAGGTTAGGAAATTATACATTTTATCCATAAATTGATTCATTCCCTTTAAAGTTAGTGATATGGCAACATAAGGCAATGCTTTCATTTGAAATGTTTACAGTGATTTGACCCTGGCTGGATTACTGGGTTTGATTTCTTTCACGACTTTTATTATCTCTGGGAGTGGGAGGACCGTTTACATTGTCAATTTAACTTCTCCAGGTCTGAACAAAAAAAAACGAGAGAGAAAACTGACATGTTATTAATCTCGCTCGCTCTTGTTGCCGCCAGTGAAGATTGCTGCGGACGCTGGGGAGTGCCGAGCTGTGCAGTTTTCTGGAAGGTCGCGGGGACAATGACAGCGGTCAAGGCACAGAGACTGCGCGCTTTTCACTCAGGAGATGTTGTCCTTTTCTAACCCATTTGCTATTCATCTCTATATAAGTCTGCTTATCCGCCCGGCTCTGGATCACACAGATCCCCATCTCTGGGAGCACGGGATGTTTTACTGGGCATGCCCCGGAGCGCGTTTTACATATGCGGGCCCACCGCACCCACGGTGCGATTCGCAGTCGCTGCTTTCGCATTGCCGAAAGGCCCCGAGCAAAAAAAAACAACAAAATACACGCAGATTAGCGTGTGCACACTGAGCCACAGCTGGATTCAAACACGTGACCTGCATCCCTGAGAATTGAGAGGCAACGGCGCCCCCTGCTGGGCCTCTGCGCCAGCTCCTACCTGGTGCGCCCTTAGCTACCGTAATTTATTAGCTAGTTATTATGCAGCATGCGGCGTCTTTTTATTAGGATCCATTGATGTCATACTGTACGCAGTGGTGGAACGTTGGTGTGAAAATTTATTTATTTTTGTCTAGTGATATTGCATCAGTCGGCTCCTCGCTGAGCATAAGAGTACCACCTTCCCATTTCCCTTATTCACTAATTAGATTCAGAAATGCGGCTTCCTGCAGGGCGCGGCTGCAGAAAGTGTGTCAGCGCTCTGCTCTGTCTCCGGCGCCTTCACCCGCACTGGGCGGGCGACCCCGGCAACCCCCCCCCCCCCGGCTTCCAGCTCATGCTTTCCCGCCGACTGGGAGGAAAGAACAGCTGGGGGAAGTGTACTAAGAGTAGTGGTTATATCTGCATAACTGGTGGGCCGCAGGATTCTGGCGGGAGGAGTTGGGTAACTGGTGTCCGAAACGGTAACAGCAATACAAAGAGGGGCCAAAAAAAAAATGATTACTGATCCTCCAGCAATCAATATGTGAATAATGGCGTTTTCACCACCATTCGGAATAATCAATGGTGGATCCCTGTCTGTCCCACGGGGTTAGCGCAGCCTGGGAATGGGGTATCAGGGCCGGGTGTTTCTGAAAAGGACACGATCTGGCCTCCAGCATAAATTGGTAGAATTCTGGAACTCTTATATATGGTTTAACTATACAGACTGTGTGTTATATAAATGGACATGTATTATGCATTATACAGTGGAGCATATACCCTGCATGGTGTAGGCAATTGTAAGCGTGACCCGACATACTAAACCTTGTATGTTGTGTCTAGCTAACTGATTAAATCAGTACCATTCAGGGGGCAAAACTAAATCACGTTTAATTCTCATCCACACAGTGTTACGTGGCACGGAAGAAAGTCCTAGCAAATTAGCACTACAGTAAATATGCATTTAATGAATTTGATAATCGTTTGACAAAAACAGCCCATCTGGCGACTGAAACCATCAGCTGATTCATTAGAGGAGTACAGCATGCAAGTGGAAGAATCATTTTTAAAGAGAGTGCGATTTTTTTATTATTATGTTTTTGCCTAAAATGATTTCCTAATCTTAATTACTTAATTGTTCATGACACCCCCACATACCATTGATGTAATTAAAGATTAATTAAAAAGAGGTAATTAAAATGACTTTTTTCCCTTCCCTCTCGCTCTCTCAATATTGTGACCTCTGTTCCAGTATCTACTCCCATTAGCACAGGTAAAGCAAATAGCAGCTCTTCAGTAATCCTAACTTTTTAACTTCTAATACGGGACATGATACTGCACTCTATGCATTAGTACAAATCTGTAAAAGGTACACATCTGTAGAAGGTCCAGGATCAGCCATCAATACGGAGAGCCAATCGAAACCACCGTCTCTTATGTGGCGAAATGGTTTTAAACTTGAAATACTTTTCATTAACTCGTCCTAATGGTATGATTCTATCGGAACGCCATTATAAATTACTCCACTTACCGATGCTCCGTTTCATGTTCATCTTCACATTATATCCTTGGAGATGATTTGCGGTGTGGTGGTGAGGGATCACTTAACCTGACTTAAATCCTTTCAAGACAAAAATGAGCATTAATCTGCATTGAATGTCTTTTAAATAATTTATGTATGAGGTGGATTGAACTACACCCTCTCACTGTACACAAAGGTCTAAAAAAAGCCTTACATTCAGTGCTTTTGTGTAATGATCTGGACGGATCTTTATTTTCATAGAAAGGTCTGTAAGTAAGAGGGAACATTACAAATATGTACAATTGTTTGTTTGGATTATTATTATTATTATTATTATTTAGTTGTTACTTTTAGGTTCCAGTCAAGACCCATTTTTCTTTGCCCGTTGAGCAAATTTGTATGTATTTTTATTTGAATTGCACCTGAAAATGTTGCCTGAATAAATTAAATGAATCCATTACAAACAATTATTGTACTGGCCCTTTAAATGCCGTATATCGAATAGATAGTAAATGACTGGCACGAGGAAAGGGCTATATGGAGCCAGCTTCTTAAGAGATGCCTGATTTTTATGGCACCCTATCAGAGAGAATTAATGGGGCCTGACCCTTATTACCTCTTCATTTTTGTAAAATAATGTGGAGGATGATACTTTAAGGGGTGTGACTTACCTGAGATTTTTCCTCAATGAAAGTTGGAAAAACATTAGGCAGAGTTATAAATGAGGAAGTTAATATAAAGTTGGAATGGAGGAATTTAGTCTGTGGATCAGTAAATAGTTTCTGGAAGTGCAGATGCTCCTTGCTCCTAGTTCTTACTTGGGTTCCTCTGATTTTAGCTTTAGTCTATCACATGGCTGCAGTTAATGATTTATAAGTACACCAAGCCCACACAAACACACACATCTGCCCTGACCTTTGTGCCACATAGAATGTAGGGTTTACGCAGGAAAGTGCAGTCATTTCCCAAGAGCCCTGATGGCGTGTAGGGTCAGAGCAAGCACTGGGCTTATCCCAGAAAGCACAGGAAGTGAGTCCATCACAGGAAGCAGTCACATACTATGTACTACCTATACTGCACATACGTGTGCTACTGTACAACCAGCAGGGGCAGACAAAACGAGCTGTGTGGTTTAAAAAGGCTTCAAAAGGATTCATTTAAGAATGGTGAACGCGTCGATTTCGTGGCGTTATCATCTGCCTCTGTATTCCTCTAAAATATTCATTTATTGGAATGGAGACATTTTCCCGGGGCTCTTCTGGCCCTGCACCTGCTCTGTCTTACGGCATTAACAATCAATCCAGAGCCATATATGGCAATGTGGTTCCTTCAGCCGCTCTATTTCACGGAAAACTGCTCAGCAGGGGCTCCCTGCTGTTCAGGGAGTGCCATGTTCTGTTGGTGTGCGTTACTCCCCCCCCCCCCACCACCACCACCACCAAAGGAACGAACGCGGGGCCCGCAATTTCACATTGTCCCAAAGATGTCACAGTCTTGTTAATGCAATTTTCGCAGCACCCTCTGTTTCTCCTGCCCATTCGGCACTGACGCCGTGTAGTGCATCGTGTTTACGCACCGCCCCTGACAGCGACGCAGCCAGTGTCATTTCTGCATAGCTGGAAATTTCTGGCAAACGGGGTCCAATACATTAGTCAGACTGGCTTTTTTTTCCTCTCCAGTTTTTCTTTTGTTTTGATTTAGCTTCTTTTTTGCAACCTCTGGTGGTGGCTGTCTTCAGTCCTCATGCCTTTGTTGCTCTTCTGCGCTTTCTTTCCCTTTCCCCATTACTTACCTAGCCTGGGGTTTCTCGCTCTTCCTTCACAGCCACTTTTAGGCACCTGCATCAGGACAAACAGCAGCGAAGCAAAGCAGTGCTTCACTACCTTTCCCAAAGCAGTGCTTCACTACCTTTCCCAAAGCAGTGCTTCACTACCTTTCCCAAAGCAGTGCTTCACTACCTTTCCCTTCCACATCCTCCGCCCTCTGACTTCATGTAACAAAAAAAAACACTAATGTGTCAATGCTCCTCTGTTCAGTCATATCAAGCTGCTGATTTTAGAGATACAAAAGAGGTGGCAGGACCAAATAATATATTATTGATATAAATATTATTAACATAGTATTATAATATATTATTATAATTATTATTATTGTTATTATTATTATTATTATTCACAATAGGTAGTAATTCCCCAATGTTAAGCGGATGAATCATTATTGTGATCTGCTAATAAGGCTTTTTGAGGGTTTTTTTTTTGATTGATCTAACTACCACATCTGTCCAGCAAGGCGACTCTCCCAGAGCCCGCCCCGCACAGCGAGAGGATAAAATCACCCAGCCATGATTTCTCCTCATGGAAGCACTTGAGGTGGCTTCCTGGAGAGCTCTATGCCGGGCTGTTAATCAAGCTCGGAACCTGGCCGCCTGCACCAGCTGTGCCGTTGGTGCATGTTTTAGGTTGAAGTGCCCCCCCACTGGCCCCACCCCATGTATAGCTGGTGGATTTTCATTGGTCTATTTGGAAGCAGGTGCCCCCTCTCTTTGTCCCCCCCTCCCTCAAAGGCCCATTATATTTGCACGTGATGAACCCAGGTGTGTTCAGTGTGTCCCCTAATGTGTTTCTGATCTGTGGTGTGTCCAGGGACGAGCCTACAGCTTAACCTTATATGAAGGGCTATGCTCAGCACGTCGGACTATAGGGCACCATTTTTAAATTGAGCTTTGCCAGTTCAGTTCCAGAGGGCTTAGGGGCATTGTTTTGTTACCCCAGATAACTCAAATAAAATACCTGCCAGTATTAATGGGTCGAACTGTGAGGATGAAATTGCGGACTCACAAAATCATCATATACCGCATACTGTTAAGGCCCAGAATCCTGAGTGAGATGTTCCAGGTTCAAATTCCTTTATGGGATGTCCTGATGTTAAACCTGAATTGCCTGCCAGATGGTAAAATGTGTGTATAAATAAATATGTTTCAAAACAGACAGCTTCTGACAGGCCAGAATTTTTGTTCTTGAATTATAGGAAATAATTAAAGCTGATAAGAGTCTGGAAAACTGGAAAATGGGAAGAAAATTATTTTGTTTTGGCTTGAGCCGGAATGAAGGATTTAAATATGAGAGACACAAAATGATCTGTGCAGTAAATATTCACACGAACCATGCATGTGTGCAAATTACCGTTTTGAAATAATTCACTGCCTGTTTTTAACCATGCTTGACTGACTGCTTTCCTTGAGTATTGAGAAAATGGCAGCCTTCAATTAGTAGAGCGGAGTTAATTCAAACAGAAAAGCAATAATTACAAACAGGATTTTTTTTATCAAATTGTCTATTAGGAGCAGAGTAAATCAGTGAAATTGTTGTTGGAGTGCTTTAGTAAATATAAAAATTAGTTTGTTAAACAGCTCGGCTCTCTTAGTCAGATGCACATATGATTCTTTTTGTTTCGTTCTGAGTTTCAAGTCTTTCCGAATAGCTGGGTCTGTTCTGCATCCAGGTTAGCTACACAGAATATTTCATTTCTGACACCCATATTACATGCCATTAGTCAGTGATAGCCTTAAGATGAAGTAATTGCTCCTCCTCATATGTGGTCATATTCTCGTTTCTTCCCATCCTCCCTGTGTTGCCGTGGTGATTTATCTGCGTTAGGGTTTCTAGTGCATACGCGGCTGGCTCTGAGCAGCCCACCGGCAGGGTGATGCTGAACGTGGCAGTCATTTAAAGGCAACGGAGGAACAAATGCACTGGATGTTGACAGGGGAAATTTGTAACTGCGTATAACTGGTGAAGGAGCAGATTTGAATCTGACTGAAGCTGCTGGAACCCTAGTGTGCCAGTAGGAGGTGCCCCAAAATATGACCTTCATGGAGGTGCTCTAGCAGACTATTGTATTCTGAAACTCTGAAAATGTCTCAGAAACAAGGCTCACCTTGCTCATCCATGAATGTCTTCTTGCCGGTCATTGAATGCCCACAGTAACATCTCCTAATGTAAACATTTGGCTTCCGCTGTATGGGATTTCCCGCTGTTTTTGACTTGTTTGCAGAGCCTTTAAAATTGACTGTCCTCCAGGGCCCTACGGCCGATGGACGCGGGTCTGAATACCTCCACCGAGCGAGCTTGACAGTTCCGCTCCTCGTAACAAAATATGTAACTGCATTTGACTGCTGAAGTTCTGGCAATGTGGCTTAAAAAAAGCATTTACTATGAACAAATTAAAAATGACAGCTTTGGACGAATAGCATTCTTGAATTTCAAACAGGGCCTGCCGCAAAAAAAATGGGAGCATCTGAATTCATCTCTCCGTTTACCGAAAGGCCGTCTTCAAGGACACGCATATAAAAAGCCCTAACCATATAAAACAATACGGCTGCCACCAGCCAATGACATCATACTATGACAAATTCAAATATAAGACCTTAATAGTGGATTCAATACTATGCATAGAATTTGGCAAGCAGGTAGAATTTATGACAACACATCTGGTCGGCCATATGACTGTGATCAGATGGCGGCAACTCTATTTTCGAAAAGTCATTTTAAAATCCAGCCTTATTTTTGTGACTTTCAAACTTGATCTTAAAACAGAATGAATAAAAAGGCATTTTCCCAACTTATAAATATGTCAGTATTCAAATATAAATGGTTGTTTGGGTACATATTTTGAAAATTTTCTGTATTATGCAGGTGTCTGCCGCAGGAAATGCAGCGCTAGCTGCATCTGGACACGTATTAATAATTATTTATACAGCTTTTAGCTGCTGGAAAGGAGTGGTAATTAATCCAAGATAATGCCAGGTGAAAAGGTGGATTACTGCAGAAGCTTGTTTGCTTTCTTCCCACAATTAAACCAGCTTAATTTAATCTATTATCGAGCTGTACACATTCCATCCAAACTGTTTTTTTTTTTAACTCTAACCACGGTTTGATAAAATCTATAGCAGGGGGCAAAACTGATGATTGGGCAATTAGACGGTATTGAATAATTCAGAATTGGATGTATTGAGTAATATCTATACTGAAGAAGATTAAGTGGTATCTGCTAAATGAGAGCATTAATAAACGTCAGCACATGCACATTTAGGCTGGTAACAAGGGGGGGTCCTCCTCGCCCACATAGCCAAGTAACTGCGGACAGTCAAAAACTGCGGCCTGTGTTCCAGCACAAGGAATTATATGATCCCCAACCCGGACCAAACCAATTATGGTCCAGATTTTAGGGCCATTAAATTGTTAAATTATATTTAAATATGTATATGTAAAGTGTATATGCATGCATTATATAAATGGAAATATAAGATTGTTTCTGTTGCCTTGAACTCAGTTGAAGTACATTATTCCAAGCCCTGAATGTTCTGTGCTGTGCTGCTACTGCCCATCATTTGTATCTGTCAAAACGATGGGCGAGGTTTTACGTTTTCATGCATCTTCAAAATTCATGTCATTTTTCAAAAAGGCTTTTAAGGCCCTCTTAAATGGGAGCTCCACTGAGTTGCCATTTTCATGTATGTCTTATAAATCTTGATATATTGCTAATAATTCTGACAGTCATAAAAGTTAGCCACACTGTTTTCAAATTCCAACTAATGAAAGAAAGATAAAAAAGTAATTTCTCCCTTCAGATAAGGCTAAAAGCACATACAAATAATGTAGCATTCACCCATTCAAGGCACATGTTTTTGTCATACGGCGCCTATCTGACGAGTTAAATTGTATCATCATTGTTTAACGTGACATTAAGAAAATCAGCAGGGTCGGCCTCTCTGCACTAATGACCTCAGATTAGCTTAGCGTCAAAGGATTGCGAGTGAAATCTGTTGGAAAGTGTTGGAAATCGTTCCAGAAAGTTCACGTTCCATTAAAATATGCACTCTTATCACTGTGTATTTTGCATCGAAGTGACAGATGACCTTTGCATTCTCAGGCATACAAAGCGTCCAAAGAAAGGAGTAAATGACGGGTAATTATTTGTAAACGGAAACTCGTCTTAACTATGCCCCTTCGTAACCAGACAAAATGCTAGTATCTAAGCAATCATGTAACGGCTTTCGTTACTTTCTTTGCATGCTAAACTGCTACTTGCACAGTAGTTAATCAGTTAAAACACTAACAGGCCTGGCATTATTCTCCTTTTTTTCCTTTTTACATAATTTTTAGCAGGATTGTGATTTTGGGTAGAAAAATATCTAAGCAATAAAAAAAGACCTAGCTGGTGACTGAGTGAGCACTGAGTGAGAAGAAAGCGAGCTCTGCTGATTGGACGAGGGAAAGGTCAGAGGTCACTGGGCGATAGAACAGGGGAGAGGAGATGGTCACGGGAGGAAGATGAAGGAGCACATGTGGGCTCTGGTGGAACAGGGACCTGTGTGAAGGCCATGTTTGGGGGGTCAGGGAAGCCGGATTGGGAGGGTTAGAACAAACAGGTCTAGAACAGAGAGGAGAGACGTGCGAGATGGGAAGAGGGCCAGAACAGGGCCGGTCGCGGAACACAGCTGGAATGGCAGCTAAATTAGGTGGGGCAGGGTTCGGTTTTTTTTCCACGTCTGTGGGTTTATGGTTTACAGTTGTCCGCCTTGTAGCGGGAATTAATTAACTAAAGACCTTACAAACATTCATTCTTGTAGCTTAAGGGCAGGAAAATGTAAATATTCTATTTTAATTCTGAAATGAGGATGTTGTTCGGTTTGTCCTCCATCCATCTCTCTCTTAATCGGGATGTGGTTGTGGATGACTCACCCTTGTCTCTTGTCTCAAAATATTTTCTATTTTGTTGTTTTTTTTGGGGGGGGGCTTTCTGACACTCGGTTAGGCGACATATATGCAGAAGCATTTACAGTCTGCTTTGAATTTTAAATCATTGAATGTTAAATGCCGTGTTAAACATCTTAAATTTTAATGTCGCTCCTTTCGGTGCGCGTAGGTGAGAAATGGTGGCAGATGTATATGAACATGTGGATCAAAAAAAAACATCTGGGTTGAGGGGGAGAAGAAGAGGCACAGAGTGTTAATACAGTTTCTCACCCTGCATGTATTTCCAGCAGGAGATCTGGGTGCTCATTCAGCAGTAGGACAGGTTACCCAGGAACAGAGCTAGCGATTTTGGGCCCGCAACTCGGAGCAATCCATTGATGTTCCAGATTTTTCTTAAAATCTCCATCCTTGTCTCCATCCTTTATTGCACATTTGCCAAAGAGCCATAGAGCCATAGAGCCATAGGGGGTGGTGTGTGGCTGAGTAGGTTCGACTTTCGCGGCTTCACTCTTTCACGTTTTTTTTTTTCAAATACAGCACTGTGCCCATTAAAGTATATACAGTACTGTATATTCATTAAAGTATATACAGTACTGTATATTCATTACAAAGTTGACCGAGACAGTGACAATGATACAGCACACGTTCGGTTGCCTGAGACAGTTATATCCCCTTCGTATCCTGGCCACTGACTGGCTCAGCCTCACGCAAGTTTGTGTCTCTCATACACGCTTCTATATCGCTAGCCATCGGAAGCATCTTTGTTTGCGATTTCTGAGAACTTTCATCTAAGCCCCACAATGGCTCCTAAACGTGCTGCTTCTTCTAAGCCTTCTGCTTCTTCTTATTTTCATAAGTTAGTGGTTCTGTGTAAGAA
>JAODKN010000048.1:5785231-5798432 GCA_026774425.1 Petrocephalus zakoni | reverse complement strand
GCCTGTTACTGTATTACTTGGTCCGGCTTTGGCCTCCCCTCAACGGCGGGGTCGTGCTTTTGTGTGTGTGTGTGTGTTTTTTTGTGTAAGTTTGCAGACAAACAGTGAAAGTCAGAAAGTGAGGCCTGGCTGTTCGGTTGCCTCCAGCATGATCGGGTGTCTGTGATTATCTCGCGTGTGAGCCGAACTCATTCTCCGAGTGATAATGAACAGGAGACCAGGAAAGCTCCGGAGTCATTTTCCATTCAGCCTTTCTATCACTGGCTTTCTATTCCTCATGTGTAATGGGCGACAGGCCTTTCATTTCTCCGTGTGACGTCAGTGGCCGGGCCGGCTCTTTAGCATACCAATTAGCTTGTGCTGACTTGCAGACCACTGCCATAGAGGTGGAAACGGGTCGGGCGCTCTAATCTCTGAAGGCTGAGGTGTAAGGGGAGGCAGTCGGTGGCGAAGGCTGTAACTGTGAAACATTCACCCTGAATGCAAATGATATATGCAATATGTGGTGTAGTTACAAACTATTGCACAGTCGCAGTAATACTCCTGAAAGCCAGTCATCGCGCCAGTCTCACTTTCAAATATAAGGCAGTGAGCTTTGTTCAGATCAAAGCTTGGTCTGCTAAGCAGCACCCTGACCTCCCTCTGTCTTCCCCTTCAGGTAAATAATAGGCCAGCTTCAAGCGAGGAGGGCCTTGATTTTGGAGCTGGCTCAGACTGCAGCTGCTGCCAGGATGGACAGCAGCGACCAGCGGCAGCGCTCGTTGACCCGCGGCCGGCACGGCAAAGACTTCCACTACGACTCGTCGCTGGACGCCGAGGACTGCTGTGTGCCCACGCAGAAGTCGTACAGCTCCAGCGAGACCCTGAAGGCATACGACCATGACTCGCGGCTGCACTACGCCGGCTGTGTGGCTGACCTGGTGCACTGTGACGCTGATGAATTCACCAGGCAAAGTAAGTACGCCCTTTATGTTTCTTCTGCACCTACCCCTCATCAAGGAGACCTGTGATGATTCTACATTCACCTCTGTGCTGTGCATCGACTTTTATCCAGTGCTTTTTCCTACCAAACCTTCTTATTTCTCATAAAAGTAAAGTGTGTACCCGTTACCCTAATCCAGTGTTACATGTCAGCTCTATCCCTGATTGCAGAGTGTGGTTGATCGTTGCGTACATGCAGTATTTTTCTCCCCATAATCTTTAACTTTTGACACATGTAATCTAAACCATATCAGGCTAATATAGGTTGTTGCCTCTTAAATCCTTTAGTGCGTGGTGCAATCGTTCATTCCCCATGTACCTTATCGGCAGTTAGTTCCCAGTATTGCATTCCTGATATGTGATCTGTGTAATCAATCACCAGACAATCTTTAAAAAGTCATTCCATGACCTACTAGTGTTCCCTGGTCTATAAAATAAAAAAAGAAGTCCTGGCTTTTGAGAGCCACGATTACAATTTACACTTCTATATACTCATACTAATTAGGCTTCTAAGTTATGGGCACGACTGTGGCATGGATAAATCTTTAGAGGTCAACAGAGATGTGGTATTTTGCAAGCACACAGATTCTTTTTCAGAATCAGAGTAGTAAACACAGAGCAGATATTTTTAAACGTTCTACTTCATAGTATATTTTTTCCGATAACGCAGTTCAGTCAGATAATTGAGTTATATTGTGGTTAAAAACTGCTAAGTACTTCCTTGGTATTCATCCTCGTGTGCAGGGGCATTGTAAATGGGGTGGAGACCCTGAATGATTTTCGGTGAAGGTGATTAATTGTCATTGTTGACACCACAGCACCCAGTGTACGACACCGAAATGTGTCTTCTGCATTTAACCCATATGTGACATGGTGACATAGCACTTTGGGGTGGGCGGTACCTTGCTGGACTGGAATTTGACCCAGCAACCTTTTAGCCCCATGTGTGTGTCCCTAACGAATAGGCCACCACAGGGGGTAGCCTGAAGAATGATTCAGTGGCTCTAGATGTGGATGGGGCTGTGGAACATGCCAGCAATCTGGGGCCTGGGCCCTGGGTGCGCTTCTATCAGGGAGCTAAGGATTCCATGTGAGCTGTGGAAGTTGACATTGCTGTATGCAAAAGGCATACAGTGCCAGTCAAAAGTTTGGACACGCCAAGCTGCCTATAAAGGAGCATGACAGTGTCACATCACATGACCTGGCCACCTGACCTAAACACAGTAGAGATGGTTTTGGAGGAGATTGACCAGAGAGTGAAGGAAAAGTGACCAGTGAGTGCTTAGCATTAGGGATATGCCTCTCCATTTCTGAGGCGATGTTACACATCTGGATGCATTGCAACGATCTGATACAATAAAGATACATAGGAAGCAGCTATTTTTGCGAAACGAAACGATTTACCCCTATTGTGATGCAGTGTGATTCGACATTTTTTTTCCAGTGTATAAAGTTAAAGTTTTGATATCTGTATCGATAACTGTTGCTGTGCTGTTACATCAGCAAGTCGACGCAAATGTACATAGCGAGCTTTCACTGGCCACTGATCAGTTCACTTACTACAGCTGACTTGCATTTGATTTTCAGTTTCCAAATGGTGTCATATTTTTCTGTCTTAATTATCTATCTTATTATATCTTTTTTTGGCACAGTGCCCTTGCCATGTTGGGACACCACCAACAGGAGACACACGACATTGCTGTGCATGTTCGCATGCTCCTGCTTTTGCTATCTACATTGACTGTTTAGTTGAAAGCTGGTCTACATAGCAACAAAAATATTTTTTCATTTGGATGTGTAGGATTATCAGACAATTGTTCATGCATCTGTTGTTTCTGATGGGAGACTGCATAATAATCTGGATTCAGACAGCCCACCAGATTTTCCATTAGAAGTTAAAAATGGCTGAAGATTATACATGGCCTGAAGATTTGCGATGCTGACATCTGAAGTAATTGTCACACAGTAATTGTCAGCACACTAGTCATGGACAGGGGGAGTTCAGTAGCTGTTCAGTTGTTTATTCAAGAAAGCCTTGCGTCTCTCCTGGTCATGTTTGTGTCGTCCAAATGTATTTGGCTCAAAATGTGCAGGCGCTTTCTGTAGGTGATGCAGGCTGACATCTCTTATAATCCTATAACAAATGTATGTGATCTTAGAAAATTCCTTCTGAGGTCTCTTAGGCCCACAATACAATGCACAATGATATTATCATGAAATCTCTCATCCATCCATCTTTCATAACTGCCTTTCCAGTGCCAGGTTCCAGTGAACCTAGAGCCTATCGCAGGAAGCACAGGGTACAAGACGGGAGGCAGCCTGGACTTACAGCCATTTATGACAGGGCATCCGCTCATGCATAACATGGACAATGTAGAGTAAATGACTGACCAAACTGTATTCAAAACCCCTAACACTGGAGTTGTGATGCCACAGTGCCAGTCACTGAGCCACCATGCCACCTGACACATTCAGTTATTATTCTTTATATGTGTGGGAGGTATTTATCTGTACTTGACTTTACCTGTATAGACAGCTAGAAATTTATTAGCGCTGCTTCTGTACCAGCTGCCTACCTTAGTTTTAACTTCCAAGCTTTGGGCTATAAGCGCCGACCTTTAACTGCATCGCCACCTGCTGCCATTGTGCACGGGACGCCGTAAGAGAGGGTTGTGCGCGAGCACCGTCTGCGATGGCAAACGGAATTAGCTACCAGGCAATGCAGGGAATAAAAATATCAGTGCAAGTGGCTCGTCTGAAAATAACATGGGGGTCTGGGCTCTGTTTATATCATGCAGTTTTTGTGTGACAGTTTTTTTTCTTAACTGTAGAATTAAATTGAACAGCTACCATGATGATCTAATGTGTTTTTTATATTGTTTCTTTATATGGTATTACCTTGAATGCATCAGGGAATGTGCTGGTTCTTACATCCTAATCTGGGGGGATTCTACTGTCAAGCAAATTCAATCATTTTGACATGTTTCTTAATCCTAATAGTTACATAAGACTTTGTTTAGTCTTTTCTCAGCCCCACTGAATGCACCTTATCCCTGATGCCCATCCCCGCATTCAGATGTTGCCCTTTAAAACTTTCGGTGTGTGCGTGTCTTTGGGCCAGTCTAACTTCAGTCAGTGAGTGGGCTAAGAAACCGTGTAAAAAAAAAAAAAAAAAAAAACTATCTGCGTTGTCACGTGCTTTCGACGGCCTGCCTTTACACCCATAAATTAGCAAGATATTTCACATGGCAAAGTGAAATAAAACGTTAATCTCGTCATATATATAATATAGAGAGATTATCGCGTCTGAGAGACAGACATTTTCAGCTATGACCGTTTTATTGCCTTTCTCATATTTTTCTTTATTACTAAGAGACATAATTTGCAAAATTAGTAGCAAACATCAGAAACTGTTTATCTCAGGAACACAGAAAATCAAAATATGTGAGAACGGTGCCTCTAGCAACACGGAACCATAAAGATACTACATCCCGAGACACCCTAAGTAATTGCCTATACATAATAGTCTGAAGCATGTTTGATTTATCTGTCATGGTTTCTTGATTTATTTCTGGCATTATTATTATCATTATTAATTATTTTTTTAATCTCTGTTCATATCTATGTTTATACTTTTGTATGTTCATAGTTTTTCCTCTGTATTTTGTATTAATATGTAACTGTTACAGGTGTTATACCATCAGACCACTTGTAAATTGACGTCTCTGTGGGACACTGGCCAATCTGGGGACAGGCACTTCAGAGGACAGTCACTCTGTGGGACCATTGGAAGCCTCAGCACATGTCGATTGCCCATCTAGATACAATGCCAGATGTCTCTCTCTTTGTTTTTGTCTGTCATAAAATAGACAGATGTGCCTGTGATAAATTAGCCAGTGATATGAATCACAACTCTGCATGTCAAGAGTGTATACGAGGCATAAGTTGGTAGCAATTACCTATTGCAAACCCCAACATTTTAGTGTTAATAGGCACTATGCTGTGTGCATAGCCTGTTTGTCATTATATTTGTATGATTTGTAGTTTCAGCCTTGCCTTAAAGGCTTAAGTGTTTATTAAATTAAATGCATTTTACTGACTGATTGGTGTTTCTCGCTGATGACGGTGAATATAATTATTTTTCTTTGGCTTTTGTTTCTCAACCTCCAGTGAATGACGACTTAAACTTTGTTGTCTCTTTGTCAGACTACTTAGGATTGTGTTAGTGAACCACAACAGTTACTGCTGGTAATCACAAGACCTCGTCTTACATTGGGTAGTGATTGGAATAAATTGTTAAAGAAAATGTACAGTGTAACACAGTGTACAATGTACAGTGTAACAGTGTATCTGTACATCACAACATTATTTGTATTCATATCTTTGGAGTCCATCCCTTTTCTGACACTGCTTATTCTGTTCTGAGCCGCGGGGCGTGTGGAACCTCTGGGCACAAGGAATGACCCAGGGAGGGGTGCCAGCCTATCACTGGGCACACTCACACACCAATGGGCAATTTGGTAGTTCTAAGTAACCTCAGCATATTTTTGGACTGAGGGGGGAAGCCAGAGCACCTTGAGGAAAGCCGATGACAGCTCGGGGAGAGAAATGCTAACTCCCTGGCAGGGACTGGAACGCTGATCCCAGAGGTGTGGGGAAACGGTGCTCACCACTGCACCACCATGCCTCCCTATGATTAGAGTCTTTATTATTTATGTCAGCATTTTGCCATTTATTAATTTATGATCAAGTAAGTGTGCAGTATTTCTGACCTGTCTGTACAACAGCATTGTTCTTTGGCTTCTATGATAGTACTATATTATTTCATTTGTTTTTGCTTTTTATTGGTCAAGGCAAAAAAAGAACACTTTATATAAGACTGGGTGACTGCATTGCTAAAATTTATTCTGATCTAATTCTAATAAATTATTTGGTATTTTTTGTATTGTTATCCAGTGCATTTAATTTAAGGTTGGTTTTTTTTTTTTATTATTATTATTGTAAATTTATTTTGATATAAAACATATGTTGAACAGGAACAAATATTAACACTTAAAGTCAAGTGTTAATATGTTGGCCACTTGCTGAAAGGGTACTACTGGGGGAAAAAAAACTCAAAAAAAGCTGATGATAATTTGAATGCCTTTTAGATTTTTTGCCTGGGTAATTATGTTCGATGACACCATTGTATGAGTTATAACACTTCAGACGTCGACATGTTGAATTTGAATTAGCTGAAAAGGCTGAATTTTCCTTAACCATCTGTGTAAGAAAACAATGGTCCGGCCATTTAAACAGCTCTTCATTTCCCTGTCGGCCTTTTCATAATTCTGTGAATAGATTCTTGAGTCATTCCTTGTCACCGCCATTTCACAAAAGGCGGGATACACGCTAGGTGTCTACAGAAAAATATGTTTAAAAAATCATATTAATTAAAAGCTTCAAATAACACAATTATTGAATTTCGGTGCTGGCCTGTGTTTTGATAATCTTTTTGTATTTGTGGGTTTTTATATCTGGCTGCTTGAGGGATGAAGTCGCCAAGCCCCGGCGTTCGGAATCGGTCATCGTCGCCGTGAAAGGAAAGACAATTGTGGACAGGAAACAAAGTGCACTTGTGCTGCTGCTGCTGCTGTGTCCTCGCAGTGTGGAAGCTGTGATTAGCGTGGAATTGTGTGTGGAAGGGGGGGAAAAAAACGTCAAATTCACTTACTTGATTAATGTAATTACAGCCTGGTTAATTGCCGGCAAGGGAAAGAAGGTGGAAAACATGGCTAGCTGAACATCTGCATTCCCTGAGCTTAGCCAAGTAGGACTAGAAGTTGTGAATTTTGGCTATGCCTCATTGCCTGGGTGTGGCTCTACTGGACTGGGATATGGTGGGATTTCAGGGGAAGTGTTAGGGGTACCAGGGATAAACTGAATCTCTCACACAGTTTTGGGTAGCTCTGTAACACTGGCAGGTATGCAGCACGCGACCAGGGAGAGGTGACCTTGTCGGGCTAAGTGTGGTCTGAGTGAGCCATTGTCTAAGCAATGAAAATAAGCCGACGAATCGGTTTAGTAGTGAGCCGCGGCTCTGTGCTAATGATCGGCGCCGGGTCCTCATCACCATGGCTACGGCGGGAGTCCAGAGGTGAGGTGGCAGCGGCCGCCGCGGGAGGACTGTTCGAGAGCCGAAGTGTCGCGTTTCATCATGTCCCGCACGTCGTCTGCCCCCAGGACTCTGCGGCTGCTGCCAAAAAGCAGCCAGAAATGATGGAGGGAGATGCGAAACTGACTTCATCTTGTTTTTTTTTTTTGTTTTGTTTTTTTTAAATATCGATTTGTGCTTTGTTTTGCTGTTTCTGACCAGTCGTTCTGAATGCATGCATCTCCTCCCCGCAAAGCTGTCGTGCCATGATGACTGTTTAGGTTCTTGTTTTGTATTTTTTTTGTTTATCGGTTACTCTGTAAGTCACGTCAGGTTGCGTTTTGTAGAAAAATAATTGTGTGACGGCTGACAGGAGCAGATCGATCCGCCGCCGCAGTAACGCCCCCCGATCCAGGGCCTGCCTGGATTTGTTTTGCGAGTCTCTGGCAGTAAGGACGAGAGGCCCATGCGGAGGCTGCCTGCTCCATCGACGCTCTCAAGCTGTGATCCTCTGCACCCTTCCACCACATTCCTGTCCCAGTTCAAAGGAACCCAGCTGTTGTGGGGACATGCTGGGCTTTCAAACACACATCCTAGGCTAATGCTTCCTCAGGGGGTGAAGGAAGGCCTGAACTGATTTTCCCTAGCTTGGATGTCTCTGGGTATGGAGGCAAAGCCCCCGTGCCATTTGTCCATTGTACGCCATCTTCCTCTATTCAGATCTGGCAGCATCTGCCACTGGGTTCAGCGGCCGTAGCTTTAAGGCATCGCGTCGCGTTGTTTGTAGTGATTAGGCCGGTACAGGCGGAAATCCGAGGGACAATGAGATTCCCCGGGGTGGCGGCCTTTCGGGATAAGTGTTCTGCGTGTGCCTCTCTGTCAGACTCTGCGCACTCCTCTCAGATCACCATGGTGATGTCTACAAAATCGATGTAAGGTTTCAGGAACCCGGCAGCTGCAGCAAGGTATTCCATGCAGCCCCCGGAGGCCACACACTTTCCTGTTTTCTCCTCACCATAATGTACTTTATTTGAGCAGAAATCAGACTGGAATGGAGATCTCTGGGCAGTGGACGTTCTTGCATTTACCGTGGTGTTTTAACCTGCTTATGTTCTCTGTCCTCTTGGTGCGAGCACAGAGACTGAGGGTTCTGGTGGCTTTGGGATGCCCTAATACCTAGCCATAATGCAGGCCCACCCAGCATTCCTGGGTCTGGGACAAAATTTACATCAACACGGCCCGGCATGATGTGTAACCCCACTGACCCGGGCCCTTGACTGCCCCAGGTGTCCCCTAAGCTCATGGTGAATTTCTCACCAGGATGTGTGGAGGGGCAGAAAAGGGTCAGTGGGGGAGCAAATTATAAGCTGCCCATAAAAGTGCTGCAGCTACCCTCCGGTCATCCACAGTCGTATTTTTATTCTCTTTTATTTGCGTCTCCGCTTGATGCTTCCGCTGCTGTCTCTCATCCGCAGCCGCACGCTGCTCACATAGTCGTAAAAATGGCAGGCAGCGCACAGGTAACGGATGAGAGGCGCTCACCGTGCACTTCGCCCGCTTACCAGCGTGTCGTCAGGGTTCCTGACTCTGAGCCACTCATGTGGCTCCCCACCCCCACCCCTCCCTACCAAAGCCATATGGCGGAGGGAGTTTGCGAGTCCTAGGGTTGCAGTAATGGCCTTGTAGTAATGAGAATGCATGACATCCTCTGGCACTTAAAGACCACCAGTCTCTCTCTTAAGAGCAGTTTGTCTCCTGGCAACATCTGGCAATGTGCACCGCAGTCCCAGCTTCGGCCATTACGGAACATCGGGAAAGCCGTTCCCGGGTATGGAAGTGGCCATGTGCTGCTCTGTGTTTTCATGGGGGGGGGGGGGGGTTTTATGAGGTTGCAGACTCTGCACTTCAGAGTCCCTCTGTCCTGCAGGCACCACAGGTAGGGGATGAGTCCTCTTCCTCTCGGCTACAGATGCTTGTTTCCTGTTTCCTGGCACTTCAGGTGTTGTCAGGATACATATACAGCGCCCATCACTCTGTGAAGCCATGCAGCTGCCGCTTTGTTGCCAGTCCTGTAATTTTGCCTTCAGGACAGTAAAACGTCTCCAGATTAACAAGGAGAAGAACACTTGCTTGTGGCTGTCCCCGCCCTTACAGATGAACGTTGTCCTCGCTGTCAGTCATCAAATGATAGTAAAGTAGTCTTGACTTGATGCTTGTATGAGGCAGGCAACAGCCTTTTACAAGGCAGGGTGATTCCATCCACCTTTAGGTTAAGTGCCTCTTCCGGGACTGGCATGGCCACCGTCACCGTGTGCCTGACCACAGCCGACCCACTGGCCGACATCCTCATCTTGAGAGCTACACATAGTAACACTTTCACACCGTGTACCATAAGAAGAGCACTGAAAGGGTTCTGTTTCTGTTTTTCAGATTCATATCGTTGGTTAAAAAGGTCTGACACTAGTTCTCTTTATTTCACCCTTTACATCGACCGTGTCAGTATGGTTGGACGTTCTTTCGATATCCACTCTGTCAGCATTAGGACGCTCTGAATGAAATAGATAATATTTCTGTATGTCAGTAGTAGCGGCGCTTGTTATAAAAAGTATTTGTGTATGAACTCACTGCTTATGAAGCATATACAGGTATGGAGTGGCAGGAGGACATACTGACAGGCAGTAATAAATGCAGAGTTAGTGAACCAACAATAAGGAGTAAGGATTTGTCCCATTTCCAGCTAAACAGCTCAAAAAAGGAAAGGGTTACATCTCTCAGTGTCCCTCCTGCTTTCTCTTCTGGATCTTCACTTCTCTATCCCTCATTCCTTTCCTGCTCCCTCCACTGCTCAGTCCATCCTCATCTGCCGAAGCCCAGTTGGGTTCGGCTCCCTGCTCTCTGCGCACCGGTGGTGGGGGTGAGCTCCCTCACCGTTCACCTTCCCCCCAGGTTTTAAGTGCGGTACTTGCCGCACTCTGCCAGAATAGTCCCAAGAGCAGTGTCCCTCCTTCCTGGTCCCGGAATCTCACAAATGCCCATCCTGTTATGGCAATAGATGTGAGCACTGCCACTGTACTATAACATTATGCATATGCTGTATGCACATGGTGAGTAAGGAAGGGTAACTAAAATAGAGCTGCTTGTATATGAAACGGCATGCCTTTGAGTTTTCTTTATTAAAAACTACTGCTGTTTGTTATAGTCAAGTCGTACCATACTTGGTTAATTTACAGCTCTGAGCAGCTATTAAATATAAATAATATAAACCAAGGAATAGAATGCAAACGTCACATCTGAAATTGGTGCCCTGTGAATATATAATTATTGCTCTTTCAGATTAATGTTCCTACTTAATAGCATTACCTTGGCAGTTAATGCACTGGTTGATGCAGCATAGACACACAGCGCCTTTTCAGCTTGGTCCTCCGTCTGCTTTGTCGAAATGCTTGACATCTGCGTAATCCACTCTGTCATGAGGGCTGTAGAGGGTCACCCCGCATGTGACGGGATGCGCAGGTGCTTTGGAAAGGGCACATGGAACACTGCCTCGTGGGGGCAGAGCACGGACGCGGTGCAGTCGTTTCTGAAAGCTATCACTTCCTTTGCCTTTTTTTCTGCCCCCGATAACCCGACTGAGATTCCTAGCAGGAAAGTGCCTGTCGTCATTTATTTTGTCCCAGTCTCGCATTTCCATTTGGCTTTTCTGCTCACCAAAACAGCACCTTTCTCCCCATTCATGTATGGTGGTGTGTGTCATTCCCATCATTACCCAAGCTCTCTTACCCTTGAATAGGAAACCCTTTCACTAATAAGCCTGCCTTCCACTGCCTGAGCCCCTGTCGGGCGTGCTTATGTTTGTCATCCTGACCCAAGACACCTTCACAGACGCTTACCCCTGGCGTCAGGCACCTGAATGGCGGATAAAAGTAATCAGAACAGGGGACGTCAGGGAGGTCAGCAGAAAATGCAGCAATGAGATGGATGCCTGTGCCAGGATGCTCTTTTTTTAACCTTTACAAGAAAGAAGAAGGAGATTGGCTCGCAAAACATGAAGCGATGGAACGAGTTGTGTTGACTTTTGGACTGTAACATTAGACTTTTAAAAAGAAAGTTCATTCATTATGGATATGAATGCTGCTCAGTCTCTGACACAGTCTCATAGCTGCATACGTGCTAATTATTAGTTATTCTTTACTCTTTCATCTCGTAAAGCCGCTTTCCTCTGGAGAACGCGGGTGAATGAAAGTGAGACGGCGAAGCGGGTTCGACGGGGGCGGGGGGCAGGAACTTGACGATGAAAGCCAGCCGCAGTCGCTTTAATTGAGCCGGAGGTCATTTATGGCCGGTTGTGCGTGTTTGCCGGCGGGAAGCCGAACTGGCCGGCTGATGGTGACCGTTGGCACGGGAGATAGCCCTGCTTCAGCATGCATCTGTGTCCTTTGAGGCTGATAGTATCTGGCCCCCTCCCTCACTGTGACCTTGGCTGGAATAAAGGGATAGTGCATTCTGGAGTCAGTTCTATCACTCTTTGGCTGCTCATGCCATACTTGTGACCACAGCTCTTTGAGATGTTAATCTGGTGACGCATAGAAATGCTGGGAGATGCATTCTGCCCTCCCCAAAAGACATGAGGTTTAATCTGCCCCCATCCCCACGAGGATGCTGATCCGCGATCCAGCTCCCTACACACGCTGGCAACCTTAATGCCACAGAAAGCCGGGATTAGTATTTTTCTCCACCACCTACCTCTCCTCCGCCGTTTTCCTGCCATAAAGTGGGGGCCGCATAGGGGCAGCCACCCCGTTTTTTCGGGAATCGTGCCTAATTCGCTGTAGTGGCTGGATGACGTAGATAACGCAAAGGTTAAATGGACCCTCCCCACTGGGTTTGAGTGTGTTATTGATAAGAGTCTCAGAACTGTTTGCATGCTCACACGTTGGTACTTTGGTGTTTACAGACTTTTTGTAGTATCCATTTGGTGGTCAATTGGAGCTATTTTGCATATTTACTAGTGATTAGCAAACATGGTTTTCTCTGGGAGAAACAAAAAATGCCCTGGAAGGTGCAGGCTGTAGGTGGTACTTGGAGGATATTGTTTTTGCTGTGTTCTCATTGGAGGGGTGGGGGAGGACGTGGCTGTAGCCCGGCCCAAATAGCTTCCATCTCGGAACTTTCTCAGTGCCCCCTGAGATCTCCTTCCGGAATATGAGAGGAGGAAAGCCGAGGCAACGGGTGAATAGCCATTCAGACTTGAGGTGGGGATGCTCAGAGGTGATTATAATGGATCTGTGTGTTCCTGGAAGATGAGGATCGGTAGACAGGGTTCCTTACAGAAAGACACTCTCCTTTGAGAGTGTTTAGGACTCTGCTGGAGCCTGAGATGGGCTCCCATCTATGAAAATATCAGTTTCTGTAGCTATTGTATTTTGTGTACTTGTGTATGTATGTAGACTATTGTTACAGTATGGTACCCTTGTCCCAGATTTACACACATTAAAAATATACTTCATATGATTTTTGTTATACAAATAAAATTATATAATTAAGAAGACGGCCAAATGAAATACATACATTCACAATAAATCACAGCATGAATATTCACATGTTTGTGTTCTGCCAGTTACTTTTACAGTAATTATAACTAACAACTAGGGGTGTAACAGTACACTTTTCTCATGGTCCGGTATGTGTCACAGTCTTTGGGCCATGGTAATGGTATGGTTTTGGTACTTTTTTATTTTAAGAAGACGCATCACCCTTTAATTAAACAATGGACTCTCTACTTTTCCATATAACAACTCTCCATTCAGAAAAATGGCCCCATGACTAACTAGACCTAGTTTATGTCTCTACTATATGAACAAGCATTGCAATTAAAAATGCTTCATAACTTTGATACCCTATACGTGTTTTGTCTATACAATTTAAAATGAACAGTGTACCTAGTATGTACAGTACAGTGGTCCCTCGCTATAACGCGGTTCACCTTTCACAGTTTCGCAGATTTTTTTTTGTGCAATTTTGCATGCTTTTTTTTTACAGCGCATTGTGTTCTGCGTCCTGATTAGCGTATTGTGTTCTGGGTCCTGA
>JAODKN010000048.1:5736439-5775679 GCA_026774425.1 Petrocephalus zakoni | reverse complement strand
TGCCCTGTTCTTATTTCATCGGCGAAATGCCATGTTAGGTAGCCAAGGGTGCACACTTGCCTGCTCAGATAGTCCCAATTTTCGCCATGTGAGTTAGGTAGGATTAATTTTATTTTGATGGGGATGAAACTAACTGCATCTGAGTGTGTGATTCGGCAAGTCTGTTACCAGGTTTTTTGATTTGCATTTTTATTAGTGCACTTTTTTGCGTCGTTAATTTAGATCGTGTTTTATTTCTGAATAAAAGGGTGGAAATTATTTTTTATCCGATTCATCGATGAATCAAAAAGATAATCGGCAGATTAATCGATTAGCAAAATAATCGTTAGTTGCAGCCCTAATTGTGACTCAGTCGCTTTGGGGAGAGTTGATTTGACTCCTACTGTAAACAATGACACAGTGCAGCACTGCTGAAATGCTGGACGTGTAAGAACGCAGACAGATGTGCCGTGTCAGAACGTTTCTCACATGATCAAGCAATGCATTCATTTTATACACATTTACATCAGAAGTGAGCGCTAAAAGTCGAATATTGTATAATTTGTCTTGTGAATGTCTTTCTGTGCATTTATTGCATTATTTTTCATTCATATCTTGAAATGAATGTTTTGTCTTTTTGCCGGGTGTATGAGTTCATATTTATTCATATGTAAAAAAACATGTTGTCTGTTATCACATAAAACAGATTAATATTGTATGAGTGTGCATTTTTTGATGATGTAATTACCTAGTGTAACGCCCTTTTTAACAGAAGTAGCTATTGTGAATGTAAAACGTCTTCAGAAATGGAAGGCCAGTCGATTCGAGGTTAATTCAATAGGCTGTTAAGTAGGAATGGATCTGGCAACCTTTAAAGGATTGGGGTTGCTTGTGACAGGCAGATGTTGATATAAAGGCTGCCTGCCAATGCCCTCATGGATTCCCCTTATATGATGGGTATATCTCTCCCAATACCTAGAGAAGGTGGACAAACAATGCCGACAAATGTACAGAGCATTAGATTTTCAACGTGTGCCATGTGTTAACTCTGCAAATGTTTCCCTGTGCTTAGGATTAGGTATGAGTATGTAGGGAAGGTGACGGAGATTGGAGGAGAAAGACAATGGAAAGACTAACAGCAGGCAGATGTGCGCAAACCATGGTTCCATATGTCCATCCATACCTCCATCCATCCTGTACAGAACTTATACAGTACAGGGTCGGGGTGAGCCTGGGGCCGACTCCAGGAAGCAGAGGGCTTAAGGCTGGGGAACACTCCGGATGGGGTGTCACTCCACCGTGATAACAGCGCTGCTTAGTTTTTAATTTGGAGGCAGATCTAGCGGCCTGGTAAGCCAACTGCCACCTTCATCCAAAAAAAAACAATCCAGTGTGGAGAGAACAGCGACGTAGATTCCTGGCAATGCAGCAGTCACTCATCACACCTGGGACCAGGCTCGTCATGCACGCTTGCAGTCCTGGCGCTGCCAAAGACCCCTGTGACAGCCCTCTGTTCCACATGACATGCCTCAACGAATCTCTGCTCACCATGTTGTGCGAGACCCAATGAGCGTCTGTGCAACAGTGATGCAATGAAAAATACTGTCCAATTGTATGGTTCTTTGCATCTCCATACTGTCCAATTGTCTACTTTGTCCAATTGTACCATTCTGGTGCTACTAAAACCCAGTCCGTCTTCTCACAGATGGGTCTTACAGACTTTACGTGGCTGACTGTGCATGCAGTAGACCATTATTGAATAAGTGACATTACATTCAGACCTATACAATGTTACCGTGCCCAAGGGGTAGTACAACCCGTTGACCTTGGACCTCTCGAGGTTTTCTTTTTCCCGCTTTTATTTAATATCCATTTCTACTATTACCACCCTTAACCATTGTTGGTTGGTTAGTGACATGTTGTTTGCACTTAACAATGTTGGGGAGGGCACTATATAAAGATAAATTGAACTGAATCACATTTGTGTTTAGATTTTGTCTTATGGTGCGGCCCATATTATGTTAGTGGCCATCTTTCCCCCGTCAAGGGCCGGCTGTTCATCCCTCCCCCTTCCTTCTCTTCCCTTAGCCCTCGGTTTAATAAAGAACAATAAGTGCTTTGATCTGTCAGCTCCTGGGACGGTGTGCAGGTCAGTTCAGAGATGCCTTTATTAAGTGTGTTGGGCTGCCACAGGTTACAGAATTGAAATAAAGATGGGGGAGAATTCGATCCGGTTCAAAGGGCCCCTGTTTACCCAAGAGAGAGACTCCAGGTCTGTCTGTGTCTCAAAACCTGCCGCATCAAGCTCTTATACCACTAAATTTAAAAAATGTCAGAACAATATTATATGCAGTTAGGTGTTTTTTCTATTTGTACAATCCATATGATTTGGAATCTGTCCCGCGAGAGGCCACTCTCCATTTGGCTTGGCTGTGTTTATCCGTACAATTAAAGCTGCACCCATCTAGCTGCCGTTCTGTCTGCTTGCGTATATATCCCTCTGTGCCTTCGGGTCCCGGATAGGCGCCGAGTTGTGCTGTGCGCATAGATAAGAATAGTTTTTCTTTGAGAAGTACATTCCGTCGTCGCAGAAATTCGTTCTCTTTCAGAAGTGTGGCACCATGTGGGGACAGGTGACATGGTAGCAGCAGGGCCTGAGAAGAAGGTGTGGAAGAATGAGGAGAAGGAATGCGCTGCATAACGGGCAAGGATTAAAGCAAAAGCGGGCTCATTTGTCACAGTGCTTCCACATCGGGCCCGGCACAAGCTTCATCTTCTACCAAATAAAGGGCAGAATCTGCAGACTAAGAGATGTCTTCAAGGACGGCTTGGCGAGCGCAGAGCAGATTCCGACGCGCGTCACGCGCCGCGCCTTAGAGCAGACCGGGCAGGTCTCTGCATGCAGGAGATGTGGCAGAGTCGCTGTCTGTGGTGCTGGACTCTCCTGCTGGTCTGCTGGACGTGGCATGTGCATAATGCTCATGTGCTGATGGTGTTAAGAAAATAGTTTGCAGACAGGAGCAAGCGTGTGATTCTCTGTCTGTCCGTCTGCCTTTGTCTGCTTGTCTGTCCGTCTGTCTCTTTTGGTCTGTCTGTCTGACTGCCTATTTGTCTGTCTTTATTTGGCTATTTCTCTCTGTCTCTCTGCCTGTATTTTTCTTTCTTTCTTTCTGTTTCTCTTTTATTGAATTAGCAGTCCGCAGTACCATATATATAAATAAATCAATAAGCAATTTTTCTCCCAAAAACTGTGCTTTATCATGGTGTGACGTGGATTTTTTTATTGCTTTGAACAAAACCTCTATTTCACATATATCATATTCATTATTATAATCTAATCTAAACACCCCTATGACTATCCTTTTTTTTTGTCTGATCGGTTTGTGCCCCAGCCTGAAGGTCCAGGTAACCCTGCTTTTCCCGTGTCTCAGGAAACTCTGCATGCTGTTGTCTCTGCTCTGCCCACGCTGGCTTCCCTGCATCCAAGGAGAATTCCCCCGGCATGTCTCCAAAGGGGCAGCCTGAAGGGCCAGTTTGCTGTAATTCAGATAAATATTTTTAGAGACATGGTGAAATATAAATTATTACTTTGCTTCACTATGAAGACAGATTCTGTTGCTCAGTACATGTTAGCCTTGTCTTCCCTGCCTTCCTGGCTGCCTGCAGTCTTAGTTGAATGATTTCACTCCTGTCTGAAATTTAGTGCAGTTATATACATGGGATGTTATAAGCATATGGTTTAAGTTCATTCATTTAAACAATCAAAAAAATAAAAAGTTTGTGGATTGTAGTTGTGTCAGTGTTCCTAGCCCATTGTGAAATAGTCTGGATGGTACAGGTGGCTCTTCTAGCAAATTCAGATTATCTCAGAGCATGTTGCTAGGGTCAATCACTCGGTAAAAGCGATGGTCTCTACTAATTACGTTTCTTTGTTTTTTCCCCTTCAATAAGGAAAGAGAAAATTAGTGATGGGAGAAAGTAGATGTTGAAACCCACCCTGGATGCCATTTAGCATGGCCTGTCAATTAGCGAGCAGTAACACCCCCGGGAAGCGGCAAGGGGACCAATGAGAGGCGGCGTGAGCCTGCTGGCGCCTGACAGAGCGCTAGTCCCAGCCACTGCCCGCTTCAAAGGCTCGTTTCTCCCATCACCAGCGAGGGGGCCACGCGCCATCCAGACGTTGATAAATTAAGGCCCAAATGCGCACTCTTCCTTTTACTGAGCTGAGTCACCCTGAAAGACTTGCAAGGACAAGCCTTGCCCTTACCACCCTTCGTGCTTCTGCTTCACCCCCCCGAAAAAAGCCACACCGTATTTCTGTGCCACCCCACCCCTAAGCCACGTCCTTCGCCATGGTTTTCATCAGGCCTCAGTTAAATAGATCTTATTTTATTATAGCATGCAGGATAGAATGAGTAGGATTCAGAGCCCCTGTCCATTCATCCCCCGAGCCTTGCAATCTAAGAGTTGAGTTTGTGGGCTCCAATTATTGACTTGAGGGTTTGCTTGCCTGCTTGTATTTATCGGGCATCTGTGTTTCCCGTGGTCGATGACCTAAACTGGGACCCCCTTAAAAGTGCCCCATGCTCCTCCTCCTACATCTCGCTGTCTGCAAAGGCTGTCTGCACCCCCGGCGCATTCTTACCAACGCAGCCTGCTCGTTTGGCATGACAATTTGATAAGTACGGGTCCCGCAAAAGCTCTGACAGTCCAAACATTTTTTTTTTTTTAATCCCCCGTGTGATTAATAATGAAAACTCAGACCACACGAAAAAAGCACGTCTTTCAAACGCCTTGTCCTGAGGGTAATTCTGGAGCCTAATCAAAATGTAACATCAAGGAGGCCCTTGTTC
Source organism: Petrocephalus zakoni (assembly GCA_026774425.1). Taxonomy (NCBI): domain Eukaryota; kingdom Metazoa; phylum Chordata; class Actinopteri; order Osteoglossiformes; family Mormyridae; genus Petrocephalus; species Petrocephalus zakoni. Next base: position 5,770,847 of record JAODKN010000048.1, on the reverse strand, counting down.
TCTGTACTTAGCCGAATTGTGTTTGTTAAGGATCGGTACACAAAGAGTTTGTGTAGATTGAATTAAATGTATGCACAGCGAGGCTCCATCAATAATGTATTTTCACCATAGGAACTAATTAAAGAGGGAATTGAATCAGAAGCCCGACGTGTCACAGTCCGTTTGCTGGCTTCCCCTCGTAACGTGTGGTGGGGCGGGCGCGGCAGCAGCAGGCGTCTCCCAGGCTGGGGCGGCCCTCAGTCCTTCCACCATACCTCATGACTCTTAATGAGGCTCTCAGGCCTAAGCGGAGGCCCCCAGACGACGTTCTGAACCAAGCAGCCGCACCCACCATCGCTTTCTTTTTTCTTTTCCTGCCATGGAGCATGACCGTCTGTTTCTCTGCCTTTGTCTCCTCGCCTGTGGCTGGTTTTATTTGTATTTATTTATTTTAAAACTGTGTTAAGAGAGAAAGCTTCAGATGGGACACAGTGGAGGACTAATGAGAGGACATTGATGATGATTGTGCGCTGAGCCGCCAAAATAAAATTCTGGGTGTGTGTGTCGGTCACGTATATATTAGGTGATGATTACCTTTTATTTTGACGATATTAGGTGATGATTACTTGTTATTTTTTTGGTCCCCACAAAGGAAAACTCAATTATATAAAAAATATGTTACTTGCAATCAAAAAACTAAAAATGCCAAAAGTCTTTTGTATTTAGTTTGAATACTATTGGTTATGATTAGGGCTGGGTGGGGTGTGTGTGGTTTTTCGGGTTGGGGGAGTGATTTCTGCATGGGTGGGTTTTCCAGCTGAAGTGCTTTGTGCCAGTGGTGTCACAGTTGTTATTTCATATCTGAGCACTTCAGGGAGGAAGGTAAGATGCATACAGGAAGTAGAGAAGCACATGGCCTGTGCTGGGGAAGGGCTGTAGGTGAGAACACAGAGGGTGGCTAGTGGAGCCTGACTGACAGAGCTGAGTGATGGGCGGCCCGCCGTCCTGCTGGCGACTCCCCGGCCCCGCTGCTTCTCCATGCGGCTGGCCGGCTTTCCGCACGCATGCTCTGCCTGCGCCCGTCCATCAGTCACCAGCCGTACAACGACCGGAAGAGCAGAGCAGAGGAGAAGTGCACCAGAATCTAGCACACATTAGCCTGACACCCCCAGGGTGTAAAACCAGTGTGTGACCAGGGGGTGTCACCATGGATCGCTCCTCCTCTGATGGGTCAGTTCTGACTGAGAGGTGGAGTCATGGCAACTGGGGGGAGGGGCTCTATCAGTTGATGGACTGATTAGCAGTTCAGAAATCTCAAGGTTTACAGTGAACCAAATAGAATGATACATAATTAAGTGTGAATATAATTTAATCATGCAGTTGTTCATATAACGGAAAACATGGAGATTTACTGCCAGGCTACAGTGCCCACACCATAGCTCTTGCAAGAGAAAGGACTACCCTTGTAAATTTACATGACAATCCCAAACTAGTAATGTAATGCCAGTAATGCAGTAGGTAATGGCAGACTGATTAAAGCGTGCATAAAGGTGAAATAAATGTGCGGCTGGACACTGATTTAAACAAATAGCCCAAAGGCTTGGCCCTCTGGCATTCCCCTCCCACAGCCCTGTGTCACAGTTCCCTTTGTCCTTTTTAAACTCTGGAATTAATTTCACAGACTCACACTTGCACATAATGCACTCCTTCAATTACTTTTTAAGACTCTGAGAAGAGGCCTTTTTTAATTCACACTTGTATATCTTATATTCGGCTACACAGCGGTGAAATATGTTCCACGGACAGTGTAATAAATCATCCGTGTTGTGTTTTGACTGGTATGACATAATATATTAATCTCTTAATTAAATACTGAAAAGGTGGGTCAGTCTTCTGCTCCCTGCCTCCTCCTCTGTCAAAGAGCATCAGCAGCAGGTTTATGTACAGTTTTTTTTTTGGCCGGTGATAATTTCAGGAGACAGTATTAGGGGACTTACGGTGTTTATTTAATTTTGTTTTTTAAGAACTGATGCTGGCGGGCAGAAGATGGTCTAGAGGTTAAGTAACCAATAGGATGCTGACTGAAATCTCCCAGGCAGGAAACTGTCATTGTACCCTGAAGCAATGTATCCAAACTGAATTGCTTCATTAAATATATATTCCTGAAAATTGGTAAAATTATTAATACATGCATGGCATACTGGACAAAAAAAAATTGTATTAAAATTATTTATTTTCCTTTGAAATGCACGGTGAAGTGCCACGCACCATGAGGGGATGCCGGATGATGCTTGATGAGAAGCAGGAAACCGCAACGTCAACAAAGAGACGAATCTCAGAAGTAATTAGCGACAGGCGCCAATGCAGAGTCACGATTCTCCTGCCAGCAATTCCCCACCCCACTTCAAGTTCTACTTCCTTGTCCAATACAAAAGTCCAGAGTTGTGCCCAAGAAATAACACTATGTAACAAATTTTTATTTTAATTTTGTTCCTGGGTACAAAGTGTGTTTTTCTAACCCGTTATGGCTAAAACAAACAAAAAATAGCTATTGTTCCACTATTTTTTGTTGTTGTTGTTGTTTTACGCAAACGGGTTAGGAAAACACACTTTGTTTTTCTGGGGTGTGGTCATAAAATCAAAGTTTGTGCTGAATGTAGTCATTTTTCGATAGGCTTTAGACATAAGCGGTCAAAAATTGTGTTATATTGTGTAATCAGAGGTGGGGGGCGGGGTCATGAAATGTTGACATCGAACTGAGGCTTGCCAAGAAAAGCGAGACGGTCCAAATGCTTTAGAGGGCTGGGTTTGGGGAACTTCTGCCCGATCGAGTTAGCCAGCCGCAGCACCCCGGTGCGAAGACCTCCATGAGAGTATAACAAAATTAGATGACGATGACAAATAGCCGAGGAGAGCGACTCCGACACCCCCGGACCCACAAACATTTAGCTCATTTAGCACGCGCTCATTTGAAAGCCAGAGGCCCCTCACTCAGGGCTGAGACATTTATTTCTTCCCCTGCAAGTGACAGAAGGGTGGTGGCTGTAAGCAGGTTCCCCCCGCTATCATGCAGTTTGTCCCGCCTTACTGTATGTGGGTCCGGGAAAGAGAAGTTGTGTTTTCCCTCTGCAGTAGCAGAAGCTCCATTGCGAGTCAGAATCGATGAACAGAGAGGAGCCAGGCTGGTGGAATAATGGTATCGGACATCGGCAGCAGGCGAAGGAAGTAGAGGAGTAAATATATTTACTGGATTATATTACAGTTAGCCCATAAAGATGTGTCAGGATCACTGCTGGACCAAGGCAGATATTGCTGAGGCAAGCAGCAGATGTTTCACGCGAACATTTTCAGGGTCTGCCACGATTTAGCCAAGCATGGACAAAAAAATAAAAGTTTGACAACGCGGCTGCCATCGCCATTTTCTGTCCTGCAGGCTCCGTTGCTCTAGAGTGCTGGCCATTGAAGGTTCCCAACACAGACGTTGACTTTTTCCTTCTAATATCAAATTCCTTGGTGTTTATGTGCATTGCGATGTACACGTCCAGGGTGTCTCCTGCCTCCTTCCCTTTGCTTCCTGGGATAGTCCAATTCCTACGGCTCTCTACTAGTATATGTGGATGGATGGGTTGATGGCTGGATGATGTATTGCTTCGGCTGTATACTAAACCACTACTAATTCTAAACACTTGAACAGCTTGATTGTTAGCTTTGCTTGACACACCCAAAAGTCATACATAACTTGTTTCCATTTCTCCACTTAAGGGTTATATTAATACTACAATAAATCCATTGGCCCAGTATATTTTCGCTACTTTTACTATAAGTGACCTAACAAATGCCAGGTTTTAATTGGGAGAGTGTTATTACATCGGTATGCTGGGAAAAAATCGCTTTTGAGGGCAAGCAAATCTAATAGTCTCTCTCCGTGTTTTGTGCCCGAGGTAGTGAGACACTCTATTGTGCATGATATTTCACTCTATCACTTCTGTTTGATACCGGCGGTAAATGATTCAGGCTCTCCTGTAAGCTTCCGAAGTCGAAATAATGAAAAAAAGGGAACTTTGCGCCATTAATCATAACCCTGCCTCTGTCAGATTCCCGACATTAATGGCTGGTCTAGGATGGCAGAGAATAAGCGACAATTCGCGCTGCTTTTGATGTAAGCGACCGGTTATGACTGGCACCCGTATTTTGCAAAGGTTTCACTTTATCGTGCCCGTAAAATGACGCCGTAAAACTAACAATAGACAAACTACGTGTTGCGTTTATTAGTCTGTCTTATTTTTGATTAATCTAATTATGTGCCCTACATCTGCCGATCCGAGCCCCGGTAAAGCGGCGCTTACCGCCGCCGTATGCGCGCAGGGATCGCCCTAACCGGCCGCTAGCCCACTACTCGGCGCTAAGTCACACTGCCGTCAAGCAGCACAAAAGTGCAACTTTCTAAAAGCTAATTTTACGGGGGGAAAACGCTGGGAAAGTACGCGCAGCTTCGCCGGGAAGGCGAGCGCGCCCCTGGCCGCTGATTAGCGCGTCGCTCAGCATCGGCGTTAATTGGAACAAGCGCAGATTGTATCTGTGTCACCGCGGCCGCCTCTGCCGCCGTCTCTCAGCGGAAAGCGGCCGCCGTGCAGCGCCGGCGCAAGCAATTAGACTTAACGGCGTTTTAATAGAGGGGGCGAGCGGCGCTCCTTTTCCCGGCTGATCGTGGGCATTTTATTCCGTGTCCCAACGCGCAGGCACACAGCAGGCATGGTAAACATCCATAATGGTCCGTTTTTAACGCTGGCCATTCAGACTAAGTTAATACATGCAAGTATGTGAAAGTTTGTCCCCCCCCCAAAGTAAATCTACTCTCTCGAAACGTTGTTTACAAACAGCTTATTTGACTTTTTCTACAAAAATGCAGAAGGACATGCGTGATCGTTCTTGTTTAGAATTGCGAATTGTTTAGAAATATTTTACAAAGTGAAATGTCCCTTTTTTGTTCCAGTTTTTGTTGACAACTTTTCTCGGTCGTTGTTATTGTCATTATTTAATTAATAGTTCTTCTAGGTGGCGCCGAAGTGCGCGTGCGCGAGCCTCCCCGTGCGTTCCTCCGCGGGAGCCGGAGCGCTGACAGCTATTAGTGTCTATTTGCCATGTCGCCTGCGACAGTACAGAGGTAATTGAGGATTGATTCGGCAATAATGGCCTTTCCTGCGTTGCTTTGCATCAGTGCTGATGCTGCATGACTAATTTGCAAGACGGCAGTTTACCGCTTAATGATGTCTGCGCACGTTAGTTACACAGCGGAGGGACGGCGAACGGGAACAAACTTTGAGTTTGGGGGCTTTAAAATTCCCAGCGTGGAGCAGGCGTTTATCAGCGCGACTCCGCTGCTCTGCCTGCCTTATTAGAAAGTCCTGGGGCTAAATGCAGAAGGCGTCTTGCTGCTCTACCTGGGTGTTCTTTTGAAGGCAATTTTGCGGCATGCGCTCCGTAGTGCAGCGACTTCCGGACCTTCCAGTACATGGCGGCCTGGGAGAAACGCATGCATGCTCTGCGCAGAGCCGCGGGGCTCTGACTGCTCCTGCCCGCCTTTGGTCCTGCCATTGGAGATTCACGTGGCCCCGCCCCCTCCATCACCGCGCTGTGACCATCGGCCCTCGCTGTTCCTGCACTGTGCCTGTGCCCCTTTCCTGCCATATCCTCACCATTTTGTATGTTATTTTTTTATATATATTCCTATTTACAATCCTTAAGCCCCGGCATTCCTACTCCGAGGCTTCACCTTTTACCATTAGCCTGCGCTAACACTAGTGCATGAAATCTAGTGCATGGGGGTGGTGGGTGTAAGATCACATGGGAGACCCCAGTGCAGGGCTGGTGCAGGAGGAAAGTTTGCTTTGGAAATTACTCCCATGGAGGGGTATCCGGTCTGTAGCATCGCGGCTCAGGAGACACACTGACAAGCAATTTCGCAGAGGCTCGGGGGTGACGTGCAAACAAACAGTGGATTTAAAGTGCACACAGTGACACATGCGGTGTCAGCGAGATCTTGGAGGGGTGGGGGGTAAACGGCGTGCTCTTCTTATGAATCCTGTGTTCTCATTTAAAGATATAAGCCTCTGGCGTGACTCACCACAGGAGATTAGGCAAGGCTGCCTGTTCCTGACTGATCCTCCTGGATGCATTAAGCCCCCCCCCCCCCGCGGCAGGCCCGGCTCTTGTGGGCCACTGGTACACCCTGATGGAGCTGTTCACACCATCACCGGTCCGCTGGTCTCCACCCCTTGATGTGCAGGGTCATTGTGTTTGATTGGTTAAAAGTAAGGTCCAGCAGATGTTTGGCATGCCTTCTGGCAGTGACTGGCAGTACGGTAATACTTACGGTAGTACCCGTCTGGCAGTGACTGGCAGTACGGTAATATTTACGGTAGTACCCGTCTGGCAGTGACTGGCAGTACGGTAATACTTACGGTAGTACCCGTCTGGCAGTGACCGGCAGTACGGTAATATTTACGGTAGTACCCGTCTGGCAGTGACTGGCAGTACGGTAATATTTACGGTAGTACCCGTCTGGCAGTACCTGGCAGTACGGTAATATTTACGGTAGTACCCGTCAGGTGGCTGACATGACACAGCCCTCATCCATTTGTGTGCTTGTGTGTTCATCACTCTCATCTTAAGTCTCTTTCTCTCTCCCTCTCTTTTTTTTTCTGTTTCATTCCTTTTTTCTTTCTCTCTCCACCTCTCTCACGCTCTCTCACTTTAACCCTTACCATACCACGTCCACATGCTCCTCCAGTGTGTGTGTGTGTGTGTGTGTGTGTGTGTGTGTGTGAGAGAGAGAGAGAGAGCTGTTTTTCACCCCTGTGCTGAGCTGGTAGAAAGTGTGGATATTCTTGCATATGGTGTTTTCTCCTGTCATAGTTTGCATGCCAAGTCAGGACAAACCCCGAGGCTTTCGGCCCTGCTCCGTACCCGAGACTGCTCTCTGCCAGGTCTTTTGAAAGCCTAATCATGTAGAACATAATTCATTAACTCTCCACATCACATTTTTCTAAAAACTGTCCAAAGTAAGTACCTCAGTATGTCCCATTGGACCTGGAGCCAGCCATCTCTGGTGGAAAGTGTTTCCGGTTGGTATTTTGCTGACACTAACATTCTGCACCAGTACCTCTCCTGACAGAGCAGAGCAGGCTTCATACATGCAGTACCATGTGTGGTATTAGGGGTGTTAAAAGTCCCGTGTTTTTCATCCTGGAGTAGGTCCTGGAAGCGGCCTGTTTACAGTTCATTTACCTAATACCTGTAAATCTGAATTTAACGACGTGTCAATGACTGCTGGTACAGCAGAGGCTAACGGAGCAGGTGAATCACACTGAGAGAGTGGAAGTTTCTTGTCTGGTAAGCTTAAATAAGTTCTGTTATTACGTAATTGTGCTTGAGGACTCCTTGTTTGTGCTAGCGCTGTTCTGTGTTTCCGTTGCACCATGGATTGCTGTCCTTTTGAGCGGATGGCATAAATAGAAACCAAATTTGAATGTTTTTTAGATAAAGAAAACGAAAGCAATTTCTGGTATAAATAAGGAAATCTAAACGTCAGTGTGCTGGAAACAGACACGTCCCCCCCTGCTGTTTCTACTGTTGCTTTGGAAACCAGCTGCATCCACCTTGTTCTTCAACCCACTACTTGTCAAAATGCTTTTGGGTTCCTGGTTACAGTATAAAACCACGCAGAACTAAATGGGCCCCAGCTTTCCTGGTCATTCTGCCTCCTGCTTCCAGGCCCTGCACCTGTATTCATTGGCCTGCACTCTACAAGGTGCTCTCTTGAGTGCTGGTCCCGGGCCTGGAGTGGCGGACTCCAGCCGACTCACGCTAAATGATGTTCTCCCCGTCCGGCTTCTTGTCTCGTCGCGTTTCCTACACTTCCGTTGATCTCTGGTAATTCTCCCGGAAAGATTGCATCACTCGCGCAGAGAAGCCGGCCTGCATCGTTCTGCTGTAAGATGAAAGACCGCCAGAGCTTATACACTGATACCGTGAAAGGGGTAATCCGTGTGGATTACCGCATGTCTGCCTTGTTTCGAGAGCTGCTGCTCTGTGAGCATCATGGCGCTTGGCTCGGCTCTGACCCACTTCTCAGAGAGCAGCTTAGAGACGCACGGCACCCAGCCCCGCGGCCCAGCGCTGACTTACTCTCGGAGTACGTGTCTAAACATCCAGGTTAAGTACGCAGGGACCGCTGATGCTGAGTAAAGCAATTGAGCTAATTAAAATGCTCTGCCGCTCCTGCAGTCACTTGCCTCACTGGCTACTTTCTTTCAATGGCCCAGTGATGGAGAATGGTAAAAAATGTCAGTAAAATTGCCCTACTACTACCCAGTAATCCTTCCCAGAGTAGCTGACGCCTTGTACACTTCCCAAGAAGCCTTGTTTATAACCATGCAGAAGCACCACTGAAATGATTAATAAGGAAACTCAAAGTCTGAGGTCTGCATAGGATCCATGCGGCTCTTCAGACACGCATGATTATATTTCATCAGGGTAGAGTGTCTCAGGGTGGCTGACTAGACGGGACTCGGGCAATGAGGGGACGACTTATTGGGGAAACGGCTCTCCCATTCAGCATGTCTTGGTTTTCTTGAGTTCGATGTGTCCCTGGGTCAAGGAGGGAGGGACCTGTGTTTCACTTCTTTAAAAAGCCCTCACAGCCCTCATTGTATGACATCACCACATTAACAGAAACCAGTGTTTTGTTACAAAACATGCAGACATGCCTACCTGCAAAGGCTGTACAGAGCAATGTAAGGGCACCTCTTTTTTTCCTTATGATGATGATAACAATAATATTAAACTGGGTGCTAAAGGCCTTGCTCAAGAGCCCACAGACGTGTGGTCATTCTGTAATGACTGGGCTTGAACTGGCAACCTTCCGATCATAGGCACTGAGTCTTAGCATTAAGTTTGGAAATGAGGAAAAACAAAAAACGGAACAATGTGGTGATGTCATACGATGAAGACTGTGTTTGGCTGAAGACGCGAAATGCAAGCCCCTCCCTTGTTGACCCAGAGACACGTTGAACTTGGGAAAATCAGGATGTTCCTCCCGTTCGAGGGGAGCAGGAATCAGATGGAAGAATTAGCACCGTGGTATCAACTGAAGCCGCTGTCTGATTTGCTTTTCTGAAATAATCAGCGTTGTGCCAGACGCCGTTCATCCTCACCCCGTGGGAGGCCAGCTCCCCGTCCGGTGATGGAAGGCGAGAAGGCCGCCTAATCGATGGCTTCCCATTTCCCCCGCTGGTGGCTCGCATCGGCACCCGCGGAAGGCCGGCCTCGCCGTCACAAACCTCGCTTTATGAACTTCATTAATCACCATTCTTTTTGGCTTCAGAGCCAATTAGTCTCGCTGTTTTGGAGCAGCTAGTGTTTCAACTTCATTTATCATAGACATTAAACAATTATTTGAACAATTACCTTTTGAAGAGCCCAGCGTCGGCTGGCTTTACGCTCAGAACAATGCGGGATGCCTCCTTTCATTTCTGTATTTATGAAAAAGCAATCAGTGACAGGCTTATTAACTTTATTTAATATGACTGCAGCCAGAAATCCCAGAAAGCAAACGTAAGATCTAATTTTATCATTTGTTACACAGATGTTTGCATTTAACTTCCTTTCCATTATAATGCCGACTGCTAGCGAAATATCCGTTTTGATGGATCTTTTCTAAATCGCAAATAAGCCCCGTCAAAGACGCACGACAACTCATAAGCCGTCTCTCAGCATCCACAGGTAATGAGGATCTGCGTCTGCGTGGAAATTTGAAATCTGCCCTCTGACAGAATTCAATCAAACGTTTTTGAAAACAGCAGATAACAGAAGCACATTCTCTCTTTTTTTCCTCAATACTGTGACGGAAAGTAGGGGAACTGCAGCCGGGGGAATTTCATTTTAATTACCATTTTCACCAGGGTTACTGTCTGGTTTAATTGTCCAGGGAGTTGAGATTTAATTTTGAGAAGGAGCTGCCCACACATTGTTAAAGTTGCAATGCGTCGGTTAATGAGCTAGTGAAGTTACCAAACAGCTTCGACTTAGCTTATGTATTTATATATTTATTTTTGAATTTTTTGCCAAATTAATTTTCTGCAGTGCCATGGGACGCTGGTATCCTCAGGTCCTGTGCCTGGCATGGACTCTAGGCTCTTTATCACAGTGCACCCAATATCCGGTTGCAGAGGATGGATGGATGGATTGATAGATGGGTTTATTGTAGTTCTCATCCTAAGTTAGTCTTTCTTGGGTCTGTGTTCCACTTGGCTATCCGCACCATCCTTGCTGATCTGCCGATTGAAGATTATGTGCATGTTATGTGAACTTGAGCAGCTATTGCACCAACTTCTGCAGCAGGGTGACCTCCATGTGTCTGATCTGCAGCTTAGCGCCACCCCATGGCTGGAGGTTGACAGTCACGTTCCGGCCGCGCTACCTCATTTCAGTCTTGTTCGTTAACTTTGCTCACTGTTTATTGGTGATGATGTTTGGACGGCGGCAAGTGCTTTTGATGGGAACTAAAATCCAGGGTTGCAGGGGGTCCAGAGCCATATTTGAAGCAACAGGTGCAAGGTAGGGAATAAGCCGGGATGTGATGCTAACCCATGGCAGGGGACAGGCCTCTCATACTTCTCATACACACACACGATGGGCAAGTCCAGTTGACTTTAGCATGTTTTTGCATTGTGAGGGAACACCAGAGTACTGGGAGAAACCCCCCTACAGCATAGGGAGGACATGGGGACTCCCCACACATGTAGAGCCGGGACACACATTCAAACCCAGTGCTCCACAGGTTTGAGGCCCTGTGCCACCCCATGAACAAAAATGAGTTTATTAAAATATATTTCAATTATTTGTGTGTTTGAAAAATGGGGGCGTGGATATCCCCGAGTTGGAAAAGGTCAAACCCATTCATTCACCTGGGCCTAATGACTAACAGTGTAAAATTCTTCTATGCCTCTTACCCAAGACCTGGATGCCCGAACCCCCACTGTGATGTACTGTAGCCCTTCTCCAGGCCCAGCATCTGTCTCGTTTTCTTGTATTTAAAATTTTTCCTGAAGCAGAAATAGCTGATCGGGGTTCATCCGCAGGGACTTCATCCGTGTGCTGAAGTGGAGATTTCCTAATAATCGTGCGTTTGTGTGTAAATAAGGTTGAGTTAAAAGTGCTTCTGAAAAAGGTGACATCAACCATGTGACTAAACATGTTTACAGTCTGTACACAGTATCAAAAGGGGCAGAGCCATCTAGGTTCATAATTCAGCCTTTATTAGTCATTTTGCGGCTGTCAATCACACTCTGCTTTTTTGTATCCAGCATGGTGCCCTGATGTTCAGCATCCACTCTGTGGGCTCTTGAGCTGATTATCGAAGCAGGTCACAAATTTCCTGCTAAGTCACTGATAAACTTCAGCTTCCACTGACCCGCTGAGCGTCTTTCAGATTAGAAATGCATATTATGTGTTGACTGCGTGAGTAAACAGAGTCTCAGCACTAGTATTATAAAGGCAGTGTGGGGGCTCTCCGTTGCCGCCCCATCCCTCGAGAACGATGCGTGACACGCATCACATTGTTGTTGCAGATTGAAACGTGAATAGCAATGTGCTTGGTGTCACAGCCAAATTTTAACCCTGCCCAATCATTGTACCATGTCTGTGAGTGGGGCCAATAAGATGACGGGACCATAAACAGGGTCTCACATTTTTAACCACTTGTAAAGGAGGGCAGATCAGGTGATTCACTTCCTGGCGTCTGATTGGCTGGTATACACAACACCCCTGTTTTGTTGTTGACCCCCTCCCAGGACTCCACACAAGATGCTGTTGCCCTTTCGCACATTCAGTGCTAGTTTTTCCTTTCAGTGCATCTCCCATAAGCTGAGTTTGAAACCGCTGTCTGGTTTCCCTTTCTGTATCCAGCTGTATTATTTTTAAACACATGCATCTAACCTTTTACGCTTTGTAATGCACTATGAATTACATCTCAATTGTGTTACATAAATAAACATACCTTGCCTTGCCTTTATAAAAGTAAAACCTATACCTGCCAGGTGTGTTTCAGTAGAAGAGAGACACCCCCACGCCAAAATCAGTCCAGGCTATGCCTTGATAAGACCCTGTCCTGTCCTTTATGCCAGAATCCTGATCCGAATGGATCGACGAGCCGTATCGCGGTTTCCTTTCAGCACTACTTCCTGTTCTAAGCGCCGCCCTAAGCGCATGTTCCCTTCGGGGGGGGGGAATAAGGCCGCATCTTTCTTCAGCCCCTAGGGAATGCTTTGTTGGCAGTGCCCCCACCTCCAAGAAAGGCTTTGAGGTCCAGCTTAAGAACTGTGCTGGAGGTCCCTGGAATGTTCCTACATTTGCAGGTTTGCAGGACAAGTGTTGGGGTGCATTTAGCACTCCTGCCATGATAATTTATACCCTCAGAGCTTCAACAGGGCCATGTTAAAGTGAAGTAGAAGCTGGGGTATACTTCAGAGAATTTGTAAGTTTTTGTAAAAATGAAAATGCATCAATTATTGAAGGTTGTTGTGCATAGGTCGCCATATACCATCCAAGCCTCTGCCTTCCCTCGTAACGCTGGAGTGCTGAAAACCCCTTTTTCCTATTTGCACCCAATTATTGTCCGATAGACTTGTTCACGCCTCGGTCTCCGGCTCAAACGGAAAGACGAGCATATATGAAAACACTTCATTAGCGCGTTTTGACAAGATGGAAGACTCCTGTCAATGCACGGATATTAACTGTAAGCGCGTCATTGATCAAACGAGGCGGCCTGCTTAAAAATGCACAAGGCAAATATGGAGTCTCGCTAGGACAGGTGTGACTCCAATGCTGATGGGGGTGAGGTTTTTAACGTGAGCCTATGCACAGCGGGGTGGGCGGGAGTGTCCGCTAATCGAGATGACCGAGCGAGGTGGGACGTTTTAAAGCCACAATGCCCCCGAGGAGTCACCGCCTTCTCATTTCTGTGGCAATCACCTCCTTGCGTCGGCTGTGTATCACCTGTGAATAGCCTAGTGCAGCTTTTTATAGCTCCATGGGCAGCATCTGGAAGGTGGCGTCTTACAGACGGAGACCTAATGAAGGTCCCACATTGGGCCATGTACAGAATCACTCCTCTCTCACCTGTGTGAATCTCTGCTGGTACTTATTGGTACTGAACAGTACCAATAAGGATGCAAAATTAGCAGCTGTACTGCAAACCCTCATCCTTTAGGGCAGTGTTTTCCAACCCGCTTGTCGTACTGCAAACCCTCATCCTGTAGGGCAGTGTTTTCCAACCCACTTGTCGTACTGCAAATCCTCATCCTTTAGGGCAGTGTTTTCCAACCCGCTTTTTGTACTGCAAACCCTCATCTTTTAGGGCAGTGTTTTCCAACCCGCTTTTCGTACTGCAAACCCTCATCTTTTAGGGCAGTGTTTTCCAACCCACTTGTCATACTGCAAACCCTCATTCTTTAGGGCAGTGTTTTCCAACCCACTTGTCGTACTGCAAATCCTCATCCTTTAGGGCAGTGTTTTCCAACCCACTTGTCGTACTGCAAATCCTCATCCTTTAGGGCAGTGTTTTCCAACCCGCTTTTCGTACTGCAAACCCTCATCCTTTAGGGCAGTGTTTTCCAACCCGCTTGTTGTACTGCAAACCCTCATCCTTTAGGGCAGTGTTCTCCAACCCGCTTGTCGGGGCCCTGCTGACGGTCCACGTTTCTGCTCCCGCTCAGCTCCCTGCCAGACAGTTTTTTTTTTTCCTACCGGGAGCTGGAAGGGAGTAAGAACATGGATTTGGAGACACTGTTTCAGATAGAAGTGGCCTGAGGCTACAGCTGTTCACCACATGGAGAGCAGGTGGGGGGGGGGGGGCGTGCTAGAGAGGGGAGAGGAGGCAGGTGCGGCGACGGGTGACGATCGATAGCAGGAGAGGCGGGAGGAGGACGGAGCAGGAGTGAGGGAAGAGGGCAGCGATATGGGAGTGAGGGAGATGCAGAGGGTGGCACGTGGGGGAGGCGGGCCGCTGTACAGAGGGTGGGACACACAGTCCTGCCCGATGTTTTTACTGCTTGCCATTTTCCACCTACTTAAAATAAAATGTCATGGTGGAGGGACAGAAATTGCTATGTGCTGAGGGGGTCTAACAGGGAGGCCCGGCTGAAGGTGCTGCAGAGGAGAAGCCGCTCCGGGGCCAAGGTCGGTGATCCAGAAGAGGCCTGAGGGCAGAGTGCTAAAGATCGCCATCTTCTGCTGGGCGACAGGCTTGCTTTTCCTTCCTGATAGCATCCTCCAGTTCTGTGCTAGCGACTCGCATTCCGACTTTCCTAATGAACTCGGATCAGTTGGCGTGGCGAAGCCTGCGTGCTGTGCCAGATTCCTGCTCCTGTAATATCCCCTTATAGCGGCTGCCGGTAACCCTTGGGACACATGGAAGACTGTGGCAGAGCCTCACGCAAAGTGCCCATGGTGGCACTGGGGCGGAGAGCGCTGACCTGCCAGGTCACTTAAAGACCTCGGCTGCTCGGCACATTACTCTGTTTGGAAGGAGGAAGAGGAAAACTGCAGGGCTGGCCACGTTCTAGGTGTCTCTGTTAAACTCCGTCAGCACAGCCTGTGCCTGAAATGCACATGGCCCCTGCGAGGTGGAGGGACTGGATGGGGGCGTTTGGTGGCTTTGGTTCCCCATCGTCTTTCCCCATGTTTTAACACTGCTGAGTGGGAGGGAGGGATAGGGGCCAGCGACGTGGCCCCCATGCGGCAGAAGGAGACGCTTGAAGCTGGAGAATGGCCCAATTACATGCCAGGGATTAATGACACCGGGCCGCTAAAACGCACAATGCGGCACAAGGCGAGAAAAGCCGCGCTTTCCTAACACACTTCGGCATTCTCTTTAAAAAAAACTAATTATTTGCGAAATATTAAAGGGTTCTCCAGTTCCTTAGCGGTGCAACTGGTTTCAGCCCCTCGTAGCCTCTGGCACTGTTGACTTCCGATGCAAAAAAAAAAAAAGAAAGAAAATACTTGCAATATCTGACCAGTAGACTGGAACATGCAATATTGCTCTTATCCTAATTCATGCAGGCGGTTTGGCTCACGCGCAGGGGATGACGCGCACAATATACTGCAGGCCGTAAAGTGTGAAATAATGTGGCTTATAAGCCTGCCCTCCTGTCCAACAGTGTGTTCCCAAGCCCCTTTAAGGCCTTTTGTCATGCTGAACGGCTACCTTTTCGCTGCCTTAGGATTGCATGTTCTTCGGGAGGAGTAGCGGTCGTCAGGTGGCCACGGTTATCAGGGTTTACTCAGTCTATCTGCTCCTCACTCCCGGTGCTGATATAAACTCCCCTGTCTGGCTCTGCCCTGCCCTGCCGGTAACCCAGACTTGTGACTGTCTTGCCCAGAAAGCCGTAGGGAGAATCTACCTCTATGTTTTTGTCTTCTTTTCCTATTCTCCCCTTCCGAAATAAACTTGTTTTCCCCGAACATTTATTTTTCTCTCATCTCCATCCAAAATAAAACTCTGTTAAACTGTGTGTATTGTGGTTCCTCCCTTGCCATCCAGAGCAAGGATGTTCTCACATGTGTGTTCAGCTGACGTCGCATCATATAAGGGAATTAATACAGGCGTGTCGTTCACCTGGTCTTCCCGTGTTGTGTTGATTTCTTCCAGGTACTCCAGTTTTCTTATACACTCCTAAAACGTGTATTTGAATAAACAAGCTTCTATAGGTTGCCTGTAGTGTACAGTATGTCTGCTCTATGATGGACTGGCATCCTATCCAGGGTGTAACCCTACCTTTTACCATGTTTTGCCTGGGGTAGGCTCCAGGCATCCCAGTGACCCTGACCAAGATCAGCATTTAGAAGAAGGATGGATATAATATATCCATTATTGTAGTACAATGTAGTTAAAAAAGGATGCTACCCCTTATATGCATCTACTAATGAACAGGTCATTTTTGAACAGAGACCAGAAGCAACTGCCTGCCGCTCTGGGCACAACTGCAGCAGATAAACGGCTCTGCGGCATCAAACGTGTTATTAGAGCCGGCCGACTCACAACAGTGCAGATGTGGCACAGATCATATTATAGCCTTTGTCACTGAACCTAAAAGGTAAACATCATTTTGTAAATTGGCCCTCTGGGGTATGGTACAGGAAACATCAGTAAATGATGACCATGCACGAGCCTCTTGGTATATTTAATACGTTTCTCATTATGCTGCCAGGTTCAGCCAGAGTTTTATTTGAAGATGAAAGAGGCAAATCCCATTTAGCGGTGAAAGCAGGGGGTTTAAATAACTTACTGTCGTGTAGCCGGACGTCTCTATTTGAGGAAGGCTGCGCTATACAGATGGAGCGGCATTCGCCGGCTCAGGCCGCGCTGGAGAAACAGTCCAGTTAAGCCGGTTCTCTCCAGGCGTCTCTCCGGGTGTTAAGCTCGTAAACGAGCGTCCTGGTGTAGAATTGCTGTATCCGGTCTGGGAGAAAGATTCAGAAGCTCACCAGTTCTTGTGTGTTGAATAATTGTGTTTCTAATTGGTGCAATGTGCTTTGCTTAGTGTGGCGCATAATGTGTTCAGATGCAGGAAACGGGGACAAAATGAACAGTTGACACATAAAGCCGTTTATTTTGAGCGGTGGCAGTGCAGTTTTTTTTTTTTAATGTTACATTCATACAACGTTTTTGTCCAAAGCCATTAATAGAGGGAGGGGTTCCTTTTTTTTGGGGGGGGGGGGTAGTCACTAGGGTTCAAACCCACAACCTTTGTGCTGTTTGCCCCACACATTGCTCATTATTGTATTGCGCTGGCAGAGCTTTCTGCTGCTGCTGCCGGGTTGTTACCGTGTTTGGCTGGCGACACAGCGCCTCGCTGCTGCCGGTTCTGCGAGGGGGGGCCCGCCGGGTGGGGGGGAAGCTCCGCCTAATTGCTGGTGAGGGCGCTTGTGCTTGACTCCCTGTTAAGTGTCCGTCGAGAGGCTCGCGCCGCTGTGGCTTTGAGCTGATTGCGCCCGCAGCGCCGGCGGTGTCTCTGCAACAGACGGAATGCAGCGGCGCACGGCCCCCCCACTTCCCGGCACGGGAGACGGGGCCCGGAATTTACTATGCGAACGTTAAGGCGACGGAGGGTGCGGCTCCGGCCAGCTCCATTGGGGGGCGACGCGGCGTCAGCAGCCGCCCCGTCAGCGGCGCGCGGTGATTGATGGAGCTCCCTTGCCAGCCTCCCGCTCTCTTATTACCCAGCGTTCTGGGGGAGGGCTCTAATGGCGGGTTAAAGGAGCAAATTAGAAAATTGGGGCTTAATGATCCTGGTGTCAGAGATGTTAGAGAGGCAGTTCTGAGACAGCGCCGAGGACGCCTTGGGGGAGCAGGGAGGGGCGGAACATGGGCCTGGCAGGCTCGGGCCGCGCGTCTGCCATCCACAGCGGAATGGACCCCCCCCACAAGCTGTGCAAATCGACATTAAGACGCAGGGCCACAGCGAGAGCGGTGCTGAGCACGCACACCCCCGCCGGACTTTTCCTGAAATGCAAACTAGCGTGGGGCCAAATGTGAGTCACGTAGCTGCATTATTATTCCGGCGCCGACCGCAAACCCGCCACCTATGTCCCCCGAGAGGCTGGCACCCCCCGCGCTCCCATCCCCCGCACACACACCCGCTCACCCTCTGCACGATCGGGCTCACCTTGAACGTGGTCGCTACTCAGTACGCATTTGAGTCTTATCACGTCACGGGAGTCACACCTAGATAAATAAATGTGTTTAAACTGCCGTCATGACAGCTTAGCTGGACTAAATTAAGCCACGTTTTCCAAACTGATGATGCCAGTCCATCACCGGCCACACACCACCACAGTTACGGTAACACACTCTGGCTGGTTTGAGCTGCCAGGTTAACCTAACTGCCTGTCTTGTGGGTAACTGGAAGATCCTTCACAACAGGGTGAGAACATGCACAATCCCACACACACAGAGCAGAATTCAAACGCCTAGCCCTGGGGGTGTGAGCCAGCCTTTCTAGCCACACTTACTGCCCCGTATCTCAACAGCACTCCTGAGATGTCCTCCTGAAGCATGCGGAGATGTCTCCTGGCACGGAGGAGTACTTAAACTGCTGGCACCAGGGTTCGCAAACTCCAGTTCGTAATCATCCTGTCTTCAGTGGCCATTTGTAAGACTTACGGGGGCTTAGGGGTAACAGTGTCTGAGAATATTCCTCCCATGTTAATCCGAGTGCCCCCCCCCCCGCCCCCACCCTTCGTTAATAAGATCGCCCGCAAACAAGCAAGTCGGCGCCACCCGCTTTGATGAGCTTCCAAGGACGGCCGGCAGTGTGGCACGGCAGAGATGGCAGCGATTCAGGCTGCACGGCGCAGGCGAATCAGACAGACAGCCGTCTCCCTTTCATGTGGCTTCATAAAGCCCCCGTGCGAGGTGTTGGCCAAGTGCACAGCCGCGCGCGCTGTGCCCGAACGCCGAGGGATTAGGGAGGGGGGGGCGGTGCAGCCCATCACGCTGCCTTTATTAGCATTCCTACTTTGTGCGCGCTAAGCAGGTGATGGCGTACTTCTCCAAATCGTTGTTGTTTTTTTTTATCTCATTATAATTTTAATTGTTTTCTTTACAAATAATGAGTTTTGTTTCCCCTCGAACTATTTAACGGACGTATACGGCTACAGCTCTGAACTGCTAAGCCCGAATACTCATTTCACGTAATTGAGACATAACGTATAATGCATTAATTAAGGGGGCTGTTAACCATGAAACAACTTTTGTAATAAAGAGCGGCAAAAACAGATTTTTTTTTCCTTCACCCAGCTACACTAGAAGGTATTTGCTGGCAAGGAATGGAAACAGAAAGGGAGCAGAAAGGGAACAGAAAGGGAGCAGAAAGGGAACAGAAAGCTTGTGTCCAGGGTTGATAAAGTAAGGGGGGGGGATAATCCAAAGTTTAAATGACTAGCGTTCATAAAAATACGTTGTACTGTAGTTAGATTTTGGGGGTATTTCGGTAATTTGGGTCTTACCCGGTATTTTTGTTCCCTTAAAATTAGTTGACGATACCCAACACCCAGGATGTGCTATAGCATTCCTTCTGAAAATAATGTCTAAATTCTTTATACTGCGATACATTGCTTGGACAGTATGATGGTTGAGGAATTACCATTAAAATAACTTGTGTTCCGATGGCAGCGACATCCAAGACAAAAACCTGGAAGCGTGTTTTGGACTGGGTCAGAACCACCATGCTGACTATCCCTCTGGTTTGGCCCTCGTAGACAGACCCATACCTGTCCCAGGGAAGCCTCTCAAAGCTTTCAGAAACGCCGGGAGGCAGGACACGTGTTGAGGTGCGTGCCAGAGCTCGGCTAGCGTCCGCCGGCCTGCCGGGACAGGGCCGCTGACCTTTCGGAGTGGCGGCTGCCTGAGCCTGTGACCCATCCCCCTTTAGCTTAGCAGGCTAATCCTCTTTCCCGGTGATTTGCACCATGTGTGACGGCGCAGGGTTCGGGCTCCGGTCAGTCACGATGGCGGAGGCGTCCGCGGTGCACGACTCGGACATCGGAGGCCTGCGGGTCGGCCCAGGGAGCTGCTGGTACTCGCGCTGAACCGAGGCTCGGAGAGGGTCTACAAGTCTGGCTGGAAGGCCGCCTCGCCCTTCTGCAGGTGCTGCTTCTGCCCCGGCCCGTGGGATCCCTGCTGGGAGGATCGCCGGCGCTCTTAGCATTCTGACCGCAAAAATGTAATGAGGAGCATTTAGCCAGAGTCCCAAAAAGGTGTTGTGTGGGATTCCGTACTGCGGTGCAAGCATGGCTTACGGGACTGCGGGTGGATCTGGCGGCACAGGGAGCCGGAGCACTGATTCAGCATACCTCACAGGAATATCTACAGCCTGTGTAACTGCAGAAGCAGCTCGGCGCAGTGGGAGTACGTCCTGCATCCTTTAAGGCAAAGAGACGCTCTGCCAAGAGGCTGAGGCATGAGCCCAGCCAGGAGCTGTACAGCGACACAGGACGTAAAGAAGGGCAGGCGTGTGCCGCAAGCCCGGAGGCTGGGGTATACTGGGCTATACCTGCTCTGAAGCCTAGGATCCCCCATTTGGTCCAGGCCTCTGCGGGTCACCTGGGCAGCCGATTACTTTAATGCTTGTGTGTCCGCACCATCGAGGGGGGTAAGGAGCAGTCTGACAAGGGGCTACGCTGACTGAGACCCCCCCCCCATCAAGGTCCTTTATAATCATCACGGGTTCAGCTAAAACTGAGGCAGCAGGCGGTGTTTATGAAATGCAAATAGCTAACGTCAGGATGCATGCAAGAGATACACCAGACTTCCTAAGTGACCGTCTTGACTCTGCTGCAAACCAAACCGGCCTCATGGCTCTGTGATGTGAGGGAGCCCCCCTGAGCAACGACTCGACGTGACAGCAGGATGAGGCGGGCCTCTGCTTCATTTCCAGCCGCCCGGTGCACCCCCGACTTTTGTGTCCCCATGACGAAAGGGACGCCCCCATCATTATCTGCCCCCACCATGCTCCTCTTCTGACACTAATATTTTAAAGAGCTGACAAAGTGGAATCAAATGTCACCTGGTTGCTATGGAGACCAATGGAAGTTCTATGAGGTGCGGACGCCGCGGCGATCGCGTCCCCATGAAACAGACGCTTGCCACCGGCCGTGGACTTCCATGCCGATGAGCTTTCAGCACCTGATTCCCGCGCAGGTGTTGATGGGCACAGGCTGACCAGGACTCCCCTCCCCGCCGCCTCCTCCCATTCCAGGAAGATATTAGCCGCTCCAAAGTCACCGATGGCTAAGTGACGGGAAGGACTTCTGTGGCGCTTATTCCTGCGGGATAGCTGCCAGATTGCAGCCATCCAGGCAGCGTGTTGTGCGAGCCTCCGCCGCGGCCCTTAGCGTTCCGCTTATGAAGCTTAATGGAGGGTCTGTAATGGTGGGTCACGGTCACGGCAGAGCCTGTTCCCAGCCTGCTGGCTGAGAGCACGTCTCCACCTTTCCAGAAAAGTCTTGCACGTCGTCAGTGTATGCGAGCGACCATGGGCCGCGGGGTCGCCAAAGGTCGTCCCGATCTCCAGATGTCCATCTGTGTATCCGCGAGTCCTCCCACACTCCTGGGGAGGGGGAATCGTGCCGTGCGGCTTGCGTGTCTGGCGCGGTGGTGCGAATCATGGCGAGTGGGCGCCGATTGGCGCCATCAGCGCGCAGCATGCCCGCTTCAGCTTTAACCCTCGGTGTCACGGCTCGGCAGGTATCGATATGGGTGTAATTTGAAAGTGCCACGCGGTCAGATGGAGGGGCCCCCTTAATCCCCAGCTTGGCACGCCGTACCCGGCTTAGAGGCGTCCCGCCTGAGCTCGGCTCCCACCCCCGCTCTGCGGAGGCGTGCCACAGGGTGTGGATCGGCACGGCCCCGTTGCCAGGACGACCCACTCGGGAGCATGTGGACATTCTTTCTAATCACCTATCGGATCGGGGTCGCGCCTCTTCTGGAACCGGTTCCCAGAACCCTGCCCCAGATCCCCACCGTGGGCGGGAGGTTAAGAAGAGGCCGGACGCCATGCACATTTCCTGCCGAGGATGCAAAGCAGCGCCATGAGACTGACCCCTCATGGGCGTCGGCTTGCGCCTTCTGCCACCTTACTGGACAGGTCTGCTCTGCATATAACCTCATAAATATATCGTCATGCATTGCCAGTACGCACCATGAGACAACCAGATTTTCAAGTTCATCCAAATTATAATTATTTTGTACGAAGGGTCAGCAAAGTAACTAATTACAGTGTAAGTGTAATTTTGTAGTTTTTTTAAGCGGTTAATTAATTAGGCTTAATTCTGGGTGAAATTGAATGTAGGTCTGTGTATATTCGGTCTGCAGCATCCGCAGACAGCTGGACAGTCCCGATTAAATGATTAGTTTGTAGGTTGAGGGGGTCCACCTTTAGAAGGTTTGACATTGTGTGTATATGTGAAAAATGTGAAGCAGCGTGATCTTTTAGAAAGGCAGAGGTGCCTGCCAGTGACCTTGGAGGGAGGTACTTTATTCAAACTGTTTTGGAAAATATTCCACTGTGGGAAGTGAGGGGAGATAGGGTGGTGATGTTAGTCTGAGCTATAGGCTCTAAACTGGGCAAAATGTAGAGGTGGGTAGTTAAGGTCCAGGGAGTAAAAATCCAGACCCGAATTTGGTTTCAACCACCCGGTTGAGTATAAAGAGTCACAGAGTGCTCAACTGAAACAAACCCTTGGTCTGGATTTTGACTCTTTTGACCTGAATTATTCACCTCTGGCAAAATGTCACCGGACACATCAGTGATGGAAGTACATACATACGGTATATGTGTATTTTCGTTGCCTCTACGCTCTGTCCAGACATCGTGTTTGATAAAGTTGCACATTTCCAAGGTGAAAGCAGTGTAAATTCACCCTGGGGTCACCTTCACATACTGAACCCTTCTTCTAAGGAGCATCACGTCTTTAAAATGGGGCGCCCCTGTGGCCTCATTTAGTCCATCGCATCCAACTCGGTCCCCCACAAAGAGCATCTCACATGCACTTTGGCCACAAGGTCACAGACACAGCATGGACTCAGAGGGGATCTTAATTCACCAGCTGCATACCACATAAACGCTGTACCTCGATTCGCTGTGTGACCTATGGCCATTGCATTCGCGTTGCATCCAAACACTTCAAAGCTGAAGCACTGTCCTCCTCTGCCATGTTTCACTTAATGTTTTTTTCCTTTAAACACAAAATCTGCTCTCCTACATTCTGTCCAAGTGCCTGCCATCTGTATGGATCACCGAGTTGAGCAGAGAAACAACAGCGAGGAGATAAATATGGCGTGGCGAGCGTGGGGGAGCTCCACAAGTCTGCAGATGTTCGCCCCTCGAAAACCACCCTGTAGTCACAGGACCAGCCTGCAGAAGTCTCCTGTAAAGTCTCCTGTAAAGGGCCCGCCAACAAGGTATCATTCCTCAGAAACTGCCATCTCCACTTTGGGGCTCGAAACTCTTTGAAGCCTTTGGTTAGGAAGATTTAATTGTTGGAAATTAGTTCTGCTAAACCCCAAAATTACCAAAATATACTTAGTGGTTGTTTAATTAGGTACACCTTTGCAGCGTTCAGTAGGACCCTTTTCCCTCCAAAACCACTTCAACAGTTTACGAGTTGTGCATTCAGAGAAGCCCTTCTGCACACCACTGTCATACTGAGCTGTTATGTTTGCACTTGTGGCCTCCCTGTTAGCTTTAACAAGCCATTCTCCTCCGACCTCTCATTAACAAAATGTTTTCGGCAACAGAACTGTATTTCTTTTGTTTATTACACCATTCTTTGTGAGCTCTAGGCACTGTAGTGTGCGAAAAGCCCGGGAAGGTGGCTGCTTCTGAGATGCCGGAAACACCACGTGTGGCACCAACAATCACACCACGTTCAAACTCACCTCCATCACGTGACTTTTCTGATACTTAGCCAATCTGTAGGTGAACCTCTTCATGCTCTGTCCTCTGTCTTTGTGCTGTATGTGCTCATATGCAGCCACTTGATTTGCTTTTCGAAGCAGCGGGTCAATACTCTGCAGAGACATTTTTAGGGACTGCTGCTCAGAGGTTCTCTATCTTTAAAGGGAGGTACTGTAAATCAAGCAAAAGGGGCAGGTCAGCCCCCCCTATGCTGACCACCAAGTGTGTGCATGTAGGCGTAGAAGCACCATCTTGACCCAAATCTCATTCCAAGGTATTATTGTGAAGTTGGCCCACCTTTATTTGGTATAATAGCCTCTACTCTACTGGGAAGGTCTTCCATTAGGTATTGGACATTGATACCATTCATGATGGGTACTGATGTCAGGTCGGCTATTGACGTTGTTATCTGTGAGCTGGTGTGAGCTTCCGCTTCTCAACTGAACTCGCTCCCAGTCATTTTCACCTTCACAGTCACTACATTTGGAGTTGACCAGGGCAGCTATGACAGGACAGAAATGTGGCAAACTGACTTGTTGGCATCCTCTGATGGTGCCAAGTGTAATGTCACCAGCCTCTTCTGCACAACCACCTGTTCTGCTGATAATGTTTGTTACAGGAGATTGTGAGACCGTGTGCTTAATTATATACCTGTGTCAGCAATAGGTGTGGCTTATTTAGCCAATTCCTCTAAATACAAGATGGATTTCGACATCCATTTTGTCCATATAGTGTGTCTGTATAATATATACACTTTTTTCTTTTACTCATTGATTTCTTATGTTGCAGAAATGTTTTAGTCAGATAATTCTAAAAAATAGAAATGTAGCTGTGAAACGTGTCGCCTGCGAGTGGGAAAACGTTTCAGCGCATTCTCTGACCGCAGGGATAACAACACTTTCTCCTTCAAATGCAGTAATAAGGCCAAAGACAAAATTCAGATTTTCTCAAGTCAATAAAAATATTTAGCATAATCTTTGCAAACATGTCGCCTGGAAGGCGGCTCGCTCAATATCAACATCTTATGAAGACCAATTAATCATATCCCTTTGCGTAACTTGTAGCTTACTCTGTGAGTCATAGGCTGGGATTGCCAGGAGCGCCGAGGTATGGATCCAAATCTCTGGCTCCCAAATTCCTTAGATATAATTGCTGCCTTATGTGACCTAGTTTACTGCTGAAATCTGTGAGTAGACACATCTTAGGAGTTAGCAGCGGGTGCCAGTGTGGACCTGACGAAGAGAAAGTGCCTTCAATCGACCTAGGATCAGCTTAGAGACGCCATGGACAGAATTATGCTGAGATGGGCTGGCCCTTTGTAGCTCTTTATAAATTTCCCTTTCATGGAAATTCAGCCAGTGGGTCAGAAGTATTGCTGTATGACAGGAATGTGGGGAAGTTGAGTGAGGATCCTATGTGGTCAACGCTGTCTACTTGGATAAAATATAAACAGACATCCATTTTGTCTCTTTACTTCAGACCACAAGTACATGGTGCCCTTCCCCAAACGTCCTTTATGTATCCATGTGTCTCTCCCGTGCACTGAAGCCAGAACAGGTGTCCTGGCTTTTTTGTGCACTGACCCTGAATGAAGTCCCGTTTTCCCGCCTCCTGTCTCCTTGTCACGTGGTTCGGCATCCTGACTAGTCTTTACCATGTCATCCACAGAACCACCACAGGTGTGCCAGGCGCCTTTCGTTTCATCGCTGAACCAAATTTCAGTTAGCTAGTCAATGGCTATGCCTTTTGGACAGTGGAGCAGATGTTAGATGATTATAGTATAATGCTTAATTTCCCTTTGGAACTCGATTCTGATCCATCGAAACTCTCTGCATTCCTGAAAGGTCCCTTTTTAAAATGATCTAGTCTCTGACTTGAACGACTGCCATCGTCTTCAGCAAAGTTCACGTGTAGGTTAATTGACAAGGTAATTGCAGCCGTTGTTATTATTAATGCCTTGCTCATTAAAACAGATTAATTTCCCTCAACTTATGCATTTTGGAATCCATTATCAGTTTGTGTGGATTAGTTAGTAAAATCATAATTTGTTCAGAACAATTAATTGACAATGGATTAATAGATTATAGGTGTCTGGGAGTATTACGATGCAGTCTGCACACTGATTCTTCCTGAACTATCATCTGTGGGGCAGTGATCGTTCAAAGACCATCCATGTTGTCTTCCTGTCGTCTGCATTGTGGTTTGTGTGTAATCCCCGTTAGCTTATTATAAGGTGTGGTGTGGGACGGAGGACGGAAAGAAGCGGAGGATCGATGTCTGGAGATGAAACTTGCTGTGAGTGAAAATTCACAGTAGATGATGTGCATAGATGTGTTAAAAACAAATCTGGATCGGAGACTCACTTATTTTGGGTAGGGAATGGTAGGCAGTGGGATTGTTCCCTTTTTATTTCAAAATTTATATAGCTAATTCATTTTATTGGAATAACATTGTGTCTCATGATTGTTCATATTCAAAACGCATGCATTATTCATAATGAATAATTGCTGTTTGAATGTGATAGCTTTAGAATCAAACAATAACTAATTACCTATTCATGTGCACGGCAGATGTGTCGATGCACCTTTTGAATTCTGACTAGGTCGTATTCTAGCCTTTTGTTCGGTAATTGTCATTGTGAAAATGGGCTTTAATTTCTATTCGTGGCGGGAAAGCGGGTGGGGGGGGTGCACATGATTGTGACTATTGACTGTGTCGCCTTGAGAATTGCATCCAAAGGAAAAAAGTTTCAGCATAAGGGATTACTCAGCAGATATACACAGCTTAACACGTGTGCATGTTTAATTAAAGTGTTTTTCATCCTACAGCAGGGGGGTTTGGTGCAAATTGCAAATAAAAAACTTTTTATTAATCCAGGTAATGGCAAACTGACTATTCACGGTAATTTGAGACATTACTGCAGGCCTGGGCAATTATTTTTGGGAGCCAGGTCTGAGCCTCCTCATGTCACTGGGTGCCTTTTTTAATGATTCATTTCATGTCCCTTGAAAGCCACAATAGGAGACTTATTTATTATAATTTTTTTGGAAAGGCTAATTTTTTGGTCCTGGTGTGGAAGTAGCAATTGTATTTGGATCAGTCATGGGACCTGAGTGTAAAAGTATAGCAGCATGTTATTTTTATTGTCGTAATGATCGCGCTGGCCAATCAGAATAGCCGCAGCCTCTGGACCAGCTTTTGCCCAGCTCTGCATTACAGTATATGAAATGGCTTAGTTAAACCGGCCACCAGGGGGCAGTTGACTGTTAAGTACCGTCGGGAGACGGGCCCTGCCGTAAGAATACTGCTTCGCAGGAATTGTTGCTGAACCCCGCAGAGTTAATCAGTTATAGGTATTAGTCAGCCTAAATCGCATGGTTTTTGTGAGGTCCATTCTGTGGTGGTTTATCCTTTATTAAACTTGTAATCACACCCTCGCTAACATAGATACTTAGCATTTTAAGATCACCTCCTCTCATCATGCACTGTACCCTGTTCCAGTTGTTAGGGAGCGTCTTAAAACGTTCACAAATCTCCTTCCTAAATGCCACCTTTGCATACAATCCTGTGCAGCCCTTTCTGCCCACTGTCACTTAAAAATAAAAGATCCCCTCAAATGTTGCACACTGGAGCCACATAACAGATCTCCAGTCGATGAATGACTCAGACAACAGACCATTTACATTGTGGGCGCTCAGTCCGAGATATGTTTGTTCTGTGTAGGTACAACTCGGACAGGATGCCAATTTGATCGATGTGGGTTTTTCAGAGTTGGAAAGGAAAACACGGGGAAGAGAGGAACACGCGAAAGCAGCCAGGGCTCCTGGGCAATAGCGGTTTCCGGGAGCAGGAGATGAAAAATCGTCTCACCTTGAAGCTGCAGCCATTGTGAAGTCGGCTGCTAATCAGCTTCTGTCATATGAAATGATGTGAATTTATCACTGGCTTCTGCTGTCCCTTCATACCGGCAAAGTTTGCCTCAGAATTTGTTTCTTTGTTATATATTTTTTTTTTATTTGTGCAGAGCTCAAAACGGTTTTGTTGGATAAAGAGCAGTTTGGTGACAATCTGTCCAGACAGATCGATGGACAATACACTGGATTGTCTACCTAGTGGTGTTCTGCTGGGATTGTTCCCACTGACATTCCCAGATACATTAGACTCCTTTTGCTCTCATCCAGACTGAGAGTACAGCTGAGAAGCTTAATAAACACACAGGCAAACCGCCAATCAGCGATACAATTATGTAAAGCAGCACATTACTTAAGCAGTTTACTCTTAGCATACAATTAGGTGATATTTTTAATTAAAGTTCACGGTGATTTGTGGTACAGGGACTCTGGTTAGTTTAAACAGCCCCGTGTCTGATCTGTCTTACTGGTGGGCCAGTTGTTCCAGTTTGGCTGTGATCAGTCGTGAGACCGTGACGTGTTTGTTTTCATGTGTGATGTCAGCCTAGACTGCCTCATGTCTCGGTCCCACACAATTTCATCGGCTTCCTTCTGAAGGATCCTTTCTGCCTGGGTCTCCGTCTCCCTGGCCATGGTCACCGCGGCGACCGCGACAGCAGGATGCGGCCAGCACTAACTGCTACAGCCCATCTACATCATCATGCAAATGTTTCCCTTCCTTTCTCACATCAGATGCTAATTAGCAAATATCTAATTAGTGTTAGAAGATTAATCACTCTTGGGACGAGGGTTTGTTTGGCGAGACGGCGCGGTGTGATAGAGATGCGGGGAGCCACGCCACGCAAAGACACGCGCGGCGGCGGGGAGCTAACGGGAGATGGCGAGGACTGCCAGCGCCCCCGGTGGCGTTTGCTGCTGGATGCGACGAGTGGAAAGATTTCGGCAGGAACCGCGGCACTCCGACTTGGACCAGGAAGAACTAACTGCAGTGCAGCTCTGCCGTTCCTCGCTCGTCACAAGCGAACGACCCGGATATCAGGTCCAAAACTACCACATGTGTGGTTACAGAATCACGGAGTGTGTCATGTTCACCCCAGCGATGCTGCGTGCGCCTTGTCTAATTACACGCACGTTGAAAACATGGGAGCTGGCATAGTTATACAAGTTTAATTACCAATATTCGCAACATTAAATTTCATAAATGTATTTGCCAAAGGTAAATCCTATTACTTTTTAAATCACAGTTGTTTACTGCTGTCTGGAGAATGCACACTGTATGACTATCTTGTACAAGGCAGGTATGCACTTTGATTTGGAGCCTTAAGGTTTTTGAAACTTTGAAATGCCCCGCTTTAATAAAAAAAAACACAAAAAAACATATGTGAACAGTGCATCGGCCTTTTTTTCCTGTAGATCCGAGCAAAGTTTCTAAGTTAGAGACCCTGACCCGAAATCACCCACTCTAGCAGGCCGCCGTCCCCAAGCACTCTCCTGTACGTGCTCGCCTCTCATATCCACCTGCTTCCCTCCACCCCCAGCCTGGAGTTCAGCGTGGAACCTCCACGGGGGCGGGCATTGTCCACTCACCCCCTCGGTGTCACACGCCCATTCCGCGCGAGGTGACAGCTGGGTCTCGCTGTTTCCACTCAGCTGCACCCACAACCGGGGGATCAGTCGGCGGCACATATTGAATATTTACCTTGTGTTTTTATTAGGATGAGCTGCATTTCAACCAGGTTTAGAGGAGGAGGGGGACGGGGAAGTACAGTCAAGCAGACTGGTGATGAATAAGGGGCTTGGAGGCCTCTCTGGCTGGTCCTAAGTCCGAGTTGCGTTCCTTTTCTTTATGTTTAGAGATCCGTGTGCGTAAGCTGCCTGTTAGCAATGGCTCCCTCATCATTTTGTTTATCATAGCCCTCAGATTTGGGTGCCCCAGCCCACTGGGGATCGTGTGCCTTTCCCCTGTCCAGAGTAACTGGATCGGTTCAACGTGGTGCCACCATTTCTCCCACAGGGTGTGGGTGGCGGCCCGGACAAAGCGTCCTGTCCTGCATAAACACGTGCGTGTGTTATGGACGCTCGCTCTCGGTACACTGGTCAATCTTGGAGGGTGGTACTCGAAGGGAGGGTGGTACTGTGTCTTTGTGTGTGTGTTCCTGGGGTTGTGCCTAATTAGCGGAGGTTCAGATGAAGCATCATGGGCTGGAAAGCCGGGGGGTGTGGGTCCTCTCCAGATGAATGCTGATGTTAGCTAGCAGGCCACTTCCAAAGTGCTCTGCCTGTCATTCATGTAATTGGCATGGACAGGTTATCGCCCCCACCCTCACGGCTGAGTGACAGCATCCAGATGCCCCGGTTAGCCGGCCACTCGGCCCCATCAGCGGCAAGGAGCAGGACTGCCATGGTGGACGCATCTGTGGGGGAGAATGGTCCAGAACACGGGCTCCTAATAAGCAACCGTTCCACCGAGTGGCACTTTCGAGATTACAATATTACCCACAGCGTTCTCACAGCCACATTTATTAAACATCGTAATGAAGCGCTCTTCTGTTTGAGCCTGTCAGCGTTTCATAATCGGTTTAAACCAATTATTTTTTTAAATAATTGTAAGTTACGTGGAAGGTGCACAGCTTACCGGTTCCTTTTGCATTAAGTCTGTAAATGACATCCTGTTTATAAAACTAACGTGTGTCAGGAGTGCGGATGAAACTGCAATAGAATGGTGGGGCCTCCGTTAGGTCACCAGTCACCTGACTCCAGAGTCACCTAAAAGGAAGCGTGCAAACGCTTAGCAAACCTTTTTTTAAATGTTCCAGCTTTGCAGTTATGAGTGGCAGTAGCTTCACATCAACAGAAGCTCTGGAAGCCTGCAATGTGGTTTATGTTGTTTTTGTTAGTCAGGCAAAAAATGTCCGCAGAGCTGTCGGATGTGCAGGTCACAGGAATGTGTGACAGAGTCACAAGGTCACGATGTCACTATTGCTGTGCTGCCTGTGGCCACCATGTCACTATTGCTGTGCTGCCTGTGGCCACCATGTCATATCTCCCTAATTTTTCTGCTGTTTTGTTTGTTGGGCAGGGAAATGTGTAAAAATTTAGGTCACAATATGTCATAAATAGGCCCATAAGTTGATGTATTCTGTCAATTTTCTGTCCCTCTCTTCAGTGTGAAGGGGGCAACCTCATTTTGGATGCTGTCATGGATATTTTAAGATTATATTCAGTTCATACTTGCATTCGTGTGCCATATGTGAGCATATCACAAATAACTGATGAGGATGTGTGTTTGAGCAGTCTGCCCGCAGTTGGTTGTATGCTGCAGTTACGATAGCACATTTAACAAAGAGAACACGTCACATACATTTAAAAATATCTCTGTTGTGTGAGTGACAGAATTAGCTGATGTTAATATTCACCGGGGGGTTTGTTAGATTAATCCAGAGAAAAAGTATTTTGAAATTCCACGGTTGTCTCTGTGCTAGTGTTGATCCAGGGTGTACAAAGATAATCACTTCATAAGAGTTCTCCGACTACCCGTATATAGCGCCCTGACACTCAGATCTGTAGTCAGCCATAAAGGTCGGCCTTCAGCTTTTGTCCTAACACTAAAATTACTGTAAAACATATTGCTTATCCTCTTGTCTTTGAAAATAAATGGATAGTAAGTATCAATAAGTGACTGAAGAATATATTAACCTTCCTTGCACCAGAGGGTACATGCATTATGTATATATTTTTTGCATGTTATTTTAGATGTTGGAATTGAGATAATGCTTTAGTAGGCTGCGGAGTCTCTTTGTATGACCCTGGTTGTGAACTTAAATCAAGCTTTGTTTTTCTTCCATGGAGACACTAATTCTTGGTTTAGAAGTTCGGCTTTGAGGTATTTGTGCGATTGACCGGGTGGCTCTGTGACTCGGAGTGTGGTGCTGGGTGGGCTTTGTGAATATGGGCCTGAATATAGGCTCATTAAAAATAGAAAAGAACACAATGAGATAAACAGGTTGGTCGCTATCGTGGGCAGAGCTGTTATGTATAGCAAAGGACCCATATGTCGCATCTGGTCCAGAGATGCTGGAATAGGAACCAGCCTCAGTGGAAGGGATGGCTGATCCCTGTTTGATTTGCTTGGAAAGCCACTCTCCCCCGAGCACCGAGACACCAGGAGGGCGAGCAGGAGCCGCGCAGAACTGGACAGGGCCAGTCCCGCCGGCCTAACCGCAGCGGGGGCAAGTGATTGAACCCGGACCTGATTCCGCCTGTGATTCCGGGTGTCGGAGACATGAGTCCAGCTTCAGAGGTTCGCATAGCAACAGCAAGCACGGAATGATGGGTTGGGTTGGGTGTGGCCAGGTGGGGTTGGGTGTGGCCAGGTGGGGTTGGGCGTGGCCAGGTGGGGTTGGGTGTGGCCAGGTGGGGTTGGGCGTGGCCAGGTGGGGTACTGCAGGGTCGGGCGATTGCGTGGCGTGGCGGGTCTGACTCCCCTGCATACAGATGAGTGCTTGGCGCCTGCATTGCCACTCTGCCCGCTTATCAGGCGGACGCAGGACTGCAGCCATCAGCGCACTGCATCGGGAGGGGGGTGCATCGGGGTGCTGGGGGGGAGGGGGGCGTTATCTTCAGCCGGGACACGGCAGCATACGTGTGGCAGCGTGTGCTGGTTATAAACGTCCACCTGGAAAAGCAGCATGATTAGCTGAGCCCTGTCCCTCGCCCGGCCCCCCTCTCCCATCTTCTTGTGTGATGAACATGGCTTGTCACATTCCGGTGACTCGGCTGCTCCGCGCCAAACCCCCCTGTCAGCCACCCCCACTCCCCCCTCCCCCGCTGATAGCATGTGTGTATCCAGGATGGAGCACTGATCTCCCCACTCCTTCTCCTCCTCACTTCACGCGCGCGGCTGAAAGGAGCTCTTTCTTTCTCTCCGTCCCCAGCAGCTCTCTCTCGCCAGTCCACGTCGTGCTCGTTTTCCCCTCCTTCCCTAATTCTCACTTGCCCCCTCAGCTGTGGACTAACAGCAGAAGAAAGAGGAGACAAAGGGGCGCACGCAGCCCCCTTTTTCACTACACCTTAACTGCCAGAAAGCAGCTGCATGCTTCTTTTTCTTCCCTCGCTTTGGCTGTCATCTGTTCCTTTTTCCTTCGCTCTTCCCGGCCGCTTCCTCTATTTTTTCCTTTCCTTTTTTGTTTTTTTCTTTTTTCTCCCTGCTGTTGCTTCGCTGAGGGATTTTGCTCCCGTGATCCGGAGCGCGGCGGCAGAGTGGATTGCCGTAGGAGAGCAATGCATACCTCCGGCGCAGGCAGGGCGAAGCCTCTCACTCGCGAGCCAGGTAAGGCTGCTGCTCCCCCCCCTCACCCCCACCAGCCTGCCCTCCTGCCCGCACCGGCCGTCGCTCGCTCTTCCATCCGCGGCGGTCCAGCCGCAGGGATGGAGCAAGTGTGTAGCTGGCACCCAGGCTATGTTAAGGATGCGTTTCCACGGCGTTGTCAGCAGCAACGGCACGCCGCTCGTTAAGAGCTCTGTGCTCCTTGGCTCTGAGCAGAGCATCAAAGTTACTGAAGACAGGAGAATATCCGTGAGGTGTCTCTGTTACCGCGGCGACGCTGCCCGTGCATCTCGACTGACAGCGGCGCCTGGGACTCTAACGACTGGCTGGAAGTGGCGCGATGCTCCCTCATTTCCATTCACCTGCACGTCCCTGCGTCCGCGGCTCGTGTCCCGTGTCCTGTGCTGTAGCACTTTCTCATTACTTTGCGTATATGCTGCGCACGTGAACAGCGACACGCTGCCATTTCTAAGAGCGTCTAAGGTGTTTAATGCAAAGCAAAACATGGGTTTTCAGGTTTATTTTAGCGGGCTACTAAAATATGTCATATATACCTATTCTGATATTCTCCAAAAAGAAAAAACAACACATGCTTACGTGCTTGCTTTTGGGTGATGCGGCGTATATTTTCCACAGAATAATTCTTTTTAATCAGAATGCACTCAACAGTTATAAATGACGGTGTTGGAGTTATCTATTATTCATGTTATAGTTCGTATATAGGAAAAAGCCCCTGTATCCATATTAGTTTTCCATGCTGATTCTGTATCGTTCGGCTGAGCCCTTGCACTCCATCCCTGTCAGGTCATTATACTCCGGAGCGGGATCCGTGCGCCTTGCATTCCAAAGTTTCCCTCTCTCCCATTTTAATTGGCGCTGGTGCCGCGTGGCTGAGATCCCTCGCTCCGTCCCCGTCCCCCCCCCACACACACACACTTCTGCCCTCGTCCTGTGGAAGGGGGAGCATCTGTGTTGGCTGTGTGCGCAACCCGAAAGCAGCGCTCGCCCAGGAATGGCTACAGAGCGCCACAGCGGCGGCAGATGGGAGCAGGACCGCGGTCCCCCGCCAGAGCGGGCTTGGGGCCGGGCCACGGCGCTGTCTCCTCCGGGGGGCGCCGTCTGTCCCATATGCTGCAGTCACGGGACCCCATTCCGACTTCGGGAACTATCCTGGAGCATCAGGGGAAAAAACAGAGGTTTCACTTTTAAGGTTCACGGGTGGCGCTCTAAGAGGAAACACGTTTATGACGCCTTCACTAGTCCAGTACTCGCAAATGAAGAGGTCAAGGGCCCTCTGCCGCGTGGAACTTTCCCGACTGAGAGGACGAGAGGGTCACTTTGAGGAGGGCAGGATGGCTGTTCCTGTGTCGCCATGGTAAAAGTCAAAGTTTCTGAGTGTGAAAGCGTGAGCCGCCCCTCCTCCAACCCCCACCACGGCCCACTCCTGTCAGCCCCCGCAATGCCAGAGAATTCATCTGATATTCCTGTGATGTCACATGCACACACGCGCACACATGCCTGCAGGGGAAGTCTCGGTGAGTCATGCCTGCGGCTCGCCACAAAGCGTTAGGTGCCGTTGTCTCCGTTTAGGTGATGAAGATGGGGGGGGCAGTGTGTGTGTGTGTGTGTGTGTGTGGGGGGGGAGGGGGGGTACTGGGTCCCACCTCCTG
>JAODKN010000048.1:5709305-5726440 GCA_026774425.1 Petrocephalus zakoni | reverse complement strand
ATACAATAAAAACAATATTTGATATGCTGCTGCTGAAACTTCTTATCCCAGTGTGATGGTGGCTTAGTGCTGTCCTGCCAGCTGGGTGCCTCTGGCGCTCTGCTTACCTGGAGCCCCAAACCCCCCCTCATGTACATGGGCTGTTTAGCAGGATCTGCTCCGCGTCACAGTGATCCAGCAGGGGACGCTATCGATCCTCGGTGGCTCTAATCACGCGCGTGGGGCGGGACGTCACACCGCGTCAGGCGGGGGGTCGTGGGCAGGCGCGGCCTGTGGGGGTGGGTTGCAGGGGTTGGGGGGGGGGCATTAATTACCCCTGTTCTGCACAGGTGTGAGAGGATGCGGGTGGATGCCAGGGCTCCGGAGGAGGGCAGGAGGATGGCAGTAGGGGGGAAAAGCCCAGCCTCTGCCATCACGTAACGCGCCTGTGCCCGTGCCTGCAGTATGGGGGCGCTCTCGCCACTGAGGCGAACGTCCAGGAATTAACATCTCAGGCACCTTCTGGCTCTGTGGTGCCTGCAGAGCCAGGTAAACCCAGCGCAGGCAAATTGGCCAGATAAACAATCAGTTCTGCTACAAGTACAGCCCTAATGCAATATACAGGAAGATAAAGAGGGACATTACTCCCAATTAAAGCATTCTGCCTGCGCAATACACAGTGCGATACAGCATTTTAATTACCTGTGAATTCGGAGGTAACCTGGAAACAGCTGGCGAAAAAAATCAGCAAGTATCCCGAGCCAGGGACTGTTTAACACGTGTGAAAAGTCCGCGGTAAATACAATGGCCGATTTCGACGTGCGGCTCTGAGGTGTTCGGCAGTCGGTTCTGTAGGCGGTTCCGGCGCCAGGAGCCTGGGGAGGTGTGGGGTGTCGCTGTGACCTGGAGGTGTAGCGTCTGTAGGTGTAGGTGCTGCTTTATTCCCCGGGAACGAGAAAACGGGCAATTCACTGAAGGCGGCACGTCGTGGCTCGCGTGGCGGGAGACAGAGACGAGGTTGGGCACGCCGACAGGAACGTCGCTGGGGCGGAGCCTATCGTCCACAGCCGGGACGAGGGGCCAAGGAGATGATGGGGGGAAGCATATAGGCTTGTGCGGTTTGTGGCTGACGGGTGTCCTGCCGAGGGGAAGAGGGGCCACCCCTTCCCTGTTTGGGACGCTGGGACTCTCCGGGACACCAGTGTCATTGTTACATGGGGGGGGGGGACCCTTTTATTTACCAGCCACATCATTTATCCAAAGCAACGTGGGTTTTTGATAAAGTCGGGTCAGACAGTCCCCGGAAAAATTGGGGGTTAAGGGCCTCACTCAGGGGCCCAATGATGACATCACTCTGCCAAGCACAGAATTAGACCTGGCAACCTCCTGATTGTGGGCACAGTGTCATAATCTGATGAGCCAGAAGCCACCCTCCTCTTTAAAAGCTGGTCCCACCCTCCCCAGAGAAGTTCTCGCGTCACGTGGTGACATGCATTCCTTATAAACTTGCTCACCCCCCCCCGCCCTGTGCTGAGGAGTGGGGGGCGAGGTGCCTGGCGCGATGTGGGCCTTTGCCGGTATAAATGACGCTGCGCTCATTCATCACCGTAATTGTGCGCATGTGAGTGGGGCAAGTGTTTCCACGTTTAATGATATACATGCTGCGTAACAATGCAAACAATGCGTCCCGTTTTGTTCGAGACTCTGTTAATGAGGAGTGATAAATGTGAAATATGCTCTTCCTTCCTTCTGTTTGACGCAGACGCCTTTTTTCCGTTCCTTCTGTTTTTTTTTCTTCTTCATTGTGCGGCAGGGACCGATATTGTTTCAGCCGTAGCCAATTACCTCCCGGTTTGGATTGTGTGTGGGGGGGGGGGGGGGGCTCATCGCATGCTGCCTAGGCCCCATGAGGAGGCTACGCAAAGTCGCTTCGTTAAGGTGCCGGGGGGGTGACCTCTCTGGCCCAGTGCACGGGCCCCTCTCGAACCACGGCCTGCCAAGTAGACTGGAATACGAGTGACTGCAGTGTAGAGGCCAGATCGGTGGAGAGGTCAGGTTCACTGTTTATGCTCAACTGGTTGGTTGAAACAAAATCTTGGTCTGGATGTATTCTGTCTGAACAGGAACGTTCCACCTCTGATAGGCCGAACCAGAAAGGCTGCATTACTGCGTTTCATTTTTAATAATGCTAGGTATACATGAGGTGTACTTGAATTCTTCTTCTCCATGGCATCTCGCTCTCCTTTGTGAGTGAAGCTTGGGTGTGAATGCGGAGTCCCCAGATAATCTGGAGTTAAGGGCATATGGGCACAGTGGTGGCATCATTCAATAACCTTCTGGTTACTGACACAGACCTTCTAACCAACTGAAAGGACTAGAACAGAGAACCCCTATAATCTCAAAATGACCATGTAACTGAATCTGTCTTTGCTGACGTAACATTTGGAATAACCAGCTGTGGTTGCCTGCTGCTATTGCTAATGAACATGGCTGCATTTTAATACAAAAAGAATGTATCATGTTCCCAGTTATACTGGACATTTTACGTTTCATTTTTTTTTTAATTTAGAGTAAGCAGAGTCAAACAGTCCCTGGATTAATTGTTGGTTAAGGGCCTTGCTCAGGTGACATCACTCTGCCAACCACAGGATTTGAACCGGCGACCTTCCAATCATAGGCACAGCATTCTAACCCATGGCCCTGCCCGTGAGAGGAAGTTTGGGAAAGTCAGTTCTATTTTCCATACATCCATAGGCGCTAAGCAGGGACGTGCTGGCATGTATTGGGATGAGCAGAACAGGAAGGGGTGCCAGTCCATCAAAGGACACTCCAGTTCCCCACAGCCGCATGCCTTTGGGTCGTGGGAGCCAGAACTGTCGAAGACACCCACGTGAGCTAATGCAGAGCCGGGGGCAGGAATCGAACCCGCAGTCTTGGGGGTGCGAGGTCACTATTGTATTACTCAACCCTTATAGGTTAGAATCATTAATGTTAAACACAGAGGAGCTCATGTACGAGAAAAATCTGCAGGAGGTCTAGTGCTGAATGATAGAGGTTAATAAATCTGTACCGGGAGACATCTTATCCTATCAGCCGACCTTCACCACACAGAGTCTTTATCATCAAGACAGTGAGAAGACCTGTCTCACTACGACAGGAGACTCGCAGCTAATTTTGCAGTTTGTCTGATAGCAAATGATCGGGGGCCCTAGCCGGAGAGGCATCCTTTTCGAGAGCGAGTCGTTTGGGGGGCGGGGTTAGGTTAATTACACCAGGTTATCATGGTTGCATTAAGCATACTGTCTAATGAGCCACTCAAAATGCACTGGGCATGTGTTGATTAGCTATGCTGCAAGGCACCATTGGTATTGTAGTTTCTTTTTTTCCCAGGCTGGAAGATTGGCTGTGAAAAGTGGAATCAGGATAGGAATTTAGTACACTAAATTATGATAAATATACAAAATCTGAATTCTGTTTCTTATGTGTCTGATTGATTTTTTTGTCTTGGTTTGCTGTGCTATTTTTGCACATGACATCACATTTATTTATCTTTTGCATTTATTATTATTGCAATTACTTTTCTTTGTCAATAATGTTAGCATGCCTAGGGGGGACATGTGGGCAGCCAGTTGACCTTGGATCCTTAGAGGTTTGGGAGGTCTTGGTTCCCCTCCTCCGTTGTCATCTGTCAGTTTTTCTTTCTTTCATTTTATTGTCCTTCCTTTTCCCTGTTTTGTACAGGTAGTCCCTGACTTATAATGGAGATGTGTTCCGATGAACCCATCGTAGCCTGAAAAT
The DNA here is from genome assembly GCA_026774425.1 of Petrocephalus zakoni. Lineage (NCBI taxonomy): Eukaryota > Metazoa > Chordata > Actinopteri > Osteoglossiformes > Mormyridae > Petrocephalus > Petrocephalus zakoni. The sequence continues at coordinate 5,722,663 of JAODKN010000048.1, read as the reverse complement.
ATCGTAAGTCAGGATGGGCTTTGAAGCACCAAAAACAGGGAAAAGTACCCGCTCTAACACCGAAACAACTGAACTCTGTCGATGGCAGGTGAGAAGTAGGCATCTCACACAGCGGGAGGTCCGTACAGCGTCCCAACGTATCGCACTGCATACGCTGCTAGGTTAAAATATTTTTACATAACGTAACTCGGGAACCATCTGAATTATTATCTCTTAATGATGTTATAATGTATCGTGACACCCCCATGTAAAGCGCTGTCGGGCAACTCTGTTGTGAAAGGCACTATATAAAAAATTATCAAATTGAATGGAATTTATTTATTTGGCAGATGCGTTTGTCCAAAGGGACGTAAAAGCGAGGCAAATAATACACAAGAAACATACAGCTGTCAAGGAGGCAACTAGGCGTGAGTGCAGCTCGGCTGGGCTTTGCAGCGAATACCCGGTTACACGTGTAAGTTAGCGTCAGAGCACGAGCTACACAGCGCATTACAGAAAGCTGCCAGAAGCAAGTCGCACGGTTATTAAAATTTCAAATCAAAAACTCCGACAGGTGATGCTGTCTTGTTAGTGCGATTTTTGTCTAGTATTTACTGTAATCGTTTTTTGCACATTGCAAGCATTGCGTGTTTGGAGACCTTTAAGCTCCTAGCTGATGCTGAAACCTTAGCGCATGAAGGTCAGTTTTATTTAAATTCTCAACAAAGACAAGAGCAGGAAATTAACGTGATCAGATGGGAGCGGCCCCTCACCCCACTTACAGCCACGTTTTTATTTCCTGTTTTTTTTAACACATGTGTAATTCATGGAGGATTTCAAGCATACAAAATGAACCCTGAAAGTCAGTCATTCAGGAAGCAGGTAAACATTTTAAATTAAATCTTTGGATGTTTCTATAAAAATGCATTCCATTTCGTGTAAAATAATCATCATGCAAATGTCTTTGTCTCAGGACAAACGACGAGTGAGGGAAATATTAAAACAAAATTATTAATTTCTTTGCATTGCACTGCTCAGCACTTGGTGAAGGGAAGGAATCCTTCCGATAAATCCGGCGTTTAAACTCGATCGCGGTTTAAAGGAGACCTTGTGTTATTTTAACGTCACATGTCACATTTGTGTAATAGAATCCCTTACACAAATCATAACGTGAATACAGGAAATCCATCCATCCATCAATCCATCCATCTGTCAATCCATCCATCAATCAATCCTTCCGTCTTCCAGGCCATATTTAGTACAGGGTTACTGAGTGTGGGAAATGTATCCGATAGAAACTGGGATTATCTATCCCGTTCTGTGCACACAGAGTGTGTGCCTCATCGGATTGTGTTTCTGTGCTTGTGATCGGAAGTTCATATGATTGAGTGATTTCACCACTGGGTCCCTGAACAGGGCCCTAAACTCCCAATTACTCCAGGGACTGTCTGTTGCTTTGGATAAAACAATTAAAAATTTATATACTGTAGATCTATACCCCCGTTTAACACAGTAGAACCTGTAGTGTTAACTCCTACATGCCTTTCCAGGATAGTATAGTGATCTTATATAAAATTTGGTGGGGTCTTTATTATTTTATGTTTGTAACAAACATAACAGAGGATACAAATATTCTGTGGAGCTACTGATGTTACCTAAGCTAAGGGATTGTTTTGTTTTTCAACTCAAATTAAAACTTTGGTGGAGTGATAAATCTGATTTCCCAATTAAATAAGGATGTAATTAGTCATACTGTTTTAATTTTACTATTGACTTGAATTTGACACTTCACATGGTTGTGTGCAATATCACTGTATAATATATCAAGCAACACTCTCATTTGACATCAAAACTGATTGTTCACTGCTGGCTGTGTTCAATGAGAAAAAGTAAGAGCCATAATAATTGTCATTATATAAATTATTTACTGTACTGTAAGCAATTAAAACCCCGAAAATGCAGTTTTTGCTGCACAGTAGTACTGCATGTGTGGTATTTTGGTATTGTCATTAGCTTGCATTATTTAAACAAGCATGATGAGTTCGCCGTCCCTTACTGAGCACTAAGCAGCCGCATTAAAAGATGCACGCAGCGTGCCGGCTGACGGAGCCGCCCTTGGCGGGACTGGCAGATAAGAATGCGCGTTGAGGCCATTAAATGTCAGGTGCACTTTCCCACGTTGCCGGGGTGACGGCCCGCAGAATACTGGCGTGTTGCTGGAGCGGTCGGCCGCTCGGACATGTGTGACACGGCCCCGGCGCCCCCTCCCTCCGATTAAAAAGTGTGTCTCCGCGCATACAGACCAGCCACAGCCCGTGTGGCCTTACTCCGCATTAGCAGCGTGACAGTTTGTCATTTTTATACCAGTTCTTACCGAAGGAGGATTCCGGTCACGCAGGGGGAGGTGAGCTTCTCGCAGGCTTAAGAGCATTTCAGATATTTCTTTCTTCTAGTGTTCATTTTTATTGTCTTTTCCAAATTATACCACACGGTTTAAAAGTGCACTTACCCTCCCTTGTTTTATGGTCCGTTAAAAAAATTAAAATCCTGTGCTTTGAGTTTAAATCTAACCGGTTGTGCGCCCCGTCACAGGCGAGCGCGGGCCTGGCCATGAGGCGGGGGCCCCACTAATGCTGCTAGAATCTCTGCTCCGGGGCCCGGCTGACAGCCGGCGCCGTCCCACTTCTGAGGTGTCCTATTATGATTCGGGATGGGTGATGACGGGGCCCGCTACCTGTGGCTGCTCCCCCTGTCCGCCCGGCACCGAGTGCGCGGCTCTGCCATCCAGCCCGCAGCAGAAGGCCGCTCTCAGGCGGGAGAGGAGGCCACGTCTGTCCTCCTGGAGGCTCCTTTGTACGTCGGCACGGCCGGCTGGGGCAGCAGGTCACACTGCAGCTGTCATGTTCCTGCACTTTGTACATTGTTGCGTATATCCATATATGTTTATCATTCTTAGATATCTATGCATTACGTCAAGATGAAATTATGTTTATATATGTATATATTTTGTATCTATTTAATGAATGTAGCATATACTTTTAATGTATGTGGTATGTATGTGTATTCTGTGTATGACACACACACATATATGACTCGGGGGCGTTTGCAGGAGACAGGGGTGTCTCCCGACAGCGTGCGTACCCCCACCATAGCTGACAGAGCAGCATCAATAGCCGTGCGTACATAACAGACACCAGGCATAACAGAGGTTATGTTCTTGACAGTAGTCTAGAATGTCTTTTTATTGCAACATTGAGTGCCCAATGAAAATCTATTCTGCTATTTGATATCGTGCTCTGTTTTGTGTGCTGGCATTTTATCCCATAACACTTAGATGATATCATTATCATGTGCAGAATACTCTCTGGTCAGTCTGGGCATTGTCTAAGAACAGATGTGGTGTCGTGGATTAATATTTAATGACCTGGAGGGGGGTGGTCCTGAATCCACCGTCATGTCACAGGGAACGTAGCAAGTGAAGGGAGGCCACGGTGGCTTTTACCTTTCCCGTCCCCCCCGTCCCCCCAATAGGTAACCTTGGCGCGAGGAATGTCACTTACTAATGTCACTCTCATAGTCGCCCGCAAGCCACCAATCGCTGGCGTGTCTCTATAAAGTATGATGGCTGCTGGAAGGAAATTCGATAGGCTGGTGATTCAGAGCTGGGGGCTCATTTTTCCCCTGCTGGAGAGGGCGACCACAGCAAACCAGCGAGCGATTCCCCATGCAGTGACTCTGAGGCCCTGACCTGATTTATTTGACCTTATTCCCAGTTTTATTATGACCAACCACTCGACCCTTGAGTGCCCTTTGTTGGGGGGGGGGGGTGGGTGATGTGTGTCCCTGTTTATGACAGTAAGAATCTTATGGCCCTCTAAGAAAATTATACTGATATATTTGTGCCAGGAGAACATCTTGGAATTAAATAATTGAAATAAAAACGTTCAGACAGGTATAATGAAGAAAAATTGAGAGATCTAGAAATTTAAGAGTACAATGCCTTTAACGGGTCCTTGCGGGCCGGCAGGTGGGCAGGCAGGCGGGCAGGCGGGCGGGTGGACTAAACACTGCAGCTGATGTATAATTATGACTGATCTCTTTGGAGGCCCTGAGACCGTCTCCTGGCAGACCCCGAGTGGACCCCCAGGCCTAGACAGGCTGGGCTGAGCTTCCGCTTGGCCCAAGGTCAAGGACAGAGTGGAATTTTCCACACACTTATTAAAGTAGGGCGACCAAAGGCACTGGCCTCAAATGTCAAAAAGTCAAAAACACTTCAGTCCTACGAGACATGAATAAATACCCCAAAACCCCCGGGGAGGCCCCCACTTGCAAAAGTGTCGGCGTAAGCTTGGGTGCGTCCTCAGCGAGCCAGGCCCCGTCCAAGTGCATTAGCGATGCAGCACTTCTATAGATTATTGGCGCGCTGTCTTTGTACGTCCGCCCCAGCACATGCACACTGCTGCATTATGCATATGTAACTCCCAGCTTTATTGCATAAAGATGCAAATTAAATCATAAATAAATGTATCGGGTCCTCTAAACAGCCGTGTGCTTAGAATGCACGTTTGCGTGACAGATGTGAAGAGCAGGTGTTAAGCATCATTCAGGTGCTCTCTTTCTCCACAAAAAAGCGGCCTACGGAAATTTTATTACAGCCTTTTTGTAATTATGTTACAAGTAATACCCTTAATGACCATAGCTGTTAATTTTTAATTCTGAGTGGCCGGTAACAGTGGGGGAGTCGGGCGACCAAGGTTATTCCCTGTTATGTTACCTGTCCCCTGTTCATGCAGGAACACGTGGAGTGGTGTATTCTGTCCTTCCCGAATACTCTTAGTGTTAGCTTGTATTCCCCCAAAAGATGCACATTTTTCCTCTTTCTCACCGAAATGCCTGCTTTGTTTTACTTTTCCATTTGTTCAGTAAACTGTTTAACAAACATAATATGATAATAACTAACATTACAGTCACATTGTCATATGGTGTTTGTTATGAATTTATCTTGAAGCTATTAAAGTATGCTAAGGTATACTTGCTTCTTATGGGTGTTCTATGAATGCATTATGAAGGTGCACTGAATGTTCCACAAATATATTATAAAGGCATTATGAAGGTGCACTGAATGTTCCACAAATATATTATAAAGGCATTATGACGGTGCACTGAATGTTCCACAAATATATTATAAAGGCATTATGACGGTGCATTGAATGTTCCACAAATATATTATAAAGGCATTATGAAGGTGCATTGAATGTTCCACAAATATATTATAAAGGCATTATGAAGGTACACTGAATGTCCTAGGAATGCATTATAAAGGTACAGCTAATGTAAAGCATTACTGAAATATGTATAGCCATGTTCATAATGCTTTATGATGTGTACATAGATTGCTATAGAGTCACTTAGCTAGCACATCTCAAAATTAATAACTGCGCTGATGTGACGCAGTGAGAGAGCACAAACAGCACACACCCCAACCGGAGACAGGATTCAAGCCCCCAGCACAGGAGGTATGAGGCAACAGTGCAACCCACTGGGCCAGCATGCAGCTCCCAGTAGCTTTGGCAGTGCTTATGTTGTGTACATTGACTCCGATGGGTGTTAATGTACGCTTTATTCAAAGGGAGGGAGTTGTGGATTTTGTTGGGTTTCTATGGGAATTGTGGGAATGTTCTCCCTTTAATAGCCCCCAGCCCTGGGCAGGATAGGGGTTCTCCCCTTATTAGTAGGACACTTAACACCCAGACCCTTTTCTGATATCCTTTTGAGGACATCACCCTTTACGAAGTCCGGATCGATTGTCTCGTGATTTGCTCGAGCGTAGTGAATGTGCTGCCAGCTTGCCGAACCAGGAGCTTTTACGTGCAGAGTACCGCAGAAGGATATGTTTTAATATCTAGCAACCCAATAGTCTTCCGACAAAAGTAGAAAATTACTTGAGATGAGAAATGGTTATCAGCACAATACGTGATGCACAATTAAGTTATAATATCATATTAAACAAAAGCAGTGTACGTTATCACAGCATGTTTATAAATTTACTGATCGCTCACTTTGAGTCGCCTAACTGGATAACAATAGCTGAAGATAACGGTGTCTGAGGAACCATTCAGATTCTTTTTTTTTTCCTTACAAAAGTTCTAGTATCCCCAGGCATCTTTCTTGCCCGGGTTTAACCCCCCGCCTCTTTAGGTTACTCCATTATGGATCTCCTTGTCTTCTGGAGAGAATAATTAAGATGGATGGAGACCCCTTGATCGAGCACAATTTGGTTATTCCGGACACTTTTGTGGTCAGCATAAATGATGCATCTGTGTGTGTGGGTGTGTATATGTGTCTCTAGTTGCCAGTGGAGAAGAGGACAAAGAGCCGCCTTAATAAACCCTCATGGGGAATGTTAGGATGTTCCTTTGCAAAGTTCGTTGCATTGTGTATGTATCCAAGAAGTGTCCAGTTCCCTGTGTGTCTTCCTGGAAAGTGCATCACAAGTTCAGCATTGTTACCAGAACACATCCCAGTCACCGTACATATGTCCTGAAATAGCCCCACATCTTGAACACGTTTCCTGTTAGCGCCTTGCATCCTGAACACATTTCCTATTAGCGCCTCGCATCCTGAACACGTATACTGTTACCGCCCTGCCTCCTGAACACATTTCCTGTTGGCGCCCAGTATCCTGAACACATTTCCTGTAAGCTCCCTGCATCCTGAACACGTTTCCTGGAAGCACCCTGCATCCTGAACACATTACCTATAAGAGCCTTCCTGAACATATTTCCTATAGGCATTTCACTTCCTGAACATGGAAAGAATTCCAGCTATCTGGACACGCTTCTGCAAAATATCCCACTCTCCGCAAAACATACTGCTCCGGAATTGGACTCTACTGTGCGTTCCGTCCTGCCGTGTCATGGCAGCCTTCTGCATGAAGGAAATGCAGAAGCTCTTATACATGAATCACGGCCTCACTATGTACCATTTATACATGTGCCATTTCCCCTGAAATGTCATTCACACGTCGTGATTAAGGATGTCGACCTGGAGTTGCTCTTGCTCCATCTGTGTGGAGCACAGCGGCGATCCTGCAAGTGTTTTTGCTGAATTTTCATTAGTTTCGCAAAGACGTGAGCAAAGCACAGGGACAGGTACTGTGGGTAGGGAGAGGGTGAGTCATTCAGGAACTGGTAGAACTATGAACTACGCCGAGGGTTGTAGTCTTTGGACGGAAAAAAAAGAGACGACTTTTTAGATGCCATGCGTTCCATTTATTGAGGGGAAAAGTGAGCAAAGTGTTTGAGAGGTGTGATTTTGGGCCAGGAAATCAATGCGTTTATAGGTTTCTTGCATCAATCACCCGGGGAATCTGAGGATGATGGGGAAAGTCCACGAGGTCACATTCATCCCTGTTTCCAGCTCCTCTGTTTTCGACAGCCTTAGGCATTTATATTCAGAAAAGCCAGCGAGGTCAGAACTGTGTGAAAAGCAGAGAGGAGCAGGCTGTGTTTGAAGGACACTGCTCACGGCCCTCTAAGTGGGCGCCGTATGCCATGCGGGGGGGTGGGAATTTACATGTACAGTCAGCCCACCCCGACAGAGGTGTTGCTGCTTTGTGGACAAACTTAGGTGTCTCATCTCACTTAATTAGCATGGTCTGGCTGTGTACAGAGAAGGCCATTATTGAATTAGGGTTAGGGCGCTCACTTCCTGTCAGCCCCAGCTGACGTGCGATTCCGAGGCGTGGAGTTTGTTTTGTAACCCTAACGATTCACAGTTAGCAGGAGCCCCCGAGATGGAGGGGGGAGTGGGGTGCAGCAGCCTTATGCGCGGGAAGTATGTTAGGTAGCTCCTCTCCTCTCTGAGGAGCCGGTCTGATTCACCCCGCAGAGCCTGTCACACACAATAAGTTTAAGGTTTTTCTTTCTGTGTTTTCTTTTTTTTAATATGGAGTTATCATCGTTTTCGGTGTGGTATACTTTCCTCCCTGCCACTTCAGCTGGAAAACACAAAATGCATTACCTTGAGGCGGAGGGGACTCATTTTCCTTAGGATTATTTTCAGGGTTAAATTTCCAGCCTCCTTTTTGTCACAACAGTTAATAATTGTTATCATTGCTTTTCTCATGCATAATTGATCGACAAATTTTAAAGTAAAGGTGCGTGCAATTAAATCCACAGGGAGTCCCGGCGTTGTCAAATCAATCTGACACGTCCTCCATTCGGAGTGGGGGCGGGGGACTGCGATGGTGTCCTTGCTCCCTTGCAGCCGAGCGCTTCATTCCTCCCCTAAAACAGAATAATTGGATTCTCGCTAACAGCGGTGGTAACGTTGACAGTACATAAATCCCGCTGCAGAAAATAGCAAGTAGTTTGTCATCTGATTCGCCTCTTTGTTGTGCTGTGTTTTCCCCCTCCTGTTTTTCTCCTTCTCCTGTCCCTGATACAAGAGTTTCTCCTCTCCTTGGGTGGACAGCTTTTTTTTTTTTTTTGTCCCCCGTCGGCGGAGTGTGGAGCCATGGGGCCGCGATGACGTTAGGGCCAGCAGTTGGGTGGCTGTCCCTCCTAAGAAGGTGTCAGTGCCGGGGAGGAGCTGAGGACGGGGGAGGAGCCAGGTGTGAGGAGGGACGAGGACGCCGCCAGTGCCCTTCTTTCCGTACGTGGATTCTTTGGAGGAGTGTCAGTGACATGTGGAGAGCTCCTCAAGTGTGAAGGTCCTCTCCTCTTCACAGTCCTCTACAGAACAAAAGACGGGGTCAACAGAAGATCTGCTTTATGTTCCACGAATCAGTGCAGACCTACGGCAGCCCCAAATGGCCAAGTCCTCAAACTAATGTTTCTTACACTCAGCACTTGTCCAATTATTCATGTAATTCGGCAGTTGAGTCTGAAAGATAAAATTGCTTTTTCCTTTCCGGTTTCTCCACTTTTACAAGCCCTTAAATCTCTGGAATGGATCGAGTCGCCAGTGTAATGATCGGAGCCTTAACTAGGGCACAAGTTAATGTGTCTGCAAATATTCTTATCGCTCATTCTGACCGACTGCACAGGTTAGCTGAGCTCAGGAATAAGAAATTTTTGGTTCCAGTGTGACGGAAGTAGCTCTTCCGGCTGTCAAACATGTATCTACACTCCTAGTTTTCCCCCCGTACATGTATCTCCCAGCATGCAATGCTTTCAGATACTCCAGAGCAGAATATTCTGGTTTGTGACCGCTCAAGCTAATTTTCATGCTTTGAGTATCAGTGCCTGTCGACTTAACAGAGGGTTATAAGAGATGTGGGCTGGACCTGGACAAGCGCATGGTTCCCGGTGAAGAGAAGCATTTAGGAGGAGACCACACTCCAACCTCCTGCTTCATGCACCTTACCAACCGCCAACGTCAACATCTATCCAGAGGAACGTGGCTTGGCCTTAAATGTGGTGTGGCATAATGGTTATTGTCACGTTTCTGTACTCGAATCGATATCGTCACAAATTCACAATGACTCTTGTGTGTTGAAGAGGTCCGTTAGATCTGTGGGTGTCGGTTCACAGCCGGTGATGTAGCGGTTGAGTAAATGCCTTTAGAAACGGGTGGGGTTTGTGCTGAGGTAGAGAGGTTCAGCACTTACTCATTGTCTAATAGCAGCAGGATTTTATAAATCTATCTGTGCTGCGGCAGCTTGTTGACTGTTGGTCTCCTGTGCTGGAGGACCCAGAGCAGGAGATAATAGGGGTTTGGGCTTCAGGCTAAGGGCTGCTAGTTTTAAATCTGGGAAGTAGGGTGTAGAGAGAGACGGCTTCAACTCGAAGAGCAGAAAGAATTGGAGAAAATGCAAGCAATATGTACCACTACATGCATAAGGAACACAGGCTCTCTGATAGCAGGGACCTGCAGCCCCTTTTGTCAAAAAGGGAAGGATATATGGAAGGGTGAGAGAGCAAGTCATACGTGTTGGAAGGAAAGAGATAAGGAATGAATGAGCAGAAAACAGGCTGACGTGTTCAGGTGGCTGCAGTGTCAGGATTAATCCCGGCCTGACGTACGAGAACAGGCGCTGGAGCACTGACGTTCCGGATCCAGATAATGAGTAAGCCTTTTTTCTCCAGACGACTTTATGCAATTTAAAATTCCCATCATTCCTCTAGTATGTGTCTTGACTTCTCTTCATAATTTTCCTTTTTTTTTTGATTGTGCTTAACAATAGCTGGAATCAACCTTAGTATCTATGTAGGGCAATGGCACTGGTGGAGTTTATCTGGGGAACGTATTGTACATGGAAGTCATGCTTATCTATCAGACATGCACTATCATTGGTGGCTATTTTTGTTTTCTTAGGACATAAGTGCTGCCATTTCTTTCTTGGCGAGTAGTGGATGCTTTTCCTGGAGATTTAATGGGTTATTTTTCCTTTGATCACAGAACATGTCGCTCCCGTGCAGCCCGGGGTAGTTATCACGTTTTGCCAGCGTGTTAATAAGGGGAAGCTTTGTCACGGAAGGGTAACAACGGAATGCCAGCAATACTAATCACTGGAGGCTTTTTTTTTGTTCGCTTTTGTCCTTTTTAAAAGTTTCTGGATGAGAAGGTATTTGCCGCACGCTTAAGTCTGTAACACACTGAGCCGATTTTGGGCCATCGGCCTGTCGGTGAGAGTCAGTGAGTGTCTGTCGCACCGGTGCGCGCGACATGGTTGAACACGGTCAGTCCCCATTGGTGCCGATTTGGCAGATTTAGCATGTCGAATTGGCGTCAAGGCTAGTTGGTGAAACGGAGTTTGGGCTGCATGTCAACCGTCACCGCTAGTCATTGCGATGTGTTCCAGAGCAAATTTTCACAATGGATAGAGCTGATCGTTCATCATCCTTGGTAGGCGCTAGTTTTTTTGCGGTTTGCTTGGTGTATTCCAGGCTTTGAAATTCAGAGACCCACAGACGTAGATCAGAGGTTTCCGAGGCCTCGACCAGAGGTGTGTAAACATGGTCAGAGGCTACTGGACTATTTCAGCTGTCAGAGGCCCCCAAGCTATTGTCTCTGATGGGGGGTATGGTTACGGTTAAAGTTGTTACCGGGGGGGTATGGTTACGGTACAAGTTGTCGGCTGGGGGGACATGGTTATGGGAAAAGTTGTTGGCTGGGGGGACATGGTTATGGGAAAAGTTGTTGGCTGGGGCGTATGGTTACAGTACAAGTTGTCGGCCGGGGGGTATGGTTACGGTAAAAGTTGTCGACTGGGGGGTATGGTTACAGTACAAGTTGTCGGCCGGGGGGTATGGTTATGATACAAGTTGTCGGCCGGGGGGTATGGTTATGGTATAAGTTGTTGGCTGGGGGGTATGGTTATGATACAAGTTGTCGGCCGGGGGGTATGGTTATGGTATAAGTTGTTGGCTGGGGGGGGTATGGTTACGGTAAAAGATGTTGGCTGGGGCGTATGGTTACAGTACAAGTTGTCGGCCAGGGGGGGGGGTATGGTTATGGTATAAGTTGTCGGCCGGGGGGTATGGTTACGGTAAAAGATGTTGGCTGGGGGGTATGGTTATGATACAAGTTGTCGGCCGGGGGGCGTATGGTTATGGTATAAGTTGTCGGGGGGGGGGGTATGGTTATGGTAAAAGTTGTTGCCCCCCTTTTCAGTGGAGACCCCTGGTATTCCCCCTGAATGAGCTTGTGCATTAAAGTGCCCCTGGCCTCTGTACTTCTTATGCGTTTGTCTGGCCATTTGTCTTAATTTACTGCCGTCGGCTCAGGTGATACTCCATGTGGGCCCTTTTCTTACCCAGAATTCCTCTTGAAGGATGTCCCGCCTCGATCCTGCCAGGCCTAAATGCTCTGCGCGTGTTCTTCCTGGTCTGGAGGACTGGGCCGTGCATTTTGATTGAGGTGGGAATTAAATGAGGAAGATTGATGATTAGATTGCGTTGTTATATCGTGTCATTGTGCCATTCCGGGGAGAGGAAAAATGCAGTTTAAAACACTTTTAATAGGATTTATGAACTGGAGCTGTCCCAGGGGAGCGGACGCGGGAGGCGGCTGTGGCAGCATATTGTCTCCTCTGGCTGAAAAGGGTCATTTTCTATCACTCCAGAAACTTGGGGGGGCGGGGGGTTGTCCCTTAAAGGGTTTTTATGAAATTGATGTCATCCATACTGTAAGTCAGAATGCGGGACTGCAGCATGGCCTTCGGCGGGATCATACATAAAGCGGTCATAATAAAGGAAAGTTCCCTTGTAGCTTTTCAACTGTCCGCAAAGAAGCTACGGAGCAGGGAAAGAACGGAACAAATGACAGAGGAAGAGAGAAATGAAAGAGGGGGCATCCTGGGCCTGCTCCGGGGCTTGGCGGGTAGCTCTGCAGTGTCCCAGCTGCGGGGGGGTTTGTGTGCTCTTCCTGTGTCTGCCTGGGTTTCCTCTGGGAACTCCAGCGTCCTTCCCCCGTCCAGAAGCATGCAGCTCCATGAGTCGGCCACTCTAATCTGCTCTGTGTGCGCGCACTGGCTTTGCAATGGCTTCCCAGCCAAGGCGTCCCCCTGCCTTGTGCCCTGTGCCTCCTAGACAGGCTCCAGGCTTGTGGCAGCCCTGAGACGGATATGCGATGGCGGTAGATGGATGGATGCGGGCCGTCCAATGCGACAGGTGCATCGCTGCCAGACAGCAGATCCGTCACCACAGGACACAGCTACACAGCTGACGTCCAACTCAAATCAAACTTTGTGGTGGATGCGTCATTAATTCCTCATACTTCTGGGACCGAAAGCCAGTCAAACTGTCCGTTTGATCCTGGGTACGGGGGTGGGGATAACAAAAGATGAGTGATTGTATAAACGAATGAACAGGGTTTTGTTTTCTCGTTCTTTTTTACATCTACAAAGGACACCAGAGCAAGTATTACAGACAGTATATATTAGTTAATTAGTCAGGAGCAAAAGTAAATGGGCATCATTCCTAAGACTAGTATATACCTACCCATTCATCCATCCATCTATCCATCCATCCAAAGTCTATAACCTCATACCTGATGCAGGGTTACAGGGAACCAGAAACCTATTCCAGAGGCACAGAGGGGGAGGGAAGGCACAGCCTGTATGATTTGCCCTGGATTACCCTGGAAAACTCATTTAAAAACGACGTGGTGCCATCCGGAGTTAGGCCGGGGCTTGCTGTCACAAAGACACAATCATCTTAAAGCAATGACGGAGTGCAGATAGGGATGCCACAAGCAACAATGAAGTGAGTCTGAACTCCCAGGATGTGTTTGACTATATATTTTTTTTGTCCTGCGATTTATGACCGTCCAAACCAATTCAGACAGCTACAGCTTAGATGGCACAGGAAGCATACGGGTCCTGTGGGTGGGGGGGGGGTGTTACGATAAACTTAAATGCTGTATAAATGGAC
>JAODKN010000048.1:5674196-5696194 GCA_026774425.1 Petrocephalus zakoni | reverse complement strand
AATAACCTGCACACTTCTGCTCAAATAACCTGCACACCTCTGCTCAAATAACCTGCACACCTCTGCTCAAATAACCTGCACACTTCTGCTCAAATAGCCCGCACACCTCTGCTCAAATAGCCCGCACACCTCTGCTCAAATAGCCCGCACACCTCTGCTCAAATAACCTGCACACCTCAGCTTTAATGCCTAAGGAACTCAATCCAGCTGAGTGAGATACTGAGTGAAGGTTTTGCGGGAGAGACAGCGCAGGGACAACAAGACGAGACGGACAGACAACAGTCACTTTACTTACTTATTTCATTCATTCAAGATTTTTAGTACAAAATGATTTTGTATCTGTTGTTTCTGTGTTACACTTTTCTAAATGTTTACCGTTATTTAAAATTTGTTAAAAGACTGTAAAAGAGGACTCTGTCTTGTATTTTGTTTGGTTACTTATGGTTAAAGTTTGGGCTGGGTACAGGTTACGCATGTCTGGATTGGGATTAGGGTTTTCCCCATAGAAATGAATGGACGGTCCTCACTAAGATAGGAATACAAGCGTGTGTATGTGTACCTCTGCGGGTCATGAGCACAGGCGCTCAGCGTCCGGAGCGTGGCAGCGTGGGACGGTGCCATGGCCCACAATCCCCGCAGGGGTGACAGGATGCCAAGCTGAGCTCTGCCGGCCATGTGGCGCTCACCCGCCCCCCCCCCACCCCCCCGGGCACACGGCACGGCCCGGCACTCGTCACGGGGCTGCGCGGGCCCCGGCTTCCCGTCAGAGGCCCTAATTAGCCAGGATGGCCGTCTGCGCAGGTGCCCCGTCAGCCTGCCACCGTGCGAATGGCATCTGCGTTCCCCCTGCGTCTGAGGCTTAGCGCAGGGAACAGGCTAACCACGCATTACTTCTTTAACGGTGACTGCCAGGGCGATTTCATTTTTGCCGTGTGTGTGTGTGTGTGTATGTACAGGTTTTGCTATACTTGAAGACCATGGACCAAAGGATCACTAGCGATAGTGACTAGCGATGTCATTTTTTTGGTCCTGACTACTTCACTACTTCAGACATCATTTTATAAAATGTGAATGCAATCAAAAAGGCAAAGATGCCAAAAGTCTTATATTTTGTTTGGTTACTTATAGTTAGGGTTAGAGCTGGGTGGGGGGGGTTAAGTTTGTCATAGTTGGGATTTCGGTTCTTCTCATACAAATGAATGATCGGTTCCCACAAAGATAGGAATTCAAGCATATGTGTGTGAGTGTGTGTGAGTGTGTGTGGTGGGCGGGGGGGGTGGGGGGTGCTGCCGTGCCAGCCTGGTCCATGGCAAGGAGTGCGATAAGGGTTATCCTGTGCCTTTACAGACAATTAGATTAAGCAGGGAAGGCGACATGAATGAGTAACAGCGAGAGCCGTCCTCAGAGGCCGGTGAGTCATGGTGCCGAGGTCTGCTCCCAGAGCCCTCAGCACTGTGGGCTGTCTCTACCCGAGCTACACTCCCCTCAGAGGGGAGTGGCGGAGTCCAGCCCACCCCCCGCCCATTCGGATCACCGTGCTTAAGCGTGCACCTCACTCCCCCACCCCCTCCAGCCCTTTGTCCGCAATTTAATACTTGGACACATCTATGCTTGTGCTTCTGTTTGCCTAGTGATGAAGGTAAAAGCTTGCTGAAGAGGGAGAGGCTGATACGTTTGAGTCCACGGTGACATAAATAACCCAGCGGAGGATACGGAGGGGAGTGCAGGGTGTGTCTCACAATATATGGGGGAGCTGGGGGGTGGGGGGGGTCAGGTCCTGCAGGTTCTGGTGAGACAAATCTAAGAAAAAATGTTTGTGGCTCGATAAGGCTCATTCTGTCCGGGGATGTACCGCTCTCACGCGTTTGGGGAAGGAATTTAATTTCTCTGCGCTTTGATCTTCCGAGAGGGCGAGAACTTCTAAAGACTCCAGACAGGGAATTGTGGGAACACTGGGGGGGGGCACAGGAGGGAGAGGAGGGTGGAGGAAAGTAGGGCAATAGGGTTTTTTTTCCAGCGATGGAAGATAAGAATAGAGTTCTTGCACAAAACAGCCGACTTCAAAGGCGGATATTGAAATGTAATTAGCGGAGTGTAATTACTCATCCGTCAGCAGTCAACAGCTGAGTGTCGGGACGCGGCGGCTGCCGCCGTGCGCTGCTGCCTTTCCGGGGCGCCGGCGTCAGCGTTTCTCTGCCGGCCTCGCCACCGTTCCACGGCACTCCGGAGATGATAGCCGGATAATTAGGGAGGCGAGCTGAGGGCCCATCGACACCTCGTAAACAGCTTCGCAAACGCGGGCGGGGCAAGACCTAGGCACGCCTGACCCCGGTGTTTGCTTCTGATTGCTACGGCGACCTCCATCGCCCCCCCCCCCCCATTCCCCGCCCACTCACGGTTGCCTGTCGCAATGTAAAGCAACGCTGACTACGTAAAATGCAACTCTGACGGTGTTGCATTTTCACTGTAATGTCATGAGTGGAAGAGTTTTTCTGGTTCCGGCCGTGGTACCGGGGAAGCTGCCGTGTTTAACACTTCATTTAAAAAGAGTGCAAACAGTGTGTGGAAGGCGGCGTTCTCGTCCCTGTGCGCCGCTGCGTCGTCGGGGGCACTGTACCGCGTGACTGGTGGGACTGTCTGTTTGTTTTATTGATGTTCCCGCTTTTTTAATGACTTTTAACGGATTCGGTTTGATCAGCGCGCCTTTGAAAGCCTCCTGTATTCTCTTTGATTCCGGCTTCATTTTGGCGGGAAGCGGCAGCCACCGTGCATCTGTTTCTTGCGCCATGTGATTTTTATTTATTTTTTTCAGTCAGCAGGGAGGAGACCGTCATGAGGACGCTGCCCCCGGACGCTTTTCCCCCATACATGTGACTTCAAAACCCACCCGAACGCAAAGCTCGACAGCATCTTTGCGGTCACGTGCGGTGTGATGTGGGGCGCGCGCACCGGCACGTGAACCCAAACCCACCCCCACCCCCTTCACGGAAGTAGGCCGACACATAAATAACGTGCATCGCAGAGTTCCCAGCGATCAGGCTAAGGAGTGCGCTGGGAACGCGAGAAGGAAATATAATTTGCCAGGAGATGAAAGGCGGCGGGCGGACAGGCCCCCTGCCGCTCCCCGCTATGCGCCCAGCCCCGTCCTGCTGACATGCTTTCTGCTACATCTGAATGAAGCCGGGGCAGCGAGGTTGAGCGAGTTATACTGCCGCGTATAACGTGGCGGCAGACGGGGATGTTCCTACCGTGGGGTCTCTCAGGCCGAAATGAGGGGGCATGTTCCACCGGTGGTGATAGTAAACAATAAACGGCAGGATTTGTGGGATTAAGGTATTAACATCAAATTAAAATAATATCGAGCTGGGGAAGTCGGATTGGATGACGATCTTCGTTGTGATAGGCTGTTTTTTCCATCCTCTCCCTCAAGCTCAGAAATGGTTGCTTCAGACACACTCCCCTCAGCTGCTGCATAGCCTTTTTATAGTGCTGCACCTTATTATCTCGACGGGCAGCTCAGACGGAGTCCTAGGTGGTCGATGCAGCAACTGTCGCGGCCGGTGTCACAGAGCATGGCTCTGAATGGCTGCATCTGTCCCCCCCCGTCCCACAGTGGGGTCTTATAAATGCCGGTAGGAGAGCGGCTGTGGGGTCTTTGATGAGACCTGCACCTTTGAGTAAGGGAAATGAGAATAGGCAGGGGAAAATGCATGGTATGGGGGCGCGGGCCATCGAACGCAGGGTCCTCCGCCACACGCCCCCGGCAGGGTGCAGCTACAGGTCGATAGGGGGGGGGGTTGCGAATTCCTCGCCGGACGGGGGCCGCTCATCACCTGCGGCTGCTGCTCCCGCTCGTGCTGTTCCACGTTTCCTCCAGGGGTCAGGCACATATTCCGCGTCGCCGCGGCGGCCGTGCTCGCTATCAGAGACCTCGTTAGCCACTTCTGTTCAGCTTCAACTTTTTTAGTGCATGAAGGAAAAAAAAAACACTAATGAAAAACAAGGGAAATTAAATGTCAGATGAGCCCGCAGTGCCAAGCCCATAGGAGGAATTTAGGGGAACTGCATTGCTTAGTATAATTAAATTTCGATAGTTAAAGCACAATTACTTTTTTTGTAATTAACGTGAGCCTGAAAACGCTCCGTTCCCCTGCAATCAGCCTCTCGCCGTAAAACCTCTAAGCTGCCCTGTCCCCCTCGCTGTCGCCGCCAAACCGTGAAGGTTATCTCCAAAGCCTTCCGCTCTGCCTGGACCTGGAGAGAGGCCGTCAGTGCCCCGGAACAAACCCCCCCTTCCCCAGCCCCTCCCCACCCCCCCCACCATCGTCATTACTTAGCAACCTAGCACCGGTGTCACCCTAAAATTGCAAATCGGAACTCTTGGCTACAAATCCGAAATTCCTGCACAGAATTTTAACATTTAAACTTATGAACTCGGGGTTACAATGCCCCCCCCCTTTTTGTTATGTACGTTATAAAAGTTTTTAGCTTTTATATCAGTGGAGAGAGCTGTTATTGTTAGTCTCTTGATTTTTATATACTTTGCGATAAATATGTTAGCTGACATGAGGATGAGGCTGAAGCAAACATTACAACTTTGGATGTAGTCTTATGATGCCTTTGTGACTTGAGGCAGCGTCCCCCCCCCAACTTATTCTGGCTATCTCTCATCCTGCCAGTCCAATGGCAGGGGCGAGCGTCCTCTCAAAAGTCTGCGTTTTTTATAGCCGAGAAACGCGGAGTGGCCCGGGGGTGGGGGGGGTTAACCCGTCCTCCCCCACAAACTGAGACTGATGTGACACGCGACTGAGTGTATGTGTGTGTGTATATGTGTGTGTGTGTGTGCCTGCCTGTGCGGGTGTGTGTCCGTCTCTACACTCCGTACCTTTCTGGCCCCCGTCCTCCGATTTGTAACTTCCTCCTTCTGTTTGTCCGTTCCCCAGGTGGCCCCCTCCCTCCCACTCCTGCCTCCAGCCTGCTCCCACCTGCCCCTCCTCCACCTTCCGGCCCCCTCCAACCCGCTCCCCCGGCCGTCAGAGAGTGCCAGGTGCCACTGCTCGACAGCAGCTGCCCCCGCCCCATTCTGGAGTCTCACGCTGATGATGAGTTCTCCCCCAACTCCTATCTGTTACAAGCCTGCGGTCCTCTTCCGCACCCCCCCTCCTCGGGTAAGACCCCCTCGCCCCTCTCACACGGGTGCTGCATCCTGTCAGGACACATCGTGCTATAGAGGGGATGATGTCTGATATAAAGGTTAAAAGCTGTCCCCTCTGCTCTGCAAGCGTACTGCAGGTGTAATGAGCGTGTGCAGCTGATGGGCTAATGTCTCCATAGCTACCTCGTCTGTGCATTTTTTTTTTATTATTTTCCTTTAGCATATTCCGTATTTTGGTCCCCCGGTACTCGATTGATTTCGGCTGTAAATGGACGTGAGACAGTAGTGCTGGAATGCGGGAATCAAGGTTCTGTGATCGCGTTAAGTGGGAAGCTCACCGAGGGAGACATCCATGGGTTTCGCTGCTTTCTCTGCCTCCTGCGCAGTAGTTTTCTGATCCCGGTTTAATTTCACGTAGAATTTGTTTCATCGCAATGCGAGCTTTTTTTCAAAATCAGTTTTTTTAAGTGTGGTTAATAGGAAGTTACTTGTTTTTTATATGTGTGTGTATTATTTACATTTAAATTATAAAGTTTTTCAATTACAATGAAATATTGTTGACCAACTTTTAAAATAAAATAAAATAACTAAAATAACTGATCATTCAGCTTTTTAATGGTATTAAGATCATTTAAATATTTAAGACACTTTATTTACTGATCCGCTGAAATTATGGTAATATTTGTAATTTTATCTTTCTTTTTTGTGCTACTGATGGGTCATTCTGATATTTTTTATAGACTAAAGGTTGAGGGGACAATGCCCCTACTGCAACAGATCCCAAGGCATTCATTCTTACTTCAGTCAAAAATAAAAACTTGGCTAATTTCATATAAAACGGTGGCTGTTTAATGTCAAAACCATTTAAAAATCTGTGTTTCTCTGAAGTCCGTTTATCAGCATGGCTATCAAGCAGACAAATTCAGCTGTCTGGGAACCAGACTGAAGTAAAAAAAACAACAACGTGATATGATTTACCCTGAAAAACAAGAGAGGATTTTTTTTTTGGTTTTTTGAAAATTTTGAGAGTCCCATAGACGCCAACAGCGCAAGACAAATTGTTGACCAGTTGACGCAAACAAATAAGATGAATTGCTGGATGAAAGAGCATATTTTCGATCACAAACTGTGAAGTGACCCCACCCCCCTCCATCAGCAGCTTCCCCCTTAGGTTATCGTAGTCCGTTGGCATCACGATCCCGGCAGGCTGGATCCTTCAAGCGTCCTGTCTTAAGAATTACCCCGCCTTGAGTGACTCTGTCTTTTGGCCCAGCTGCTTTATATTAAGGCCTCTGATGAAAAGCCTGTGGACTCTAAGTAGAGGATGAATGCGATGCTGACAGGCACAGGCCAAAGAGATTAGACAGATATTTCCCAGACTTTATTACTCGAAATTTCCTACCCGTGATCGGTGGCTGAGTTTCATTGTCCCGAAAGCACCGACCTCAAAGCTTTTAATTACGGCGGCCGATTGCAGCAGTCTGTCGCCTGTACCATCCAGCCTGACAACTGAGCAGTTTGTTGATGAGTTCCCACTGCATTGGAAGCAAATTCGCTAAACGTGGGATATATATAGCGAAGGAAAATGTGTTTAAAATAATCACATAATGCAATTTCTGCCTGAGCAAATCTGTTGTTGACACCATTCCGGTCTCCTTTAATCCGTTATAAATCGTTATTGAGTCTGATCGAGGCTCCAAGCTGGATAAAAACGTGATTATAACCCTTTCAAAATAACTCCCCATAATGGCTATAATTAGTTTACTGTTTGGTAGTGCAACATCAATCATACCCAGAGTAAGCATACAATAAATGAGAGTGTCTCTGGCTTCAGGACTGACCCTGTAATTGCTTTGAAAAAAGGTCACCAGACAGCATTAAAATTAAGGAGAAAATCGCAAGTGTGGTCAGTGCCTGTTATTAATGTTGCATGTGCTATTTTGAAATCTCTACTATTGTTTACATTTATGTTCTGCTTGCACCAAACGTGTGATAAAAATAATACCTAAAACAATGGATACATTTTTCTGTAGTTTTATAAACTCCCTCTAAATGATATTTTATTAACTCCATTTCTATTTTTCAGTTACAAATTCAAACAATGAGTTTAATCTTATTAAATTCACCTTTTTCCTGTTTTTGTACTTATAAATTAGCTATCTAAATAATGAATTCATATTTATTGTTTAACTTTCATAGCTGCATTGTACACAGTCCTAATTGTGCATTGTTACAGTTCCGGCTTGCTCCCATTGTTCAGTCCTGGGCTCCTGCTTATTTGGGCTCTGCTCCTGTAAGGTGATAAAGAACATGGCTGAACATGACAGGAAAACAAACAGCACAGCTCTCTGCTGAGGGCAGCCTGGCACAAACTCTCCGGTTTGAAAAATGTTTTTTTTTTTTTTTACTTTGCATGCAAGGGATTGATTTCTACCAGGTTTTTCATAACGTACTGAAGCCACTCATGTAAAGCATAATTCAATAAGCCAGCTATATATTCGAACACCAGCATATATTACAAATAATAATAATAATTATTATTATTATTATTGATAATAATAGTAATAGTGATTATAAGTATTATTATAATATTGTTGTTGTTAATAATAATTAGAATAAATAATCTTGTTGTTTCTTGATGTTTTTGCTTATATCAAACCAAATATATAACAGCTAAAGATAAAATTATTTTAAAACTTATAATTATGCTGCTATTAATTAAAAGTTTTGTAATATCTGAAATGTTTAAATAATCTCTGCAGTAAAGAAAAGTAATAAAATATTTGTGCTGAAATAAAGAAAAACATTTTTATTATTAATATAATTATTTTCTATTTCTAAATAGATTTGGGAATTATCTTGACTGCATCTGTTGGCAAATATTTTAATGAAATTATTCTGGGTAACAATACTTAATAAATATTCTTACATTTATTACATTTACTCGTAATGTTAAATATTTACATATTTATTTAAAATGAACCAATGAATTCTGAAAGTACCAGAAGGCACAACCACCTGAAATTTAAATAACATTTTAAAAATCATTTGGTTAAATAAATAACTAATTAATTAATTGCAAAGTGATTTATGTATTTTCTAGTAATGGATACATCCAGCAGATGAAATTTTCCAATAAACTTATTTATTATTTTTTTTATTTGGTATCCTTGAACCTCCGAAAAAATCTGCATAAAGATAAATATCTGGATAACGTCATTTTAAAACACAAAGTGCAAGATTATATACTTTGTTCCAGTAGATATTTAGATTCACTGTTCTTTACACAAAAACTGCGAGGGTTGTGGCAGTAATTAATGCAGTATTGAGAGAACGCAACTGCTCATAAATTATGCAGCCATCTAGCTAAAAGCAACCATATACATGCAAGACAAGCAATTCACTCTTACCAGCTACTATAGGTAACATCATCATGCGAGTGCTGATCATTATATGCTATTCAAACAGCTACCCAATGTAATCTACTAATATTACAAACAGACTTCTCTTTGAAACTGTTTTTAAACTTTAAAATTTTTTTAATTTTCTGTTGTGCATGAAGATCTTTATTCTTTGCAGTGAATAAGTGAATATTTCAAAATATATAGATTTTTTTTTCCATCTTGCAATAACAACACTGCTGACTTGCAGCCAAATGAGCTTAAATGTGCATAAATGTAACTGTGAGTGTAAATGTTTTTGTGAGAAACAAGTTTTTAAATAGTTTATTATATAAGCAAATATTTTTATATACTTAATTTTTTTTTATATCTTTTTACTTTTTCGTTCTCTTTACACATCAAACAAACCTGCAATTTAGCACTGGGATTTGGTTTATTTATATATTACATGAATAGATATTATTTATTCATTTATTTGTATTTTTTTATATTCACATTGACGGGCAAAAACTCTCCACATGACATACTCATGCTGTTTTTAATAAATTCATTTTAAATAAGCGCAATTACAATGAAAGGCTGTTCAGCTGGAGTGCTCCACCATTACGCCTTTGTGAATCTGTGTCCCTGGGCAGAAAATAAATTCCGGAAGTTTTTGCTGGCTGGTACGATAGACCCGTGGTACATTAGCAACGTTTTCGCTTTTGCTGTGACAGCCATGATCATAGCGTTGAATGAGATGGCCTAGTTGGGTGAATAAATCACGCAAAAAGTTAGCAACAATGCGTTCGGGGTCGTCCTCCATGACCAGACACTTAATCTCGAAAAGAAATAGCTTTCAGTTAGTTGATGCCACTGACAAGATGCCATTGCCTATTTATAACGTAACATGTCGCCATTTTTAGTGACGCATTGACGTAGGTTTTTCAGTGAATGCCTTAGGCAAGGCTAGTCAGCTACATGCTTTATGCCCTGTTACTGCACCAGCCTGCCTTCATACTTGACATTTGTAATGTGCAAGCATGATCAGCATCCACGTTTCTCTCACAGGTACCCGGGATAATTGAGGAAGCTTTCAGCCATATCGTTTCTCAGGCTATCCCTGTAGATGAAGCCGTGAGCTTCCACCGAGAGTGCAATC
The DNA here is from genome assembly GCA_026774425.1 of Petrocephalus zakoni. Taxonomy (NCBI): domain Eukaryota; kingdom Metazoa; phylum Chordata; class Actinopteri; order Osteoglossiformes; family Mormyridae; genus Petrocephalus; species Petrocephalus zakoni. The sequence goes on along the minus strand of JAODKN010000048.1, from coordinate 5,686,497 downwards.
TGTGCCAAGCCCTGTGGACTCCACTCTACCAGAAAGAGGTCACCTCGTACAGGAACTCTTTCCTGGTGATTAGCTGCATTTGGTGCTTTTTGTGTGTGTTTATTAATGGAAGATTCGATGTTTATTATTGTTTGTGAGTCATGGTAGTGTTATGTGTAGTCATATAACAAAAATTAATGGAAAGGTATTTGTTTTTATATTCTATAAAGCTTCAGTTTCTCAGTTCTTCCGATATATATCTGTGTACCGGGTTCCTCCAGTCTTGGTATCCTAAATAAATCTCCAATGGGGGGAGCTTGGGCAGGGAATTAAAGGGGAAGTATCTGACTGGAACACTGAGGTATTCTTCCTCTGCCCTTCAATAGAGAGAGTTATGGAGCCCCCCCCAGTCCTGTATGATGGGCAGCCTCCGGTGCTCAGGGTGACTAGCGTATTTATCGATAAACGGTTTATTCAGGTTGAGAGCTCAGAAACAAATCGGGCATCTTCTTTTCCCCTCACCTCCCTCTGGTGCTTCACTTTCAGGCTAAAATGTGGCACTCCTTCCTCCCTGTGGCACTCATACCTCCTGCTTCACCCATGCAGAGGCAGGTTCCCCCGGTAAGGGTGCCTCCGCTTGAGCTCTCAGCCACAGGCCACTTAGCTGGCATTTAGCGGATGGGACCGGTCCCATTTCCGTCGCCTTCACCACCTTAACGCCGGAGGTCGGGAGCAGCCTGGGCCATCGCGTCCAGCACATTAAATTATAATTAGCCCTCTCCACAGCGAGCGGCGGAGCTCTGCATCACCGCGGCAACTTAACGCTCCTGCTTTTAGTTCCGCTTCTGTAGTTCTTTTTTTGGAGAAGGTGGTAGCTAAATGAAACTACTCAGCTCTGCAGCCCCGTAATCAGTCAGGGTTCTCAGTCTTAATGTGTCCTGAAAAAAATGCATAAAAAAACAGAGCTGCTCAGGCCTGCATCCCTCTCTGAAGATGTGTTTGTAGATGATTTAGGGGAAACACTGAAAGTGTAATGTAACTCCATTGGTTCATCAATAATTCATTACAGTCTTGGCTTACTGGGCGATCGTACGCGGAGTGGACATTGTATAAATAATGCAGAGGTGCTTGTCACAATACTTTGACTGACGTTTTGTGGCCTAGTTCTTAACTCTCTAAAAAAATACCGGCGCAGGCTGGATTCGAAGACCCTCGTCCGATAGGGTATTAAGGACGCTGCCGCTGACTGCCGTGTGCTTTTTCGTTAACGTAAAAGTTTGTGGTGCCTAAACGTGCCATCCTCTGTTAATAAACAGCACACGATTCACCTCACTGATGTCCAATGGAAATTCTCACATGCTATTATTGCATGTAACACTCTGTATCTGCAGTGTGTGTGAGCTGGTGTGCTATCTCTGTGTCAATTACACAACTGCAAGGGCACCATGCGAGATAGAAAGGCCTTTGACATTAAGCCTACATGGAGAATAGGAAAAGATTAAAGGTGTTCTCTTTAATTATGAATCAGTCAATCATCACCGTCAGATAAAACAAAGCACGATGGGGAACATATTTGCTCTGCCTTCGCAAGGCCGTTGCCTGCATTTTGTCACGTTTTGCTCTGTTAGCTGATCGCGTTGCCATTCCACTTTATTTCGGAGAACTGAGTAAACTCCACTGTGTCATAAATCGGTTACGCATCACTTACAGGCTTCCTGTGGTATGGCATTTTCCTTTCTAAATAAACAAAATATAACTTTATGTACTTATACATTAAAAATAAATGTACCAAAAATGCATCATTTAAGCATCTGCCTTGAAATAATGTATGGGCTGTATTCCGTGATTAAAGTGTTGAAATCCCTATGTTTATAGCATGTAGGGCCAGAAACGTAACAGGGATGTCTTTACCTTTGGTGTCTATTCTTTCCCATTATTTAAAATGATAAAAGCATGTAAATACAGTAAATGACCATCCTAGCAAGCAACCCGGCTCTGTAACAAGAAAAAGCAATACAGAAATAGAAAAAACAAGCTTCTACCTCTGCTTTATTCCACTGTAGTGATTTATATTATCAGTTTATATGCCTTATATATACTCATTTAAATTGCCACATACTTTTTATTGAGCACAAAATCAGTGATGCCTTTTGAATGTTTTCGTCCAATATTTATGTAATTAAGTGCAATATCGATTTTTGTTCCTTTTGTGTGTGTACAGCCCTATCTGACATCCTGCTGTGTCCTGTTTCAAACCAAATTATTACCATTAAGTGTCCTCGATGAATTTTTCTCTTTTGCTCAAAATTTTAGTGTATTGAATTCTAGATCTTGATTTTCTGCGTTGTCTGAAAAGTTTAAAGCATTTTATAATTAAAATACTTATTTTTATGTATATAACAATTTTGAAGGCTTTAAAAAATACCTTTTTAAGTATATAACAATTTTGAAGGCTTTTATTTTTATTAATATTTTAATACTGTAGTCATAAAATGAATAATAATAATAACAGTGTCATTCAAATTGACAGCAGTATTCTTGATTTGTTCACTAATTATTAAATGCATTTTTACTTTTGTGAATGGAGCCACATGCCCCCATTGGACCTCGTCACCCTGTCTACGGTCCAGGCCCTGGCTGATACAAACAGAATTCTGTCTGGTGTCCGTTCCCGGTGTCCTAGCCGTGCCTCTTTTTATGAATGGCACCTCTAAATCCAGCTCCTCGTTTTAATTATTAAAAGTTTAAAATACTTGTGAGCTAATTTGTTTTTGCCTGTGACATGATAATGAGTTAGCACATTATTTAATTTTCGTAAAAATTAAGTAAATCTTTATATCACTGATTAAAAGGGAGTGATGCAAAGGCATTCAAGTGGGACATTTCTGGTCGGAATTTTAATATAGTCGGAATTTTAGTTGATAGTAAATATCAAGTTAGAATTTTTTTCTTTCACATTTTAAAAATTGTTGCAATTAAAAATGAGGAAAAATGGCTATATGCATTATTTAGCATTATTCTTATTGATGTCCTGATATGTGTCATGAAAGATCATAACACTATATGTTTTCTCAAAGACCAGGTTCAGTAGCATAGATTATTTTAAGATTGCTGTCAGATCCCTGCCTCTCTTAAGAAAATTGTGCTTATGTCAAATACATTTAGCATTTTTTTTAACTTAGCTATGTCTTATAAAATGTAATTTCACAACCCAAATATTTTACTATCTGGAATTAAATTTTGTCAAATATAACTTGCTTGTTTATTTTTTTTATCCTGGGGAAGCTAATATTTTCATTTATGGCATTCCTAAATAATATATACAACGGTGTTTTTGTGATTAGCCTTGTGAAGGATGCTTTCCGATGGCAGTTTGTTTTGTATTTGAATCAGAGTAATTGCAAATATACAACCCCCCACTTCGTACATACAGGCAAACGTTTTCCGCTGATGAAGGAAACTTGCAGAAAGGAGACATCGAAATTTAATTTGCATCTTTCTGTTTGGTTTTATGTTTGATTTCTTGAATTAACTAATTGCCAATATTAAAAGCTCATTTTGTGCATTTTCTTTTTTTTTCTAACGCCTGCTCATTTTTCAAGGTCGCCGTTTATCGAGTCAGTTTAGTAGCTTCCCCAGTTTTGCTTCAGTTCAGTTTTTAAATTGAATTTGGCTGCAATTCAACAGGTTAACAACCCACTGTCTGTCTGTCTGTCTGTCTGTCTGTCTGTCTGTCTGGGGGGGTAGTGGAGGAATTGGGGGTCTTGTGCTTGTCCACAGGTGTCTATAGTAGGGACATTGTCCAGTGATGTGTGTGCGTGTGCATGTGCATGTGCGTGCCCAGTCGCCCAGTAGGCTGTGTGGCTGTCCATGCCTGACTAGGAGACTCTCCAATCTTCCTCATACCGAGCAGCTGGATCCCGGGTCACTGTGTCACCCAGCAGACCGGCTGCTTCCAGCTACCTGCGGAGGCCAATAAAACGCTCCTCTGGCAGCGTCGACTCCCCCTCTCCCTGTAAGTCAGCTCTCGGAGCTGACGGCCTCCGTCTGCGAGGTGTGAAGTGGCTCGATGGGGAGCGAATGTGGGTTTTTTTTTCCTCTAAACCGGGGACCTTTGTGCTGGATACGTTGTGTGGGATGGTGCGCAGGAATGTAATCTTCGCACTCCTCCTGACCTTTGTTGCCTGCCCCTGCACATCTCCCTTAATGTCACCACGACGCCGTGCCCTACATTGTCTCGGCCGGGGCTCTTCTCGTTAGAGGGGAGCCCCCAGCGTGTCCTTCTGCAGGTTTAACGGCGTTTTTCGGCGCTATTTAAAAGCCTTCACCACATAAGCCCCTTTGGTGGCGCGGTTCCTGCACGCCCACGGCTGTCACTTCCATTTCCCCGGTGATGCTCGACGCCGAGAGGTCCAGGAGGGGGAGCGATCCCCCGCCTCCTGATCCGCGTCCGGCTGGGTCGCGGCATCACATTATCGGTAAAGTGGATGGTGGGACGCCGGGTGGCCCAGGCAGCTAAGGGACGCGCCCCCCATCAGTCTTGGCCCCGCGTGGCCCCAGGATCCCAGCAGGTGTCCCACTTAGCTCCCCTCTCGGCCACACTGGGCTTGTCCGGGGCGGCCGATTCCATGGCTGGCTGGGGGCAGCGACGCCAGATCTACTCCCAAACACTCCTCCATTCAACTCGCCGCTCGCCTGGTGTAGCTCCGGCAACGTGTCGCTGTTTTTTTTTGTTTACTTTGTTGATGTTTTTTTGTATCTCTTTCATGAATATGGAGCTTTCAGCATGTCATAATTACGGCCAGTGTGAGACACGGGGGTTATCGCTGCTTATTAAAGGCAGCATTAACAAAGAAAACCCATGACTTTAATGAGGTATATCCGAGACGAGTATCTGAGAAGCTTTTTTAAAATACTTTTTGAAAATAAACTGAAAAAATAAAGTCTATAAAATGAAATATTGTTAACTGGTAGTTACCCGTGCTAAGTTTTTTCATATAATTTTAGTATATATTCAATACAGTTCCGATATTCTTACTAATAAAGAAAATGAATAGTTGTTATTCAGTGTCGAAAGTGTTAATGAAAGGTATAATATAAAAAAAAAATTCTATATATAAAATTTAAATATTTATCAGTATTGTACAATGACAGATGACTTCAGTATTCAAAATTTGGGATTTTAGTTGCTGTACATATATCCTAATGAAATAAAAAATTATATTTGTGCCCGAATACCCAAAATCCGTAAAGCTTCTTTCATAAATTATATAAACTTTAAGTTTGTGGAAAATGGCCCCTTTAAATATTTTTTATACCTTATAACATCAATAAACAGAATAACTCACAAAGTGTCTTTTGTTCAGCTACCTTGAAAACTATTCTTAATAATTCTCAGTTAAAAGAACAATGCAGTATATAGGTCACAGAAGACAGAAAAGTATAGAATCGGTTACATAAATTTCTTCATAACGTGTGAACAAGTGATGAATTGCTACAATTTCTGATCCAAACGACACTCCTATCCAAACCCTCATCCAGCGAAAAACGGTTAAGTACAGCTGTTAGCGAGATGGTAACATATTCTGTTCCAATCTAAAAAGAAACCTGAATCACAGAGGACTGGATGAATAAAATAACACAGAGATCATTTTTCCAATAATTATTGCTTATAACGACTAGAGTACATGGCGTCATATGAGAACCAGGATATCCACATTACTGGTGTAAATACTGCCGTATGAGAAGGTAAAAATCAACCAGTGAGCTCTTTTTATGCCGCAGCTACTGTAGAGATTAACCATGAGATTTTATTGACATTGCATGATGTAGCCTCGATCACCTCGGCACGACAACAGAAGAATTTTTAATGAAGTTGTAGGCTCTGTGTAATTCTCAATATTATATTTCTAATCGAAATTATAAATAAAAGTAATCATCTTGTTGACTTTTTAAGTGATAATAAATCAAACATCTAAGAGTATTTGTTTCGGTTTAGCTTTGATTCGATTCAGTGAATAAAAATGAGCAGAACATTTTAAAGACTCTTTAAAGGCACAGTGCCGCGCCTGGCTTCCCTCATTCTAATGTGTGTGCGCGGTGGGGTCGATTCGCTGGGGCCCGGTGTGTCCGCACCCAACTGGGACTGGGATATCCTGTGGTGCCGTGTGTGGGTGGCGCAGGAGCTGTGTGCGAGCCTCAGGTACACGCTGTGTCACACATACGCCCTGAAACACTGAGAATCTTCAGTTAGTAAATCTTCCAAATATCACCCCCCCACACCCCCAGCCCAGCCCGAACTGGGTGTCGTCTGAGCAGTCAAGTGGGGAGTGAGGAAGGAGCGAGTCTTTGTTCTCCCTCATCAGCATTCGCTGCCCACAATGACACTGCGCCCAGGGCTGTGTGTGTGTGTGTGTGTGTGTGTGTGTGTCTGTTTGTCTGTCTGTCTGTGTGTGTCTGTCTGTCTGTCTGTATGTGCATGTGTGTCTGTCTGTGTTTGTGTGTATCTGTATGTGTGTATGTGCTTGTGTGTGTGTGTGTCTGTGTATGTGTGTGTGTGCGTGTGTCTGTGTATGTGTGTGTATATGCGTACGTGTGTGTGTGTGTGTGTGTGTGCGCATGTGTGTGTGTCTGCGTGTATGTGCATATGTGTGTGTATGCCTGTGTGCATGTCTGTGTGTGTGCGCGTGTGTTTGTGGGTCTCTGTCTGTGTATGTGCATGAGTGTGTGCTTGTGTGTATGTCTGTGTGTGTGTGTGTGTGCATGCATGCATGTGTGTGTGTGTGTGTGCGTGTGTGTGTTTGTCATTATGTGTGTGTCTGTCTATGCAGGCCAGGCTCTGATTATATTCGTTTTTTATGTAATTTGTCATATTTGGGATTGCTGTCTATCATTTATAGACAGGAGTCACTTATAATCGGGAAAAACACCTTTTTTGCTCCTGATTGTTCCATAATATTTAGTGGCATTAATGGGGAAGCAGCAGAGGGGAGCCGGCAGCGGGACGGGAGCGGCAGGCTGCTCCCCACTTCCTATTCATGCCTGTCCCAGCCGAGGCAGCTCTTACTCAGCCATCAATCTTCTTTAAGGAACATTCTTTAAGGTTTTGAGGGAAAGCAGTTTATTTTCGGCTTTCAGCTCTTCAGATATGATTTCTTTATGTATATATATGCTTAGACAGGCAGTTTTTTTCCTTCCATGGTCATTTATAATATTTACACTTTTCTGACGTGAAATATTTGCAAAAACAATCCACGTGCAACCTCCCCCACCCCCCCCACCCCCCCTAAAAATTGAACCCACAGTGAATGAATGGATAGCTCTTTAATTACCGTGTCACCTGTATTGAGGTAAACAGACCGCACAGCACCAGGGGAGTTGGGAGAAGGTTGGATTGTCAGGGCCTCGTTTGTCCATCTTAAATGTGGCGGCGATGTGACCGTCACACGCCACTTGGAGAGCTCTGCTGCTCGTCAGAGGTTGGAAGTGGAGGTGTGAATATTCAGCCTGCTTAGGAGGGTAACGCTGATGATGCGAGCGTCTGCGCTGCTTAGCGCCGCAGTCATACAGCATCACGGGACACTTTCGGGAAGCTTGATGTTTCGGGGATGAGGAGCTGATGTCAGCATAGCGTCCAGGGTGACCGGCGTGGGCACTGTGGGCTGTGCTGCTTTCCTGGGAGGCTGCTTCATTCTTCCATCCCCTCCTTCTCTGTCTGTCTCCAGGCCCCCCGAACCACCACGGCCAGTCGAGCCTGCGCCCCCCGCTGCCCCCCTCCCACAACCAGCAGACACTGTCCCACCACAATGCCTCGGGCAACTCGCTGAGGCGCAACTCGCTGACAGGACGCCGCGGCCATGCGCCCATCTCCGGGCCGGCCGATGGCCCCACCACACCCGAGTCCGTACAGCTCCAGGACAGCTGGGCCCTCAACAGCAGCGTGCCGCTCGAGACCAGGTGGGTGCATCCTGCAGGTGCAACGACGTGCATGCATGCTAAGGCCTGCATACGTGGAAAGGCGTGTGTGCATGGAAAGGTATGTACAATAAATGGCGTGTGCATGGAATGACATGAATACATGGGAAAAGCATGCATGCATGGGAAGGCTGCATACACTGAAAGACATGCACTCGGAATGGTGTGCAATCATGGAAAGTCCTCTGCACAGAACGGTTTGCATACAGAATTGGGTGTTTGGGAACATGAAAAGGCATGTGCACAGAGGGCCTGCTCACGCTATGGCTGGTAGAGAGAAAATGGCAGGAAGTCATAAAAATCATGTAAAGGAATTTGAACATCTGCAGCAGCAGTGCAACTGGCAGCATGCAGGCCACACCTCAGTGGCAGCCAGACGCGCACACACACACACACACACACACACACACACACAAGGAGCACGTCAGGGTGCTGGTTAGCATGCATGTGCTCACACAATAAATGCTGGGGCAGAGCCCCCACCCCCCCACCACGCACTCCCTTTGTTACGTCTGGGCTGTGAGCGTCCTGCCAGGTCTAAGCGCCCGCGCCATCGCCACGGGCTCCGCTCTGATGTTTTATTCACGAGGGCGCCAGGCCGGCCCAGAAACCCGCCGGCACGCATCCCGATTCAGCCGGGGCCCGCGTCCATGCCTGTGTCAGATTCTACCCATTCTTCTTCTGACTGCTGCTTTTGATGGTGTGGCTCAGAATGAAGGCGATGGGTTTGCAGGTGGGGTAGGGAGGGCATCATATCGCCCCTCTGAGGACGGGAGGTGTCTCTGCAGCCCTGCCTCATAGGAAGGTGGCACCGCTGGAATGCCCACTGCTAACGAGACTGGGACCCGGACGAGGAGGCCAGGAAGTGTTCAGAGGAGGTGAAAGATGGAGACGGACCAGTGTTTTATAGCACCAGTCTGTCTGTCAGATGGCCGGTTCCATTCAGTCAGTTTTCTTTTAGCGTACAGAATTTGTTTATATGTCAGAGAGAGAAGCGACAACCCAGCTCTCCGAGCGACCATAATATCGTGAATGAGTTATCGTCCTAAGGAACATCGTAAGAAGACGTGTAATTTCATTATCTGGCTGCGACAGGCCTGCAACAGGCACATTTATAATGACGCACAATCCTGGAAGACAGACGGTCACCTCTGGGAGAGTGTATCGATATTCCAGCTTCAATTAAGCAGGGTGAGCCTCATACCATGTGAGTTTGTGTTTACCAGACAACGGAGCACAAATCACTTATCACAGTTAGGCAGAGGGCCACCACTGGGTGATGCTGTCCTCTGGTGTGGGGGGAACATCACGCTTTCTGCAAGCCTCCAGGAGAATATTCCTTAAGGTGATTTTATAAAGTCTTAGAAATAGATATAAATAGATTTTGGGCATGCAAGAAGTCTTTCATTTACATTTCGTTTACACTCGTATTTGCTTTGAATCCATTTTCACGAGGAACTGGATGGAATTCCTCAGACTTGTTTATGACGTTGTGCTTCATGAACAAGATAAATACTCAATAATTAGTTTATTATTACTATTAAATAGTAATAATTAAAAAAATTGGATGTGACTCTGAGGTGTTAGGGAGTAAAAATTAAAATGCTCTGATTGCATTTGGCATTTGAATACCTTGAGTCCTAGAGCAGTTTTTTTAAATCTAATTTTATCAGCGTGCTCCTCTGGCTTGCTACCTTACTGCGCTATCACCTGTTTGCAGATTGGCTTGGATGCCGCTCCCCCAGTCGGCCTGAGGTGGATATCGCTCTTTAAGTGCCAGCCTTACATCAACAAATCCGCTAACAAATCCGCCGAGTACAGAGAACAAAATGAATGAGTCACAGCTCAATGATCAGTTCAGACTTTTACTTCTTACTCATTCAGTGATATAGACAAATATGTACATATATATTTTGTGAAGAAAGGAGTTATTTTTACGACACGAAAGCATTTACTGTCTATGTAAATTTCATAGCCGCTTGGGAGCCTTTTGGGAAGACGTGGAGGAGGCTGGCTGCACTGATGGAGGTCATTCTCTCGTGTCTGTAACCCAAGGCAGGTGCAGGGGTTAGGAGCTCCTATAATGACAGGTGGCATCATCTTGTTCTCCCCCAGGCCAGATTAGAAGGCGATTGGTTGTTGGACATCTCATGTCCATCCGTCTGTGAGTTGCTTTCCTGTCAAGCGGGCAAGCTTCTGAGTGGGACACCCAGTGTGGAATTTGGGTTTCTGATGAAGAGCAGAAGGAATGTTTTCCAAAGCTGACACCCCATCAGATCATCTCTATCCCCCCCCCCCCCAAAGACCGTCCCTGCTCTGCTCTCCTTTGGAAGCCTCACTTCTCAGCAGGCTAATTAGCTACTTGCTTTTCAAAACTACTCGTGGGAGTTTTACTTGCACAAAAGTGTTCTGAGGACATAACAAAAAAATTATTGGTTCAGAGAGATAACCAATCAGATTGTAGAGGAGGTGAGTCCAAGCAAGTAGAGGAGGCGGGGCCAAGACGTCTGATTGGTTGGTCTAACATCTGACTCAAGATCTGCTTGGTTATCTCTCAGAACCAGTGATTTTTCGTTCTGCCTTCAGAACATTTTTGTGTAAGTAAAACTCCCTTGAGCTTCAAAACGCCTCCATTTCTGCTGCCACTCAGTTAGCTGCCTGCCTGTCCACAGACCGTATGCTGCGCCGGCTCACATCTCCAAAGTTAACGTGGACCATGTCCATAAACGACCCACACACCCCAGCCCGAAATTAAACATCTATCATTCAATCATTTATCCAGGCGTCAAACTAATTTTGCAGCTGATCATTTGTTTCTGGAAATCATTCTTCGTCAGTGAGGCCATTATATCTATGACTCCTGGAGCCGGGTGCCTCCGCAGGTCAGCTTTTGCCCCTGGTGGCAGAGCGTGCAGAGCGACCCACCCTGCGTCTCCGTGACGACAACCTCCCCCGCACCCCGCTTGAAGTGCCCCTGACAGGTGTAGCTTTAATCGCTGCATTTACACTCTTAATGAAGCCGACCTCTGTCTGGTCTCATTAATTTAAGCTTCCGAGCCTCTTCCCAGCTGACAGTGTCCATGTGAGCAGTTTGGCCCGGTGGCTGTGTCAGCGACTGCAAGAGCAGGAACGGCGGGGCCGAGGCAGCATTCCGTACTCCCGCCGCAGAAAGCGGTGGGGGGTGTGGCAGCATTCCGTACTCCCACTACAGAATGCGGTGAGGGGTCGGGGCAGCATTCCATGCTTCCGCCACAGAAAGCAGTGGGGGGTGTGGCAGCATTCCATACTCCCGCCGCAGAGAATGGTGAGGGGTGGGGCAGCATTTCATACTCCCGCCGCAGAGAATGGTGGGGGGCGGGGCAGCATTCCGTACTCCCGCCGCAGAGTATGGTGGGGGGCAGGGCAGCATTCCGTACTTCAGCCGCAGAGAATGGTGGGGGGCGGGGCAGCATTCCGTACTCTCGCTACAGAGAATGGTGGGGGGCGGGGGAGCATTCAGTACACCCGCCGCAGAGTATGGTGGGGGGCGGGGGAGCATTCCGTACTCCCGCTACAGAGAATGCTGGCGGGTGGGGCAGCATTCCGTACTCCCGCTACAGAGTATGGTGGGGGGCGGGGGAGCATTCAGTACTGCCGCCATAGAGGGTAAACATGGCGGGGTTAGGGTATTTAACCATCAAGTAAGTCAGGGGCCCTCCGTTCATTCCATTTCAAAACAGACGATGATGAAAACAGATTTTAATAAGAACAGATAGCTCATTATCATGGGAATTACCTACTCATTTTAATTCCTTTTTGTGCTCCCTGGCAAGATCTTATTTACGTTCATTTCAATAAAGTCGGGATACCTGGAGAGTTCTGTTGTATACGCAGGCTAACTAGCTGAGAGAGGTCCGTTACAGAGCTCTGGCCCAGCTCCTTGCGCTGATTGATCGCCATCTTTTAAAGTTCAGTACCTGCTGGAAAGCTCTGAAATTAAATGGTGGAGGAAGGGGAGAGGGTCTCTCCCGGCTGGTGTGGAAGAGAGAGGGGGAGCAGCTGCCTGATATTGCAACACCTACTCACAACGCTCTCAGTATACCTTCTGCTTCCGCTTGCCACAGATGCGAACGAGGCTCTCGCCGCTTTTTATAGAAGGCCTTTAATTATGAAGTGGCACGGCGAGCTTGGGGTGGTGATGCCTGGGCGTGTAGCACGGCTAATGGTGAACTGCCCCAGGGCCACTAACACACAAGTGGGAGCAGGGGCCACTACGGAAGCAGGCGCCGTCACAGGAGCAGGTGCCGCCATGGAAACAGGTGCCGCGGTGGAAACAGGCTCCACTGCAGAAGCAGGTACCGCTGTGGAA
>JAODKN010000048.1:5620510-5638014 GCA_026774425.1 Petrocephalus zakoni | reverse complement strand
CCCCCCCCCGCGGCCCGGCCGCCCGCCGGCCGCCGCCGCGGGCGCGGGGGCGGCGCCCGCCCCCCCCCCAGTGAGCCAGACTGGGCTCCTCAACCTTCGCAGCCTTCCTCAAAAATGGCCTGAACCTTCAATGTTTTCATGCATCTCCTGGAATCCTGTTGACTGTTAACATTCACAGCCTGTGAATTAGTCATGTGTTATAATTATTGATTAGAGACGGGTGTTGTGTTTTTTTATTATTCTTTGGAATGATAATAGGGTTTTTTATGCTTTCTAAATGAAATGAAATGAAACTTTATTTGCCATCTGTACAAGTACAAGAGCAGGTAAGATACAATGTTATTCCTCACATATCTCATCCTGCTCTGCTTATAGAGGTGAGAATAAAGCTTAGGCTTATCCAGCACCCCACGGCGTCTTTCTGGGGGGGTAAGGGCCTTGCCCAAAGCCTCAGTGGGTACTTGAGCGCTGAGATGGGTACATTGCCGAGCATGGGATTTGACCTTCCGATCACAATTTAAAAACATTGTCAATCCAATAATTTAGCATGGTACACTTACATCGACCAATTCCTCCTTGTTAGATTTGTCCACAGAAGGAGAAGAGTCCAGCCATGTGAGCATTTTGTGTGTGTTTCTTCCTGTGGCTGTGGATATATACATCAGTATATCCTATCAGTGGAGTATCAGCCCTCCGAGGGCCCGGCATGGGGTTCCAGTCCAGCCAGCTCCAGGGCTGTGGGACAGCGGCTAGTGGAGATGCCAGGCTACTGGATCCAGGGGCCCGAGAGTGAATGTGAAATGGGCATGGAACACGGGAGAGCTGATGCAGTATTGATGCCCATGCTCATTATTCATTCATTACCAGCCGGCTGTCCCCGAAATGCAGGCTGGGCGTGGACTGCTGTTATTTAGTGGGCACAAATTCTCTGAGATTGCCTACAAGCTGCATAGACCTCATTTTTAAATTATTATTTTTTTTTTTTGCCGGAGTGGGATTCGGAACCGTTCATTGAATAAAAGTGACAGCCACTGGGGAGTCTCTGGAAGTGCGTGTGTCTCGCTGTCTTTGTGCTGGCTCTGTTTGGGAAGTATCTGCACTGAGCTTTGTTGGAACAGGGTTAGGAATCCCATTCACTGCATTAAAAGCATCCCTGCAGAGTCCCCAAAGAGACAGTGATGCGTGTAGAAATGCGTGTGTAAATTAGTGCATCTGTCGCACGCTCTCGTTTTCCAGTGTCTGTCGGCTACGAATACGAGACGTGTCCCAACCTGATCCTGTGGGAGAAGCGGACGGTGCTGCTGCAGGGATACGAGCTGGTGCCGTCCCACCTGGGGGGCTGGTCCCTGGACAAGCACCACGTCCTGAACATCCGCAGCGGTACGAGCCGCGGGCACTAAGCCCCGCCCCCCACGCGCAGGGGTCAGACTGCCTTTGGGTGAATCCAAAGCACCAGGACTTACAAGGTTGCAACTTAAAATGTAATCAGTTTACCGCAGGAGAATAGCCTGTGGGCAGAACTGCCACTTCCAAGGAAATTAGGAGAAAGTCCTGCATTGGAGGACACCGGCACATTCCACTGGGTGGCTTCACGGTGCAACCAGTGTCGCATGTAAACAGCCGTCGTTGGTGATTATTCACCATTATTTATTTCCCCAGGTGCCGTCTGGCAGAAAAAGACAATTAGTAAAAATGCTTAATCCTACGCTGCCTTTAAATAAGGCAGTGATATAAAATCCAAGCAGATGATTTTGCCATTCTGAATGCGACCAGTGAGGTCATACAGCCACCCAGAATGCATAGCAGCCAGTCAGCAGCACAGAGTACAGTGTCACTCGTTTTAGTCACCTGACGCCCCGGTGACATCACGGACAGTGACCGCTCGTTTGAGTGCATGGTGTAAACGTGACTGTTTCCTAAAGATGGCGCTGCCACTACCCCTACAGGGATCCTGCACAAGGGCAGCGGGGAAAATGTCTTTGTATCACAGCAGCCACCCATCATCACGAGCATTATGGGTAACGGGCGGCGCCGCAGCATTTCCTGTCCTAGCTGCAACGGCGTGGCTGACGCCAATAAGCTGCTGGCGCCGGTGGCCCTGGCGACCGGGATCGATGGGAGCCTCTACGTCGGCGACCTCAACTTCGTGCGCAGGGTGTACCCCTCCCTCAACACCACCGCCATCCTGGAGCTCAGGTGAACTATCTGCTGTGAACTATCACCTGTCCATTTAGCTGGCCCCTGCTAAGGGACCATGTCCAAATTCACGGACCTGTTGTAAAGCGGCTGCTTATAAGGAGACGTTTGTCTGTGCTGATGTTTCTAAGCCGCTTCTGTGTTTATGATTGCATAGATCTTCTAAGCCACAAGTATTAGATCTCCTCATACCCTAAGAATTTCCAGTGGGTTCATTTTCTTTAAATACCCAGATGCTTACTGTTAATTTATATTGGCTGTCCATCTTCATAGTTGTTTTGCTTTAACTAACTTCTGTTTTTTTTTTTCCTCTATTTTTTTCCCCTCAAGAAATAAGGATTTCAGACACAGGTAAGTCATCCACCTGCAGCGAGTTCAGCAATTTCCGATGATGACATCATCACTGTTCATTGATTCTTCATGATCATCCATAGCGGCGTGTGGCCAGTGGCTCGTTAGGGATGTTTACAAGTCCCTCCGTCTCACTTCAGCGCTGACAGAGCCATGCAGTAATTCACTCATCATCGCGGCGTGGAATGAGGGGTGTCCCATTTCTGACGGAGCGTAAGGGAGCGTGTGTGTTTGTGCCACTTTTTCTTTTAACGTGCATCTGGCTTTGTTTACCATCATATCCATGACATTTCCTTTGATGTGTATTAAGCTGTGCGTTTTATTGTTTTTTTCTATAAGGTGTTGGGAAACGGCGGCTGGGAAGAGGAGGAGAGGAGAGGGGCTTGTTAGTGATGTCAGGTGTTTGTGTGTTTTTATTACAGCAGCAATCCAGCACACAAGTATTATATGGCCGTGGACCCGGTATCTGGGACGCTGTTCCTGTCAGACACCAACTCGCGACAGATCTTCCGGGCGCGCTCGCTGACGGGGGCGAGGCCGCTGTCGGACAACACTGAGGTGGTGGCCGGCACAGGGGAACAGTGCGTGCCCTTCGACGAAGCCCGGTGTGGGGACGGCGGCCGAGCCGCTGAAGCCACGCTCATGAGCCCGCGGGGTGAGGCGGGGCGCGACCGGGGGGTGGGACTCAAGGCGGGAGACTCATTATATTAACGATTAAAGAATTAGATTAGAGTCCGCGGGTCGCGGCTGGTAGCCGAGCAACATCTGAGATCGTTTAATGAAATTAAAAGCATGGCTCACAAACGGCAGGGATTATCGCAGCTCTGTAGGGAATTTATAGCCCGGGTAAAAGTTCTTGCTTTTCGCCAGAGCGCGCCGATGCATGCAGCTCGGCGGGTAATTTGCCGGTGTTAAGCGGAACGGAGAGAGAGCGACCCGCACGTGTCTGTCTAGCCCCGCCATCACCTGCCCGCGCACACCTGTCACGGCCCGGCCCCGCTGGCGGATGCTGAGCGTGTCAGCACCCGGCATCCTGGCGCCATCTGCTTCCCCCATACCTCCTGCCACCAGCCTGGGCCATCCCCGAAATCCACACCACACCCCCCTCACCCGCACGCGACCCCTGCTTGTTACCCATCAGTCTGCACTCTCCACGATTAACAGGGAAATCGCTGGGCTGGTAGCATTTTTCCAGATACCTCAGTTCGGATGAGTTACAGCACGGGTGCTCAAATGCAGAGCTCTTAACCACAGGTGTATACAAGGGCGGGGCCAGAGGAATGCTGCCTCAGCTGAAAGCTGATTGGGCCCCAGATTCCTCCCTCCCGTGTCACTCACAGATTCATTGGCTAATGATAATATTGGCCCCTCCTTTTGAATTATGCACCCCACCATAAAAAAATCCTAGAATTGCCTCCTTCTAAGTTCTGCTTTACTGAGGGATGAATTCTGAGCTTTAAAGCACCGAAGAAGAGCATTAATCGATGGCTCACCATCATTGTTAGTCCCATCAAACAGATTATTAACTGGAGATTGGTTTTGGTTCCGTTCCCTTAATAAAACAGCCGTCCATTTCATTGGCTCACTGTGACACTTAATGTAATTTAGCTTAATTAATTATTTATAGGCTACTTGCTCAAGGGTTAAGAATGACATAAGTAATAGGAGATTAGAAGAAATAATGGACATTCACTGAGTCTGCTGAGCAAAGGGGAGGAGTCATTAGTAAAATTACTCAAAAACATCTTTATATATAGTTACAACAAAATACTTCTGACTAAAATGAGACTCTCCACAAATGCATCACAAGGTCAATTAAAGCAAAAAAGGTTACTTAATTAAGGAGTGTGACACGCCCGACCCAGCAGCTTATAAATGATACGCTGATGATTCTTTTGAAGCCTGTTTACACCGCAGCCGAGTCTCTTTGTCACGGGTTCGACAGTGGCCTTTCGATATCGCCTCTCTGCCAGATAGCCAGGAAGGATGTCGGTGAAGCCAGTCTTCTTGCTCTGGGACTTCTGCATGATGTCTTTGTAATAATGATTGTATTCAAACATTTGCAGACAGGCATATATATATATATATATACACACACACACATATATACACAGTTGCACTGACCTCTATCCCCCAACCCCTGCCAGGGGTCGCCGTTGACAAAAACGGCCTGATGTACTTCGTGGACGCCACCATGATCCGCAAGGTGGACCAGAACGGCATCATCTCCACACTGCTGAGGACCAACGACCTGACGGCGGTGCGGCCACTCAGCTGCGACTCCAGCATGGATGTCAGCCAGGTCAGTGCCAACCCGCCTCTGCCTCGCCTCTGCCCCGCCTCTGCCCCGCCTCCATGATCCCGAGGACTCCGCCACTAATGGAGCTGCTGCCTCCGCCTGTCTTCAGGTCCGTCTGGAGTGGCCCACTGACCTGGCGGTGAATCCCATCGACAACTCGCTCTACGTGTTGGAGAACAATGTCATTCTGCGCATCACCGAGAACCACCAGGTCAGCATTGTGGCTGGACGGCCCATGCACTGCCAGGTGCCCGGCATCGACTACTCGCTTAGCAAGCTGGCCATCCACTCGGCACTGGAGAGCGCCACAGCCATCGCCGTCTCGCATGCCGGTGTGCTCTATGTGGCTGAGACGGACGAGAAGAAGATCAACCGCGTGCGGCAGGTCAGCACGGGCGGCGAGATCTCCCTGCTGGCCGGCACCGCGTCCGACTGCGACTGCAAGAACGACGTCAACTGCAACTGCTTTGATGGAGATGAGGGCTATGCCGCAGACGCCCGCCTCAACTCGCCCACCTCGCTGGCCGTGTCCCCGGACGGCACTCTCTTCATCGCCGACCTCAACAACATCCGCATCCGCGCCGTGCGCCCCAACTGGCCGCGCCCCACGCCCATCGGCCTCTACCAGGTGGCCTCGCCCCACGAGCAGGAGCTGTACGTCTTTGACGAAGAGGGCCTCCACCTGCAGACAGTCAGCCTCATCACCGGGGAGACGCTCTACAACTTCTCCTACGGCTCCGACGGTGAGCTAGCTGCTGTGGCTGATAACTGCAACAACACGGTGCGCGTGCGGCGAGATGGAGCGGGCCCGAGTGGCGCTGGACTGCTGCGCCTCGTCCTACTGCCGGAGAACCAGGTAGTGACGCTGGGCCTGGACCCGGCCGGCAGCCTGCGCTCCGTCTCGGCACTCAACCGGGAGGTGGCGCTGCTGAGCTATAACAGCAACACGGGCCTGCTGGCATCTAAGGCAGAGGAGACTGGCTGGACCACCTTCTATGAGTGAGTATGAGCTTTTGTTAAGATACAATTAGACACAATGGACCATTTACACGAAACAGATTTTTTTTTTTTATTTTGAAATGCAAATTTAAATACAGTGTTTGTTTTTTTGCGTAGACCCAGGTTTCCCAACCCAGTCCTCGGGGACCCACAGATGGTCCCCATGTTTGCTCCCTCCCAGACAGTCCACACATATTTTTTTTTGTTTTATTACTGGAAGCTGGGAGGAAGCAAAAATGTGGACTGTCTGCACATTCATGAGGACCAGTTAATGTGACCTTAATTTTTAGGTATATATTAAATAGTTTAAATTAAATTAAATTTGTTGCTCTGATTTAATGTTTTTTTAACCATTTTCCCTGAATAGTGACTCTTTACCCAGATTTGATTAAATAGTGACTCTTTACCCAGATTTGAAAAAAAAATTGTATTAATATTTACTTTTTTAAGAAATTAATGGTATAATAAAACTCAGAAATTGTCACCAGGCCTGAGTAGTTCAGCAGGCTAAACCTTTGTACTTGTAACCCAAAGGTTTCTGGTTCAAGCCCATGAATGGTAATAGTACATAAGGTGAAACTGACAATTTACGTAATGAAGTTGTCTCTAAACTGATTTTATAAACAGATTATGTTACAGTAATGAGTTTGTAAGAATGAATGAATGCCTTTCGAGACACCTAAAGCACCTTACAGATCCAGTGGGGAGCCACTTCAGCCATCACCACTGTGTGGCCCCCACCTGGATGATGCCATTCTCACAATATCTAAAGTGGTGAAGGGGCGAGGTGAATTCTCAAGTTACCACGGTTTGAGCCCCTGCTATGGCTCCATGCACATGGAGCCTGCATGTTCTCCCTGCCTCATCCCAGGGCTTCCTCCAGGTACCCCAGCTCAAACACACACATCCTGGGTGGCACCCATAGGCTCCAGACCCCACATAGGATAAGACACAGACATAGGAGATGATTAGGAAGACCAACTTTAGCCAGGACATCAGGGAACCTCCCCTGCTCTTTCAAGAGATGATTCTGTGACCTCAGGTTTACGTCTCATCGAAAAGACCACATAATTTTTGTAGCAGTGTGACCGCACAGGATGGGCTAACCTGCTGACCATACCAACACCTCTTCCAGCAGCAACCAAACTTTCCTAGTTGGTCTCCCATCCAAGCACTGGCCAGGCCCAAACCAGCTTAACTTTAGATAGATTACCGAGTCTGAACTGCAGGTGCTGACAGGAACGTAATAAAAGCCTTTGACATGACATGTGCAACTTAGCAAAGGATACAGAATAAAGCAGAGGCAATAATTCCTACAAACATCTGATTGGCACCTCAGCTTCTCTGTCTTTGCATTGCAGCTTTTGATGGAGTCTGTTTCCACTTCTGTTAGAGCATCACATTTCCATTCCACTCCATAGCTCTTCCACAGTTTTAAAGGCATTGTGTTTTAGCCATATTCCTGCCCGCTGCTCTGCTGTGACACCCACATATCAATTGCCGTGTTCATTCTGCTCCACACTAAGCAGGAGGTGGGGCTGTAAAGTTGCAGATTACATGTTCCAGCTGCGTGCATAAAACAGGAGCACCTTTTTGACACCCTCTTACGTAAAACATGATTGGGGTGCATTGCTGATGATATTGGTTGGATCAGAGTTTGTGTGTGTGTTGTTCTCCCCATGTCAAATGCGGTCCAAAACAATGCAATTAGGGGAACCAAAAAATCGCCCAAAGTGTGAGTGTGTCTGTACCCTGTGATGGACTGGCATCCCACCAAGGGTGTCCTCTGCTTCCTCACTGCATAAGAATAAGACTTAAATTGGATGGATAATCCTGTCCACTGGTTCAGTAGTAAATCATGTATTAAACTGTAAAGCTCTCGGAGCTTCAGACATGTGGCCCTGCGTTTCTTGGTTTAATAGTCACCGGTGTGATCATTTGACTTCAGAGCTAGTTTTAATTCACAGCACATTGTAACATCCAGGAGCCTCCATGTTTTTCTCGCATTATGCTCACAAGCTATATATTCCTACTTCCTCTCCCTCTGCCACCTGTCCCTTCCTGCCTGTGGCTCATCCCCGATCTGACACACAGAAACTGTTAGCGCTCCCTCGCTGTGTGGCCCGATTGCACACCAGGACAGGGATATGACAACCCGTAACAAGCGTGTGACAGGCGCCAGCTTCCTGCCGCTGCCTCCGACCCCGAGTCCTGATCCGCCGCATGTCGGGAGGAGAGCTGAGGCATGCTGTCATCTCCCCGGCGTGCAGGTACGACAGCGAGGGCCACCTGACGAACGTCACCTACCCCACGGGCGTGGTCATCAGCCTGCACTACGACATCGAGCGTTCCATCAGCATCGACATCGAGAGCTCCAAGAGGGACAACGACGTCAGCATCGTCACCAACCTGTCCTCCGTGGAGGCGTCTTATACCGTGGTGCAAGGTGCTGACCCACACTTTCACAGCTCAGTCACAGAGTTAAAGTGAATCAATCTACCGCCTTTCCTTTTTTTTTATATTTTATTATTTTTCTAATACTTCATATTTTTAAGTTTTGAATGACAAACACGGAAAACTACTAAAGTAGCAAAACACACAGCGAAACAAATGCGACGATAAAAAAAGAAAAACGGAACGCAATCAGCGTCGTTGAACGGTATGTCCGAAAGACACTCAACGGTCAGTACCATCAAATAACTGGGAGGATAAGAGCGAAGCAAAGGCGAGGAGAGAGAAGTGGTAAATTCAACAAATGCAGAAAGGAATAAGATGAATAATGACAAAACAATGATAATAATAGTAGTAATAGCGAAAATAAAATAACAAATCTGTACAATGAAAAATCACATCGCCATATTACCATGCAGTGTGTTAAGGAACAGGCCCCATATCAGGTGAAATTTACTTCGCGCATCTGACACCCCGGAGCAAATCTTTTCCGTCTGAATTATATGAATCATCAGCTAACCAAGATTGAAAAGCCGGTGCTATGTGAGACTTCCATAATTGAAAAATCTTTTTTTTCTCAACTTCCATTCTGCACTTTACCTAGAACTGCTCATTACGATTTCTAGTAAGCAATGTGTCCCAGCAATTTTTGCATTAGCAGGAAGGTTAACCCCAAGTACCTTCCTTTGACCAGTAACAGCAATTTAGTGCATTCCCAAAAAAGATGACAGTGACAGAGTGCCTTCACATATTGCTGAAACTTCAGGAAATATTTTGTTAATCTTTGTTTTTGAGAATTGAAGACGATGTACAACTTTGTGAACATTCATGGAGCAGCCTCAAATTCTTTCTAGACTAAACTGCTACTCCTCATCAGATCATGCCTAGTTCACCAGACTAGGGTTCCTTCAAATGAGCATTTATTCTTTGTGAAGATTGCAGATACAAATTTTAATACAAGATGTTTTAAATCTGGAGGGGCCAGCAGCAACTCATAAATTTCTGACGTAGCAGGATGTGTTTTATATTCTGAAATGCACTGGTCAGCAAAATGCCTTACCTGCGGATTTTGAAAGTGATGGCTAGACAGGAGGCCAAACGTATCTTTCAAATGGTCAAATGAAGGAGAATTACTGTTAACATAAAGATCTCTGAGCCTCAGAATCCTTCTCTGTCTGAGCAGGGCAGAAAGCATGATCCTGCTGGAATGGAGTTTAAATATCTGCAGTCAGTACATTACAGACTCTTCTAATCTGGTTCCAGATTCTCAGCGAGTTCTCCAGCGTAAAGCTGTGCCACTATTGCAGCAGCTGACTCAGTATCAGTGCGCAACAGAGCTGGAAGGGAGGGCGGGGAACATGCTCCTCAGTATCCAGCCACGTTAATCTGGATAGGGAACCCCTATCCCCATCCAGTACATCAGCACCTAGCATTTGCAGCCCAGAAATGACACTGTAGCTGGGGTAAGCCCAGGCCACCAAGCTGTTCAGGTTCAATCAAGTGTAATTTGGATATTCTGGCAATTTTATAATCCCAGATAAAAGGCATGATGAAAGAGCCAGTAGTCTTAAAAAGACAGCAGGCAGATTTTGAAAAAGATATAGAAATCTTGGGTGGGATACCAATTTAATTAATGCATCCAATCATGGACGAAGGTAGCAGCCTCCAGCTTTCAATATTCTTTTTTGATTTATTCAATCAGGTAGGAAACTTATAAAACAGTCCAGGTTTTTTGTGACATATGCCAAGGTATTGAAAATAATCTGGGGTAAATTTAAATGGGTGACTGCTTAAAATATGAAACAACTCTTCTGTCAATGTATGGTATACTTTGATAGATGTATGGTATACCTTGATAGATGTATGGTATACCTTGATAGATGTATGGTATACCTTGATAGAGTACCAAAGTATCTGATGAAGTCTGGTTTGTATAGAACAGATGATACAATATCACATCTTCTGCATATAAAATCTGGTGATTCTATTCTTATGCCTTGTATATATTCAAGCTTTCTAATGCCCATAGCTAGAGGCTCTATTGCAAGTGCAAACAACAAAGGTGGTGGGGGGGGTCAGGCGTGGGGGTTGCATCCCTGCCATGTTCCCCTATAAAGTGGAAAGGGGTTGGAATTAACCTGATGAGTAAATACAGATGCCAATGAGTGCCAATATAACATTTCAACATATGAAATAAAGCCTTTTCCCAATCCAAATTCCTCAAATGCAGCTCAAATATATGGCCACTCAATCTGGTTAAATGCCTTTTGGGAATCAAGCAAAAGACCAGCTTTTTTTTTGAGAGAGAGGGGTATTGACTATGCAATATGTTCAATAATTGCCGAACATTTGAGTGTTTTTGGGACAAATCCAGTTTGATCTTGTTAAATAATAAAAGATATATTTATTTAATCAATTGGCAAGCATTTTTTGTACAAATTTTGAGATCAGCATCCATTTTTGAATGAATGAATGAAATATTTGCAGCATAAAGTGAGCCTGGGAGTGTCTTGTCCATGGCGGAGTGTGAAATCATTCTTAAAAAAAGAAGAGCATGCACACCAGATAAATAAAATTCAATGCCAGACCCAATCTGGCCAAGAGACTTTACTTGTGGGAATGGACCTAATGACTCATTCCACTTCCTTAAAGGTAATTTCACTGTTTAACTGTTCTTGGGCCTCGTCATCTAATCTAGGAGGATCGAGAGGTTTAAGGAACGTTTGAATTTCAGCAAGACTAACCTGGGATTTTGCTGAACAGAAAGCAATATAAAAATCTTTAAAACACCGACTAATCATTTTAGGTTCTGTTAACAAGTTACCGGATGACCAAATTTTATGGATTGCCATATCAGCTTTGCAACAAAAGTTCATTTAACTTACAACGGATTGAACCAGGCAGCTCACTCTTTCAGTTTATGCTCAACGTAGTCCCAAGGCTCTTTAGGAGACGTGAAATTCTTTAGGAGACGTGAAAGTTGCACCATTGAGCATCCACAATCTCGCCGGAAAAAGCAGGCGATTGTGTTTCGTAAGGAGCAAATTCTGTGTGGCGACAATTTTCAGGGCCTTTAGGGATCACAATAATTTTAATATTCTCTCGCCATGAACCACCTCCCAGTCGTCCAGCTTGGACTTTAACTTCCCATTTTGTGTTTGTAGCATTTTGCAGATTCCATCCACTTCGCAAAGACAGGCATCCTGGGATTTGATAGCTGTTTCAACATCATTGACTCTTTTGCCGAACTCCCTCTGGGAAGTTTTAATGGGGGCCAGAGACGTTTCCAGACTATCAAAGCGATTATGTATTTGTTTCTATAGCATACAATGCTTTTAAAACATCCAATGTGGTTAGACATGGCTCAGTTTTCTCAAACAACTTGACCTACTGCCTTTCCTTAAATCATATTTGGAAGCAGAATATCAGTTCAGTTCTGTAGCCCTGCTCAATATCATGGATGGATGGATGGTCCTCTGTTACTGTTTTTGGAATTTTGCAAGACAGGACTGCTTAAATCACTTAGCTACAAATGGTTCCAGGCTCATTCCAAATGTTCCAAACCGAAAAGCTAAAGCTAAAGTGGAATTTTAATTCTTTGTAATTTGCAAACAGGCATCTTAGGTTTACGAAATCCCCATTTCGGAATTAGTTTTGCATTTGAATCGAAACACAACGAGACAACATGACCACCTGCCGAGGCCCACCTACGTAAACACTCCCCGTCGCTCTATACCAGGCTCAAACACTCTCTGATGCCATGGCAGCTGTGCCAAGCGCTCGCTTTAAATTTCTGCACTGGAACTTCGTGATGACACAGGGTTTTCGAGAATTATGAACGACTGCCTCTGGGCATCAGTAAGAAAATATTTGCATATAAAGCCGGTTTCCCCCTCTAGGCTCACAGCTCTCTGCACACCCGCAGCCAGAGTGGACTCCCAGCATACAACAAACCTGTCCCAAAGCTTTACTCTGTCTTGAAGGACATGTTTATTTGTGACTCAGCTGTGACATTTGTGGTACATTCAATTTCTTAAATCCGTTTTATTGGCAAATTAAATAAAAGTTGTTTTTTCTTATTTTGAGAGATGACGAGAGAGGATTTAATGTCAGTAGAGAAATTGAGTGAGTATTTTATCCGTAAAAATTGCAGAAGCAACAGAAGGTATAGATGAGATCATTTTTAGTTTGAGAACGTTAAGTAAAATGAAGCTCACTCTGCTTTCTTCGGTCGCCCCCCCACCCCCTCGCAGACCAAGTCCGAAACAGCTACCAGTTCTGCTACAACGGGTCGCTGCAAGTGATGTACGCCAATGGGATGGGCATGAGCTTCCACACAGAGCCCCACGTCCTGGTCGGAGCTGTCAGCCCCACCATTGGCCGGCGAAACATCACGCTGCCCACCGACAACGGCCTCAACTCCATCGAGTGGCGACTCCGCAAGGAGCAGACCAAGGGCAAAGTCACCGTGTTCGGCCGGAAGCTGCGGGTGAGAGGGGTGCCTTAATCTTGTCTCAGCTCTACCGCCCGCCCTATGGAGGGCTCCTCACCCTAGGGTAACATTGTGGTGCTTTTTTTGATGGTGGTCCTTCAGGGTGCAGGTCTTGAAAGTCTTAAAAGGTAAAGACCTTGAAAAGTCTAGAATTTTGTGTGAAAGTCTGGAAAAACTTGAACAAGTCTGGGAAAAAAATTTTTGCTCATAGTAGAATTTTGGAGTTAGTCTATGCACAGAGGCTACAAGTATTTTAAAGTAATATAAACGAAAAGCAGCTAAAACCTTGATACGATTTCGCTAGCTGGTCACCCAAATGTGCTGGAGTGATATCCAGTCAAAGCCCATGTCACATGTTCAAGTTGAGGGCAGTCACGTCATTCAAGTTGGGAAGTAAACCTTTAGCTTGGAAGGAGTCTATGCACTCCATGAGAGGAGAGTGTGTGTATGTGTGTGTGTGTTTCTCATGCCAATCTGAAACAATGACTATAAGCTGTATAATGTATGTGAAGATCGCAGTTGTGAAAATGGTTGTGCAAGACCTACAGTGCTAACAATAGGCTTGCAGCAAGCTGCCAACTGCTAGGATTTAATTGGTCCTGGAAATTTAGCAAATCAACAATAGCGGGAAAAATAACCTGAATCAGATTAAACTTTAGCAGTGTTGTGTCATGTAAATATGTAATAAAGCCATGGCTGTGCGCGTGCAATTAGAGCACGTTTGGCTTCTAAAATAATTAAGCTTATGGTGACGGAGGATTCCAAGATGCAGATGAAGGCTATTGTGATCGCCATGAAAATTAAGTTGTGCATCAAGTTAGTGTGCGAGTGGTACAATTTACCTATTCTTAAATATCACCTGACGCATGCAGTTATGTTGTGTTGGCACTAAAAATGCTGTCTTGTGGAAAGAGCAGTTTGTTCCCACATTTGTGCTGACAGTAGCTATAGCCCAGTGCTACCGGCGGAAATGGGTCGTTGTGTGTTTTCAAGCTTATGGTTAAAACACCTGAAGTTTAAAAATTGGATTGCACAGTTGGGACTTTTTTTTGCAGTACAAGTATTTATGAGTTAAAATGATAAGATAGAGCTAAGTTCAGTTACGTTAAAGATAGATTGAATAGAGTGAAAATATTGAAGTCATGAAACGTTTGTAAAATTTACGCACTTGTGATTTTCATACGTTGTTAAAAGTTTCAGTCAGTAAAACGATTAATTTTACGTTTGTAAAATTTACGCACTTGTGATTTTCATACGTTGTTAAAAGTTTCAGTCAGTAAAACGATTTACTGTCAATTCTTCTTTCATTCAGTCATTCTGAAAGTTTCTACTAAACAGGTACAACCTCAACAAAAAAGTAGGTACACATGTATAAAAGAACAAAGTCAAGGTCTTGGGGTAAAAAAAGAAAAAAAGTCTGGAAAAAGTATTGAATTTTTATTTGGGAAAAGGGCAAGCACCCTGTAGAGGTAATGGGAGATCCATTAATAAGTTGTGGTTCCCTCTGCAAACGCCACAGGCTCACGGAAGGAACCTGCTCTCGATCGACTTCGACCGGAACACCCGCACGGAGAAGATCTACGATGACCACCGCAAGTTCATGCTGCGCGTCATGTACGACGCCCAGGGCCGGCCAGCCATGTGGCTACCCAGCAGCAGTCTGGCCGTGGTCAACGTGTCCTATGCACCCAACGGGCAGCTGCTGGGCCTGCAGCGTGGCAGCATGAGCGAGAAGAAGGAGTTTGACTCCCTCGGACGCGTTGTTTCACGCTCCTTTGTAGACGGGAAGGTGTGGAGCTTTAGCTACTTGGATAAGGCAAGTTTTAGCTACTAGTCTTTATAAAACCTTGACTAGCTACTGTGTGAACATCTCAATTATAATGTCTTCCTGTTCTTTTTTTTGCAGTCCATGGTGTTACTTCTACAAACCCAGAGGCAGTACGTCTTTGAGTTTGACACCTCTGGTTTCATCACTGCCGTCACCATGCCTAGCGTTGCTAGGCACACCATGTCCACCCACGTCTCCATCGGCTACATCCGCAACATTTACAATCCGCCAGAAAGCAATGCCTCCGTCATCCACGACTTCAGCCAAGATGGCCGGCCGCGGGCCACTTTCTTCTTAGGCACCGGCAGGAGGGTTCTTTACAAGTATGGCAAGCTGGGCAAGCTGTCTGAGGTCCTGTATGACAGCACAGCTGTCACCTTTGGCTATGACGACACCTCTGGTGTACTCAAGATGGTCAGCCTGCAGAGCGGCGGCTATTCCTGCACCATCCGTTACCGCAAGATGGGCCCGCTCATTGACAAGCAGATCTACCGCTTCTCTGAGGAAGGGATGGTGAACGCCCGTTTCGACTACACCTACCACGACAACAGCTTCCGGGTCGCCAGCATGAAGCCTGTCATCAGCGAGATGCCACTCCCGGTTGACCTGTATCGCTACGACGAGATCTCGGGCAAAATCGAGCACTTTGGCAAGTTTGGTGTCATCTATTATGATATCAACCAAATCATCACCACGGCGGTGATGACCCTCACCAAGCACTTTGACACCCATGGTCGCATCAAGGAGGTGCAGTACGAGATTTTCCGCTCCCTCATGTACTGGATGACGGTCCAGTACGACAGCGTGGGCCGTGTCATCAAGCGGGAGCTCAAGATCGGCCCGTACGCCAACACCACACAGTACCGCTATGAGTACGATGGCGATGGCCAGCTTAGCGGCGTGAAGGTCAACAACTGGTCAGCGTGGCGCTACAGTTATGATCTCAATGGCAACCTGCACCTGCTGAACCCTGGAAACAGTGCTCGTCTGCTGCCTCTGCGCTACGACCTGCGAGACCGAATCACACGCTTGGGCGACGTGCAATACCACGTGGACGAGGACGGCTTCCTCAACCAGCGTGGCACCGACTACTTTGACTACAACTCAAAGGGGCTGCTGGTGAGAGCCTACAGCAGAGCTTCTGGGGGTTGGCGGGTGCAGTATAGCTACGACGGGCTGAGCAGACGTGTGTCCAGCAAGTCCAGTCTGGGCCAACACCTACAGTTCTTCTATGCTGACCTGAATGACCCGACCCGCGTCACCCACGTGTTTAACCACTCCAGCTCAGAGATCACCTCTCTCTATTACGACCTGCAAGGCCATCTGTTCGCCATGGAGGTGAGCAGCGGGGAGGAGTACTACATTGCCTCGGACAACACCGGCACACCCCTCGCCGTCTTCAGCAGCAACGGGCAGATGGTGAAGCAGCTCCAGTACACGGCGTATGGCGAGATCTATCACGACTCCAATCCTGAGTTCCAGCTAGTGGTGGGCTTTCACGGGGGGCTGTATGACCCTCTCACCAAACTAGTGCACTTCACCCAGCGGGACTACGACGTGCTGGCGGGCCGGTGGACGGCGCCAGACTACAACCTCTGGTCAAAGATTGGCAAGGAACCAGCTCCTGTTAACCTCTACATGTTCAAGAACAACAACCCACTGAGTGACGTGCTGGACATCAAGAACTACGTCACAGGTAGGTGGGCGAGTGTCAGTCCACTTGTAAAAATTGCTTCTGATATACTCACTACTGTGGCTACATTTAGCTTAATGATTTGCTTGAATTATGAATTAATAATGCATTGTGAAAATATACAATATTTACAAATACTATTTCAATGGCCAGTGTCTATATATAATGCTTGGTAAAGGACAGATTATGGTTTGGGAAATCTTTCACGTAAAGCAGGCATGCATATCCTGCACTATATATATGCAGACGTGCATTATGAGTTATATATACACAGGCATGCATTATGCTGTATGCATACAAAATAGGTTCTGTAACTCATCTGAGTACTCAGTGTGGGAGCTTATCTCCATTTAAAGATGTTCTCATTCCTCTCACTAGCATCGCAATTATCTCATATTACAAATATGTTGTAGATAAGAGCTGTAATCAGCGTCTGAGGAGAGTCTGAGCAGCCCTTCCTGTGTGTGTGGTCATGTGTATATTACATCATTGTTGTGATTAGGGTTATGCCCATAGAAATGAATTGCGAGTCCCCACAAAGATAAAGAGCTAATGTGTGTGTGTGTGTGTGTGTGTATGTGTGTGTGTGTGTATTCCCGGGCACCTCCCACTGGCCGCCTCTCGCCGGTCCCCGTCATGCTTCCACCCGCCTCCTCCCCTTCCCAGATGTGAAGAGTTGGCTCGTTATGTTCGGCTTCAAGCTGAGCAACATCATCCCTGGCTTCCCGGCACATACCTCCTACTTCGTGGAGCCGCCCTTCGAGCTCGTTGCCGCTCAGGAGTGTGAGAACGCTCAGGTGAGTCCCCTGTCTGGGGAAGGGTCGTAGGTCAGAGGCCAGGGGGCCCGCGTAGTAAGCCAGCGGCTGGAACATCACCAAGGATGCTTTTTAAATCTCTGCCCCCCCCACCCATAATCCCCCTCCTACACCCCTCATCGTCCACACTCCTCCTCTTCCCTCTCCTTTACCCTTACCCTTTCCTCCACATTCCCCTCCTACACCCCTCTTCCTCTCCCCTTTCTCCATATTCCCCCTCCTACACCCCTCTTCCTCCCCCTTTGTCCATATTTCCCTCCTACACCCCTCTTCCTCCCCCTTTGTCCATATTTCCCTCCTACACCCCTCTTCCTCTCCCCTTTGTCCATATTCCCCCTCCTACACCCCTCTTCCTCCCCCTTTGTCCATATTCCCCCTCC
>JAODKN010000048.1:5583590-5598583 GCA_026774425.1 Petrocephalus zakoni | reverse complement strand
TGCTCTAGGGGTGGCTTCTCCTTTCCGGGCGTGGAGGAGGTACAAGGCTCTGGTTTGGGTTGTGGGAGCTGCTGTGTGGGCGGGGCTATGGGGGGAGGGGGCGAAGGGGGCGTCAGCGATGCAGGGGGAGCGCAGAGCAGGGGGGAGGGTGAGCCTGAAGCTCGCGTGGGCCCCACGCTGCAGACTGTGCTGGTAACCATAGCGGCGCTGCTCGTCTTGGGCTCAGAGAACAGCTGCTTCCTAGCCGTGGACGGAGTTGGGGTGCTGGGGAGGCAGGCGGTGGGCGGAGCCGTGCTGGAGGGCGAGGCTGAGGCCGGCCCAGGATTGGAGGCGGCCGCGGCGTACTCGGGCTGGGCGGTGCCCGGTCGGGGGGTAGAGCCGGCACCATTGTGTTTCGGGGAGCCGTTGTTGCTGCCGGGGCTGACGGGTCGCACGGGGAAGGGGCCCCACGTGTTGGGCGATGGGGAGAAGGTGCCCCCGAACTGGGCCACGGGCAGCCGCGGGTGCCGGATCTGGTGCATGGTCTGCGCAGCCAGCAGGGCCAGCTGAGGGTGGGCGTAGGCTAGCGGGAGCGAGACGAAAGGGGGGCGCACCCCCGGGGCCAGGCTCTTCCCCAGCTTGCCCCCCTGCTGCGAGGCAGACGGAGAGGAGGGCTGAAAGGCGACGCCGGAGGATGGCATGACCGACGGGAGCCCTTTGGCGCCTGACGCCGTGGTGCTAGTGGCCCCCGTGGAGGTGGTGAAGGTGGAGCTGATCTTGGTGTTGCTGCCGGGGGTGCGGATGTGATTGCGCGGGATGAGGTCCTCCAGCTCCTTGGCGGGGTCCTGGATCAGAGCGTTGATGAGCTGCACGGCATGCCGTGTGGACTCAGTGCCGCCCCTGATGGTGATCATCCTCTCCCCGTTCTTGTCCTTCTGCTTGTCCACGTCAATGTGGGCCCCCGTCACGTCCTGGATAGCCGTGATGTTGCAGCCACCTCTGCCCATGATCCGCGACACCACCGACGCCGGTACAGAGAGCTTCTTGGACCTGAGAGGGAACGAGGCAGGAAGAGAGTGGAGAGCATTTAATGGCAACTACAGCATAAGTATCCTAGACAGATGGAGTTCAGCATCTTCTGCTGACCTTGCAGTAAAGGAGCATTCAAAAAATCAGAGTGAATCTTATATAATCTACATCAGGGTGCCCTACTCCAGTCCTGGATGGTCAGCACTCTCTCTGTCTGTCTGTCTGTCTGTGTGTTATTTTTTTATTATTATTTTCTGAAACATAGGCCCACCTCCGGACCACCTCCTTCCAGCCCTCCTCTCTCTTCTGGTTCCTCTTGGGGCTGGTGAGGTTGATCTTGTTGTTGGTTGAGGACACCGGCAGTGAGATGGTCTTGAAGGAGGATGGGGCAGAGCAGGGGTTCAGATCACTGGTGCAGTCTGGCGTCCTGGAGGGCGAGACAGAGACACACACACATAGCTTGTAGACCTGCATGACATCAGCAGCCTCCCACCCCTACCCATACTCAGGACGCCATG
This sequence comes from Petrocephalus zakoni, assembly GCA_026774425.1. Taxonomy (NCBI): domain Eukaryota; kingdom Metazoa; phylum Chordata; class Actinopteri; order Osteoglossiformes; family Mormyridae; genus Petrocephalus; species Petrocephalus zakoni. The sequence continues at coordinate 5,597,057 of JAODKN010000048.1, read as the reverse complement.
TTAGATGAGCCCTTCCTGGCTGTATGGACTATGGGCAGCATATGGAGGCCGGACTCACTTCTGCAGCGGTTTGGAGATGGACAAGGTGACCTTGTCGTCCCGCGCACTGTGCAGGGGGGGGCACTGCCTCTTCTCTGGGAACGGCGTGGGCTGCCCGTGGCTGGGGGGGGCCGTGGAGGAGGGCGGTGGGTCAGGCGGGTGGCCCAGCTCCTGGCTCCTCCCGCCGCCCCCTCCTCCGCTGCTCTCGCTGTTGCAGTCGGTGCTGTCCAGGTTATCCGAATCGCTGTTGCCACCAGGGACCCCGCCACCCCGCGGCTCCCCGTGGATCTTGTTGCGGTCAGCCTTCTGCTGCGCCAGGGCCACCTGGGGGTCCTGCAGGATGATGGGCTCGCTGGGCGCATCCTTGGTCCTGTTCTTCTTGCTCTTGCGGCCGGCGATGGGCGTGCTGACCGCGTTGGGCCGCTTCTTGGCGAAGGCCGAGCTGAAGGTGGTGGAGGTGGCGGGAATGCCGATGGTGGTGGTGGTGGTGGCACTGGGCGGCTCGATGGGGACCTCGGCCTCTGCGGGGACCCGGATCGGGGGGGGTGGAGGCTTAATTCAGAGCCATAATTCTCACCAGACCAGAGGCTGGCCATGCAGAGGAGCTTGGCACTCACCTTCGGCGGAGTCCTTCTCGTGGTCCTGCAGCTCGGAAAACACCTCCTTGATCTTGGCCTCCTCTTCCTCCAGCTTCCTCTTCTGTTCCTCTTTCTTCTTCTTCCTCTTCTCCTTGCGCTTCTCCCGCTTGGCTGCCAGAGCCTGCTTCTTACTCTCCTCCCGGGACTGTAGAGTTGCACAGGAGGTTAGCGAGGGCAGTGCAGGACAGGGGTGGGGGGGGGGGGATAGAGGGCAGAGGCTTGCCCACCTTCTCCAGGTCCAGCTCCTTCAGCAGGATGCTGGCGTTCTTGTTGGCCTCGGCCGCCTGCTGGTCTTTGGCTTTGACGATGGTCTCCATGCACTGGTGACACTTCTTCAGAAGCTCCTATAGTCAGGAATGACATCCCAGCAATGGACCAGCAATATAGAAGCATTTTATTTGTGCAATTTAGCAAAATTTATGACTAATATATGACTGTGAAATTTTAATATATGACTGTGATGTGAAATTTCAATCCCCAAGCACCACAATCTAAGCAGATGCCCCTTCAGCAAACTGCATTAATACAAGGGCGCCCCCTACAGGCAGCCCTTGGAAGCTCACCCCTTTACTGGACACCCGGCCCATATGGTTTGCTTACAGACTCCTACCTTATCTGCAATGGTGGCGATGTATCTCATGCACTCAATGTCAGAGGGAAACTGGTTGACCTCCTTCACCAGGTACTGCACGACCTTCACGTGACCCTGAGAGAGATACAGAGTGGTGGGAGCCTGAGTAAGTGACTGTGCAAAGACAAGGGAGGAACGGGGACCCCTGCTGGCAGATATGGGCATCGCACCTTGCGGAAAGCCGCCATCAGCGGGGTTATCTTGCGGTTGTCGGCGGCGTCGACGTCAGCGCCCGCCTGTACAAGGAGCTGCACCACGTCAAAATGACCACCGTTGGCCGCCAGCCACAGAGGGGTGTTGCCCTTCTTGTTGCGTACGTCGATGTGAGCCACCCTGTGACACAGAGGGGCAGAGTAAGTCACCTTCCCAAAGGCAGAAGGGGAATGACGGCAGACGGCGACGTCCGGTGTCCACCTGTTGATGAGCAGTTCGCAGAACTTGTAGTGGCCCTTGTCGGCTGCGATGGTGAGTGCGGTGTCCCGTGACGAGGGCACGGGGGGGGCGTTCACATCAGCACCCTTATCCAGCAGCACACGGCCCACTTCGGCATAGCCTCCCGATGCTGCCTCCATGAGGGGGGTCAGTCCAGTCTACGGGGAGAACGTCAAGGCCTCATCAAATGGCATGGTCGTTCACAGATAGGTCAGGCTTGCCCCTCCCCTCCAGACGGTGACCCGGTGCAGCCCACCTTGGCACGGTGCTCCACATTGGCCTTGCGGTCCAGCAGCAAGCTGACCACCTCAGCGCGGCCCTGGAAGCAGGCCAGCGTCAGTGCCGTGTTGCGGTTGGTCTCGATCTGCGCGTTGATGTCTGAGCCCATGTCCAGAAGCAGCTTGACGGCGGGGACGTGACCGTTCATAGCGGCCAGCATTAGCGGTGAGATCCCCAGCTTGCTGCCGGTCCTGTGGAGGGCGGAGACAAGGCGTGAAAATGCGAGGTGGGGAAGAAGGAATATGGGGACGGGAAGGAGGCGGGACCGAAAGACCCCTCAAACTCACCTGGAGTTGATCTCGGCGCCAGCGTTAAGGAGGATCTTGATGATATTGACGTAGCCACCCGATGCGGCCAAGCTGAGCGGCGTGTAGTCGGACACGTTGCGATGCTCCTTGTTGGCCCCGCGGAGCAGCAACAGCTCCACCACCTGGCACGAGGGTGGTATAGCAGGTCACATGCATGACCAACACCTGAGGAATTCACTGCTCAATTGGCACAAATCATTTCCTTAGTCAATGCTATACTGAGAACAGCCAACGTGCGCTGACAAACCTCCTGCCGACCCCCAGAGCAGGCCAACGAGAGGGGGGTGTCTTTGGTTCTCTCTGACTGGGCCTCGATGTCGCCACCTTTGTCCAGGAGGATCTCCACGACGCCCACGTGTCCGGCCGTGGCTGCCAGGATGAGGGGCGTGAAGCCTGGGAAGGATTGAGAGAGGATGCTGACCTCAGCACGGACACATGCTGCATAAACCGGGACCCCTGCATACTGCCCTCGCCGAGCGGGACGCGTACCTTTCTTGTCCCGGTGCTCGATGTTGGCCCCACGTGCGATCAGCACCGACACCAGCTCCTCGTGACCGCCGGCACAGGCCAGGGTCAAAGCCGTGTCATGGTTGCTCTCAGTCTGTGGGGTGGACATAGGTGCCACAGTGTCACTGTCACAAAACGAGCAGGGCGGGGAGGCGGGGATTTGGGTAGGAGGGCAGGCCTTACGTGCGCATCGATGTCCACTGAGGGGTACAGTGGCAGCATGGAGGGGGGCGAGACGGCCGTTCCAGGGGTGGGCATTGGGGGCTGAGGGCTGGGCGAAGTCGTAGGATTCAGCATGGGCACTCTGCTGCTCACCGCTGTCGCGCACATGGGGCAGATGTGGGGTACGGAGGTTACCGCACAGGGGCATGGGCGTGCACAACTGCTACCCTCAACCCTCAAATACTTAGGATTCCAAAGCCGCATAACTAGCAGACACCCATGCGGCTCATCACGGGCACGGGCCCCCGCCACGCAGAGAGGATTTACGTCTGCGGGTCTAATCGCCACAAGGATACGCCTGCCTTAAAACCTGAAACGGCGCTATAGGAGGAGCGCTCCCGTGTGTATTTACGAGATGTCATACCTCACGCGCCCCCTTATTGCATTCGTCACCATTAACATCAACAGCCCTTCCGAATAGGACAGCAATGACAGGCAGCGAGAGAGAGGCAAACCATTAAGACCAACGGCACTCGCCAACGCACCCATCATGATGTCATCCAGGGTGTCCGTGAGCGTCTGCGCGGGTGTGGCCACCATCAGGCCATCGGGAGCTTGGCTGAGAAGACCGGGCCCCAGTCCTGTGAGCTGCTGGCCCAGCATCTGCTGGCTCACCAGCACCCTCTGCAGGTCGGGGCTGGTACTGCCGGGGTAGTCGGCACCGCTGAAGTCTGTGGACTGCTGCGCGGGCAGTGGCTGGATGGGCACGAAGCCGGCCTGTAGGGGAGGTGGGTTCTGGGGGGTCTGTGGAGGTGGAGGTGGTGGCAGCTGCTGCTGCTGTGCCTCCCTGTACAGGATAGTGTTGACCTGTGGCAGTTTTTCAAAATCCTCGCTCTCCTCCTCATCCTCCAGCTCGTCTGCATCATCATCGTCGTCGTCGTCATCCTCATCCTCCTCCTCGTCCTCCTCATCCTCCTCCTCGTCTTCCTCCTCCAGGGCCGGTTGGTCGTCGTCTTCTGGGCTGCCCTCGCCGTCCACATCGGAGCCGAGTGGCCCCGATGGCAGGTGCAAGGGGTTGCCCACCCCCACGGCCCCCGACGGCTGGGTGGGTGGCGCCGGCTCCTCCTTCAGGCCCTTGGCCTCCATGTACTCTTTGGTGAACTGCTGCTGCGTCTTGAGCTGCAGCTGGCGCTCCACCTTCTGCAGCTCCTTGAGGATCTTCTTCTTCTTCTGAACCTGCTCCTCACGGCTCTTCTTCAGCTCCTCGATCTTGTCTTTGGTGAGTGGCTCGCCCTGGATGAGCTCCAGCGACTGCAGCTGGGCCTTCTCGATGGCGCTGATGCGTTGGCCCAGCTCGTTAAGCTTGCCCTCCGTCTCCTCCACGATGCACTCCAGCGGCTGGTACGGGTGGAAGGGCGGCAGGGCGTCGGTGTCCGACACCGCTGCGGTCACGCTGCCCGCCTGCAGGGGGCTCGACCTCTGCTTGGACGCGACTGAGGAACCAGCCATGGGAAAGAAAACAGAGACAAACTGAGCTTAATGACACCAACATCCTCTCTTAAAGGTCGTTTAGATCGTCCCCCACCCACACCGGCACACATTACAGATTTGGGTCAGGCCGGCAGCTTCACAGAAAGTCACAGAACACTTTAAGTACAGTCTCTGCTTACTGCAATCTACTAATATGTACAGGTAGCATGTTTTGGTGGCACGCTCAGGACATTGATGGTGTGAGTATAGGTCGGGAAAGCTGAACTAAGGCAGGATGCCAAAGGAACCTAAACAGAGGCTTGCAGTTTGCTCCTTGGTCCACAATTCAGAGCAGAAGGAGGTACAGATGCTACGCTCAGATGAGGCGGCTGACCTTTGCTCGTGACAGGTGGGGGGGTGCTGACTGTGGAGGGGACTCTGTCGGGCTCCTGTGGGGGGACCACCATGGCTAGGGCCTGGAATGGAACTCGGGGAACCTGGCGAGGGATGGAGGAAGAGTCACCTCATGGCAGCCCCTGAATGACACAGGAATCTAACAGCCCACCAAAGAGAGGTTATACATGGGCATTGACCCCAGCTGAAAACTGATTGGTCCTCGAAGTGCCCCCTCCCCTATCACTCACAGATTCAAAACAGATCATTGGCAAATGATAAGGTGGACCCCCCGACACCTAAAATAGGTGGTGAAGCTAAAGCAGCCCCTGGAACGTACCTGAGATGTATCATGAGAGGGAGGCGTGAGCTGGGACAGGTCAGGCGCGGGGACGGACAGGATGTTGTTGGGGTAGTCGAGGAGGTAGGAGACCACATTGGTGTGGCCGCCTTTAGCAGCTTCAATGAGCATGGTGGAGCTGTCCTGTGGAGACAACAGCACTCAATCCTACTACAGACGACACTCCATCTTTATAACAGCGCCCCCTAAATATTGTAGCAAAGCCGAACGGGAAGGCTGGTGAGCGCACCTTCAGTCTGTGGGTGGGATCGGCCCCGTGGGCCAGCAGTAGCTCCACCACGGCCAGGTGGCCCCCTGCGCAGGCCAGTGACACCACCGTGTGGTCATTGTTGGCTGTGGCGCGGTTCACGTTGGCACCTGCCAGGGGACAGTGTGCAGGTATCGTTGAATTTAGGTACATTGATGAGACAGTCACTTAATCTACCCTTTTTAAACACATCTCAATTTATATTAAGGCCAAATATTGTAGCACAGTAGCCGACAGGGTCATATGGGATATAACGTTCCGAGGTACAAACAGCTTAAGCTGGAGTTTACTGGAGGTGTGAATCAGGACAAATTAGTTTTTACATTTAAATAATGTAGAATTTGTAGTTACATTTCTATTTTTTTTTTGTATTACAGTTATTTAACTTAAAAGAGAATAATTCGTAACTCAAACGAGTATAGCAAGTTCTCCCCCCTCACATATCTACTTCAATCAAAGCACAATTTCACCCTTACACTATACTATACTAGGCTTCAACACTGATAAGTATGATGACCAGATAATCCATGTCATCCCATCCCGGAGACTTGGAGCTAGGACAGGATTTGCAAACTACCATTTCAATCAAAAGGACTGGGATTTCAATTAAGGTCTGAGTTCTTGCTGCTTGCTGATTGGTCAGTCCTATAATCATGCATGTGTCACTTCTGTGTTAATGTGAAACAACCAGATGAGTCTTTCAATCAAGGAAACAAACCAGTCAGAGCACAAGAGGAACTGAAATATTTAGCCAATCACAGGAGCCTATCAGTTTTAAGGCAGTTTGTAAAACTTGAGGTAGCTCAAAGTGTCCAGGGCGACACGGATTACCTAGTGGCCCTATGCTGAGGCGTTGAGTGACAGCATACCTTTACTGATGAGGAACTGAACGGTACACAGGTGTCCCGCTCGGGCCGCCTTCATCAGGGGGGTCCGGCCACCCTCCGACTCGTGCTCCTGTGGGGGAACAGGTCCGACAGAGGCCCACACTCAGATACGGAAAAGACAGAAGAGTGGGAGGTGAGGAGAGGCGATGGTGGGGAGGTGCGGGCCTACCAGGTCAGCCCCGGTCTGCAGCAGCACGTCCGCCACGTCCGTGTGGCCGTTCTCGCACGCATACGTCAGGGCTGTGTCTCCCGTCGCTGTGGTGGCGTGCACGTTTGCCCCTGGTGGCCAAACGCTTAATTACTACCGGTGTGAATCGCAGGTGAGACGGCCAGGCAGGGGCTGGGAACCTCAGGCAGCTGCTGACGCTCATTCCCCCAAGTACTGGGTTTATTTTCAGCCCCGCAGAAGCCCACAGCCAGTTAAGCATCCCGCTCTGTGACCATCTCGCGGGACCCCACGGCTCCTCTCCCTGCGGATTCTGCCTACGCCCGACAGAAGCGCAGAGACAGGGCAGAGCTACGATAAACCCATGGGTAGCGGCAGATCGGAGCCCATTAATACTCCACCGCTGTGAATTTCCCAGGCACACACACTGGTGCACACAGTGCCTGCAGGAGCAGTGAGGAGAAACAGCAGGCGAAGCCCCCAGCAGCACAGCCCGGCTTCACACCCAGATGGGGCTCACCTGCGGCTAGCAGGTACTTGACAAGCTCTAGGTGGCCCTCCTGAGCCGCCTCCATGAGCGGCGTGGAGCAGCCCAGCTCAATGTCGGCGCCCGTCTTGATGAGAAAGTCGGCCACCTCCAGGAAGCCCCCGCAGCAGGCCAGTGTCAGCGCCGTCTCCTGGGTCTCCTCTGTCTGTGCATTGATATTTGCCCCTGGGAGGGTGACAGGTCAAAGGGTGCTCACGCAGACTAAAGAACGAAATTAATTACCGACTGCAATAAAATGTCAGTATATATTAACACAAAGCAAATGCGCGGACAAGCATTTTACAAAGTTGACAAAGGCTACATGAAGAAATAAAACACCATCTCCAAGCTGGAGATTTATTCGCCTCTATAGATCCATTCCAGACAACACCAAACGAGATCTGTGCTCACCCTGGGCCAGCAGCAGCGCCACCATTTCCTCGTGGCCTTCACGGGCCGCTTCCATCAGCGGCGTGTAGCCCTCGTCGTTGACCTCCTCCAGGTTGGCCCCACGCTCGATGAGAAGGGCGGCCAGCTCCACGTGGCCTCCACAGGCTGCCAGTGTCAGCGGTGACTCGAATGAGTCCGCCGGCATGTTTACCTGCGCCCCACTGTCTAGGAGCAACCGCGCCACCTCCACGTGCCCGTCCTGGGGGATAGGGGGAGGCATACTGAGATTGGCCACGGCCCCCACTGCGTGTGTGTGTGTGTGTGTGTCTCTGTGTTTGTGCATTACCTGAGCACCCAACAGGGTCTAATTTAAGGACAAGCCTCACTGAGACAGGGTTGTTGAGCAGCTTTATAGTTGGTAGCTCAAAATATCTCCTTCAGATTAAGCTGGATTCCCTCCCTCTCTATGGTATGTGTGAATGAGTGCCACCCGCCCCCAGTCCTCCCCAAGGCCTCACCATGCAGGCCTCCATCAGTGCCGTGTGCATCTCGTCTGTCTTATGCTCCTGGTCAGCTCCAGCTTCCAGCAGGAAGCGCACCATCTCCAGGTGACCTGCAGGGGGCGACGAAGAGCAAACAGTTAGAGATCCGGTGACCCTTGCACTCCCTTCCCCAGCCAATGGGAGAGCAGTAGCGGCACCTTTGTAGCAGGCCAGCGTAAGCGCACTCTCTTTGAATTCGTTGGAGTGCGTGTTGATACCGGCACCATACTCAAGCAGCACGCGGGCCACCTCGACATGGCCGGCGCTCGCTGCCTCCATCAGAGGCGTGTGCCCGTTCTCATTGTGGTCCTCGATATTGGCGCCTTCCTTCAGGAGCACCTTCACCACGTCTACGAAGCCACCAGCGCACGCGTACGTCAGTGCCGTATTGCCTGTGGGACCAAGGGCTGCATTAGCTCCTCCTGGCCTTTAGAGGGTGCTGCTCTGATGACAGTGTTCTTAAGGGACATTCTCTGATATCATGATATTCTATCACATGAAATAACAGGTTCACAGAGACCGGACGCTTGAACAAGACACCTACCCGTGGAGGACTGGGCGTTGACGTCCGCGCTGTGGACCAGAAGCAGCTTCACGATGTCAACGTAGCCGCCGCTGGCGGCTGCCATAAGCGGCGTGATGTCCCCCTTGATCCCCCTGTCCTCGACGTTGGCGTGCATGGCCAGCAGGACCTACAGGACGAAAGGGAAAAACTGGACCTAGGACCGAAGAGGACTGGGAGGGCCAGAGCGGAGAGGAGGCCCAGGGGGCGGGCCGGGCACACACAAACGCACCTGTGCCAACTCATAGTAGCCAGCGGAGCAGGCCAGGCACAGCAGGCTCTCGCCCTCCTCCGTGTGCTCGTTAACGCTGCGACCCTCGTCCAACAGCTTCCGCACGGCGTTGACGTCCCCATCTGAACAGGCTTCCGCCAAGCTACGGCTGAAAATAACCAAACTGCTACACTTACCGGGACTGCACCGGGGCGACCTCTTTATAGCCGATAGGGCCGCAAGACCCCGCAGCGGCCAACGAGACACCTCAGAGGAGGTGTCAGGAGACGGCAAAGATACATACTTGTCGGCCTGGCCGGCGTTGAGTGTGTTTTCGGCCCTCATGCGCGTGAGGGCGGCGGCGGCCTCATCCAGTGCGCAGCTCACAGACGACGTCAGGCGGCGTAGCACCTCGGGATCTGCGAAGGCTTTACCGTCCGCAGTGGACAGTTTACCGATGCCTTCAGTGTTAGAGCGCACGTGGGGTGGGGGGTTCAAATCCATATGGCAGTTCACACCAAGCAGCATCCATGGTTAGAGGGAAAAAAAGCAAACACACACACAAGCTTGGGTTATGTTCATGCCACTCGTTAGCTCTACCCTCCTCTCCCCCTCAAACAGGAAGCAGACCCAGGGCACAGTGACCTAAAGTGACCTAGAACAGAGCAGTGACCACCCCCCATCCTGTGCTTCAAATGGTACAGCTCAGCTACACATTTCACTGCAAATAGTAACAGCTGACAAAACAACAGATACCCCAGAACAAAATGAGCCTCAAATGAGCCTGAATTTGAATTAAGTCTTTTTAGTCTGTTAGACATGAAATCTGAATATATAAGTTCGAGATGAAGAATCTCATTTCCCAGACTTCGTAAAAGCCATTATCAAGCAAGCAGTGATATCGAGTTTGGCTAAATCAAATTTACAAGAAGCCGATTTCTTCCTGACTAGACAATTAGCATTGCTTCTTAAGCACCTAACAGTCAGACATTTCCCCAGAATCCAGGCACAAATCTAATCTCTAAATAAAATGTAAGTAATGGCTAAAATCAGCCAAACAACTTAAACATCCATCTTTAAATACCTGGGAAACCAATGGGAAATAATGAGCAGATTATTATGGAAGGACCCACTGTTACACAATACACATACAACACTTCATACATACAGCTTAAGTAATTCAGGGCAAATTGCTCAAGAATTCAGCTTCCTCTCCTATACTGGGCTACATTCGATTCCTCTTTCCTGACCACTGGTGGACAGTTCAGAAAAAGCAACTGCCCAGTCTAGAAGCACGTTTAATATCAATATCAATTGTAAGCAGCTGAAACAGGATATGCAGGTGCACTGACACGCACACAAACACAGCCGCATGACGAGTAGACACTAACTTTACACCAGTGCTGAGTCATGACAGTAGCTGTTGCTGCCCTGTGTAAAACTATTGTTCTGGGGCAGGATGCTTAATCTCACCCTGCAAACCACCCCCAGACCTGTGACACTGAACTGGGCTTCCCCAGGCCAGGCTATGCAGTGTGACTGTAACGGTACATTATATTTACCAAGTGCCATTTGATTACATCATTTTCAATTTGGAACACACAATAAAACAAATGAATACAGGAGCAACATTTACAACATGAGAAATGCTACTTGTGGCTGGTCAATGTTGGTTACTCATAAAATTGGTGGTGTGGGAACATTTTGGTTTCCCGATAAATTACAGGAACACCGGAGACGAAGTAGCTAATAAGACCAGGACTGTCTGTCAGCTGTTATTTCGAACTTGGATAAGTTGCTGGAGACCACATCAGTGCGCACACGACTGTAGCAAGGTAGACAGCCCCTGCAAGTTAGTCTCCTCATGATATTTAAGGTGCTTTTGCTAGGAAATTTCAGAGGGTAAAAAAATGTGTGTGTGTATATATATATATATATTTTTTTTTTTTACATTTTGCGAATAAGAGTCAAGGTCAGACAATGCTTTTGGTTTACAATTGTTCCTAATTGTGTTCGTTTGCAGTTTTAATAGTAGATTTCAAAATTTCTGTTTTGCCTGCTGTACCGAAACTGCATCAAGCCGTGAACCCAAAACCAAAGCTTTTATTTTTAGTGGACCATGAATTTTGCGTGTCATTACATCCCAGCAGGTGGGTATCATGCAGCTAATGCAATAACATGACTGCATGCAACAGATCCACTGGCACACACCTGCAGCACTCGCCCCTAGGCACACTCCTCTCTGCTTGTGCATGGAGGAGCACAAGCAAGTGACAAAGTACAGCTCCCGGGCAGCTGTTGATCATTGACACAGTTCTCGCCCGGCAGCGTTCCTCGCAGAGGGCACAAGTGACCCACTAAGGCCGAAAGCAGAAAGCCCAGGCGGAGGAGGTAAACACACCGCATGCTCCGCCTCCAAACAGCTTCTCAGCAAGCCTGTCCGCTCACTCAAGATGTTTGGGTCATCAGAAAATCCACCATGACCTCCAAAAGACGTGAGCATGAAGACGTGTGCACAAGTGTATTGTGCAGTTTTGGACTGCTCTCCAGTATCCAGGAAATGCATCTTAACATATAAAACCCCAAATGACATTCAAATGTGAAATTTCAACCTGCTATTCACACTAGGGTGGCTAATAAAATTAACAAACGTCTGACTTTTTTCCCCAAATTCAATCACAGGCTGATTCGTTTTAAACGGTTTCTATGGGAAGGGGGGGGGGGGGGGGCTTCCAATTTTTATGGCAAACAGCTCAAGTCTAGACATTTTAAGGAGCAAGTACACATTAAAAGGGTTTCACCTCCTGGTATTAAACACGTAGGAGATATTAATCAACAATAATTAATATATGCAAGCCCAGCCCTTGGTATGAACTCTGCATAAAGGGGGGGAAGCTGGTAGCTATAAAAAGGTGATTCTCCGGAAGTACTGCAGCGAGCTGCCCCAGTCACCAAGACAGTCATTACAATGGACTTCTTAAACCTGTGTCTTTTACATGATGCCACAGCGATATCACATTGCCATTATATAGCGTGTGTACAATAACCACCAGGACTTTATATGAGCGTAAACATTTGTCCGGACGCCGGCCTTTCAGTACAGGCATTTAACTTATGCCCACAATTCGATAAGCTGATTAGTACTACGCCTAAAATATTAATGAGACGCGTATTGTGATGCCCAAAAGTTAGCAATCTGTATACATTTGCTGTATCCAAATGTCTATTAAATTCGGTTAGCGGAGCACACCGCATGCTACTGTTCTGGTAAATCATGGAAGCGATAAGCACTGAAGTGGCAATGAAGAAAGGGACAGCTCAGCAGGCAAAGGAGAGAAGATGTCGTGGATAAACAAAGTAAATAGAGATGTCAGTGATGTGGCGGAATTTTTTACAGTTTGAAGTACAACACATATTATATCACGATGTGATATAGTGCAGCCATAATCTTCACTAAATAAACGCGTAGTAATGCATTAAAAAAATTCCACGGAGGCTCAGCACAACATCCTGGGCAGTAGAGGCTAAAGTGCCAGCTACACTTTAACAACACCAGGAATTCAAAGGATTCGTACACACAATAGGACTACGGTAGGGTACCGTTTGGGTTTCATTCGATAGCGGTGCCAAATCGATACTTTTAAAACAGTGCCGGTTCCTAAACGGTACTTTAAGAAAAACACACAGCAGACGTTTCATTACATTATTAATGTATATTTAGATCCATGGGTTTATCAATTATAACTGACATTGTATTAGATGAATAGATTAATGTACATTAGATTCATTTTATTACATTATTGATGTAAATTCAGGTTTTTACCGATATGTTTTCTTAACTGTCAGGGCTTTATTGTTTATCACATCAACATTACACACTCACAAGAACACGCTAACTTCAACTTGATGGCTACTGCTTCAGTCTGCGCCTGAAAATGTAAATTACGTGTTATCTAACTAAGACTGCGATTAAATGCATATCAGTAAAATAAAATTCCTAACATTGTAGATTTCTCACGGTAGTTATTCAGTTCATGCATGCATTTTACTATGGCGCTAAATACGTTATTTGTATACATATTTTATATACGTTATACCCAATAAAAGCTAAATATACAGTTATAATCAACAAGACATGACGCTACCGTGCTAAATATACATCTCATAAAACGTGTTGATTATAATGGATAAAACACAATCGCTGACGAGCTAAATATATATTATCTAATGAAACATGTCTATTGTGCTACCAAGCTAAAAGTAAACGATTTCGCAATAATAATGGATGAAAACACTTTTAAAACGCACCTGCATTGTGCCGTATGTGTCGCATGTGCCGTTAACGGTGAACGCCACATATTTCAGTGGCACCAAAATTCACAGTGTCATTCACCGTTCACGTTGGCACCCAACCCTAATCCTATTGCTGCTGTAAATGTAAATTGCATTGAAAGGCTGAGATAACTTGATTAATTTAAACCTTTCAGCCAGCTCCATATGTCCCGCTCAGCTCATGTGTGCCGCCACTGATGAGCGCGTGAAAGTACAGAAATTTGGCACCGTTTGATTTGACATGAAGCGATACCCGGTAGTACCGACATCATTCGGTCGGTACCCTTAAAAGTACCGACCTCGGTACTAGGGCTGCAACTAACGATTATTTTGCTAATCGATTAATCTGCCGATTATCTTTTTGATTCATCGATGAATCGGATA
>JAODKN010000048.1:5566184-5583490 GCA_026774425.1 Petrocephalus zakoni | reverse complement strand
ATCGATTATGAAATTCGTTGCCAACGCTTTTAGTAATCGATTTTAATCGATTTAATCGATTCGTTGTTGCAGCCCTACTCGGTACCCAACCCTAAATAGGACCATTTTCTCAATACAAATGGGAAAAAAAAGATGAACAGGAATCAATCAGGAGTATGATAAGGACAGAAAAATGCCAATTTACACACAATATAGTCTCACACTGAATATGTGTATAATCCAAAAGCAACGGTGACATTAAAAGTCACAGTCTGCTCCCAGAAAGAAATGGCCGGCTCTCCATAAACGTAACATGCCTCAGGGCTTAAAGAAGTTTGTCTGTTCATGAACACAAACTTCACCGAGGCTGGGATGGAGGTATGAATAGGCGAATGCCATTGCTGGAGAATGTGTCACTGCAAACTACCTGCAGACTCAAAGCTGTGACATACACAGGGACATGTCAAGACAGCCACATAGTTCTAAATGCTAAATTTTATTTGTTAACAGCAAGCAGCAGTTAATTTAAAGCTCAGCTCACAGCAGGGCAAACACATTGCAGAGGAATCTCAGTAGTGTCACAGAATTGGCATGTATTACACATTTCTCTGGAGAGACTCTGGTAAAGGGGGGAATCTAAATGTCTTTGACACAACCTGCCCATTCAGCTTTATAATGTTATCAGCCTGGGAGAAAAATTCCTTAACTAATACAGTAAGAAAACAGCCAACTGAAATTTCCTGTGACACCAGTTCACGTTTCTCGTCTTTCCTGATGCAGAGTAACGATCGGTTAGACTGCAAAGGAGCAGCGCAGCACAGGCGCTCAAATGCAGATGCGCAGAAACGTACCGGCGGCCTCCAGCAGCGCTTCCAGCCTGGCCTGTGTCTCGGGGTCAACGGTGCGCAGGTCAGCGCCGTCGGCAGCGCTGGACAAGAGCAGCTCAGAGGCAGTCTTCAGCATGGGGTTGTCCAGATCCTCCTGATCCAGTATGAAAGACTCCACCTGGCCGGGGGAGGGGGGGGGGGGGTTTAATGGGATGCAACTTAGCACCATATCCTGAGAATGCCGAGCAATAGCCAGGCACAAAAACGTCAGAGCATAACTTGCAACGCTTTCACTGTCAATTGGTTATGCAAATGGCCCAATTCTGAAACACAATGCGATCGCCGTCTTGACAAAAGATTACGAACTCAGAAAACAGCAATAAACTAAGTAAAAATAAGTAAATAAAAATAAGGAAAAACAGATGCAACAAAAATCTAGACGGCATTACAAGACATTTTAATAGGATTTTATGTAATATACTACTGGAGCACAGTACTGGAAAGTCTCCAGAAATATAGCGATATGATTTTGATGTAATAAATATTGGGGTATTTATAAGTTAGTTAACATAAAATTTAAAAATTTGTTAAATTTCTCACAAACCTGTCTAGGAGTGTGTTAAACAGCAAGGGTGAGAATGATTATGATTGTCTCAGAGAACGCCTGCAGCGCCCAAGCAAAAGCAGCTGAGGTAAACTTTAAACTGATTTTAGAAACATATATTGGATATCAATATAATACATGCAAGGAATAATCATTACAATTAGAACTGGGCGGTATGACCAAAATTCTATATCACGGTATTTTTCAAAATTATGACGGTTTCACGATATTCAACGGTATTTTTTCCCCATGCATCAGTAGGTGTTAACCATATTTTCCATTTCAATTATCGCAGTAGAATGGCTAGGAATAACCTATTCTACTGCCATGAAAATTATACACTGTACAAAATAATAATAATTTGCATACAAGTAATACAGGTTTGAATGGCCCCATAAAGTGATAGTTTTCAAGGGGGTGGCATTAATGAAGAGAATGAATCGCACTGCATGACAGTTGCAGTCAAAATATAGAACCTATTTATTGAACAAATTTTGCAAACAACTTAAAAACTAAAATTTTCAAGCATCCAAAGAGGCATTTAGACTTAGTAAAATATCCAGAGTTGCTTGTCAAAAGTTGTATTGTACTGAACAAATCTTATTAGAAAAGGAATAAATAGTAAATGTTATTTTTGTAAACCAACTACACTGTTAATATAAACAATCCGGCGACAACTTTGGACAACTCGATTGTCTGGTTGTCTGGTCCACATCCGACCATTTAAAACCGAAACATCTCCAGCCAACAGAGACAGCTCCTTTTTTCAGCAAAAGTTCTTCTGTGTCTTCTACAGCTTCTCTGTCCATTTTAGGTATGAACCGGTATACTGCCCAGCACTAATTATGATTGCAGAGTTAGCTAGGCTTTTTCCCTATGCCAAAGTAAAAATGTTTTACAGTGGAAAAACCCCCTACAGCACAGTCGACCTGGGGTGGGGGGGTGTGCTTACGGTGGCTGCTGAAAAGAGAAAAAAAAAAAATGCAGTGACAAATGTGATACAACTCAAAGAATGCAATATCTATTCCAGGAACCAAATATATTTCACCCACATAACGAATTTATACTCAGTCACCTAAAATTCTCCTTTGTTTGTAATCTGTTTAAAAAAACAAAAGGTTTTTCAGGAAAATGGTGTCATGATCCAGCAAAGCTTGAGGATAGGAAGGCCTCAAGTCAATCCATACAAGAGGAGAATGGATAGCACGTTGCTAATAACCAATTAGCATTAAGAAGCTCAGCTGTGCAGTCAGGCCCAGAACCAGACCTGAGTGAGACTGCACAGGGACACCATTTTAAAGGCAGCCTGGCCAACTCTTCCATCATGTGACCCAAGCAGCTGTGAATTGCTTATGCCCGGAGCCCCAGCAGTATTAAGGCTAATGCGAGCCGATCAGCTGCTCCCCACCGTTGACCCCTACAGGACTGTAAGCCACAGAGCAGCATATTGCAGATCAGCTGAGTGATCTGGCAACCTTTAAAAGCTTGGATACAGTCATGGTCGCCATTTTCCATGGGTGGGGGAGCAGAGACTTTGAATTACAACTGTGTCACACTGACCCATTACATCATAGCTGCCCCCCCCACCCCACTTTCTCCCTTTTCAACAAAACTCCCCACAGAGAGCGCCCCCCATCTCCACAGAGACCAAAGGCAACAGGCTCTCCACCCACAAACTTCTCCCAGATCAGCACTGAGAACGTCACAACCACCTCCACATGGACGTCAGCACGAGGCACCAGCCATCCGGCTGGTATCAGAAGAGCTGCCTCAGCAGAAGAGACTTGATGGACAGGTCCTGGGCCAGGTCCGGCAGAAAGGAACCCCCAGGCAAACATCAGTACCAGTACAAACATCTCAGCACCCCTCATTCCTGAAGCTATGATCTGGTACATATCCTCAGCTAAAGATTAACAGGCCGAACAACTGGGTTACTCCACTCATGTCTGTAGTATCCATGAGACTCATAAAGGTCCACGTGCAGCAGACGCTCGCCGAGGACCTCCACCCCACACAGGCAGACCGGCAAAGCCAACCATCTCCGCATAAGGAAAACCAGCAGTACCTACAGGACGAAAGGAAAACTGCACCTAGCAATCTCTGATAACATTTAAATCAGAGGAACGGATCACAAGAACAGACAAGAACATTTTTTTTCTCTTTAGTTCCTGATGGGAACCTGCTTGCACAAGTCCACGGACATTTCACTAAGCTGGTCATGCTGTCATTTTATCGCTGATACAGCCCGTTTTAGAGTCCCCGGCATACAACCCTAACCCTAACTAGGCAGAAGGAATGAGAACGAATATGGAAGGCAGATCAGTACTCTGAAAATATAGGTACTCAGTGAAGCTATGACAACCAACAGGAAAAAGAAATCTATTATTTTATCAGAGGTTTGCAGAAATTACAGGAGCCAGATACTCGAGTTATTAAGTACTACAAATGACAAATAAAAAGGTCATAGATGTCGGTTCCTTGACATTAGAAATCTTTGGACCAAATAATGCCTCTGTTCACAGCCCTTTCCATGCATCTGTATCTGCAGGCGCTTATCACCACGAAGCTGTGAAGAACACACTGCCGACGAACCTTCAGAATAAATCTGCTAAAACATTAGGAGAAAATACTTCTGCATCATTCATGCTTTCCTTATTTTAAAAAGTACACAAAGGCAAACTGTGGTATTAGGACCCAAGCTTAAAAATTTTACATTATGCCCAGGTAATAAATATTGTGTGCAAAAAATGATTAAGAATATGCACCATATACAAAAAAAACACATGATGTAATCTGCTGTCATAACACACTCAGGAATGGCTACATAAATCACTAAACCTGTGTCAGAGGTCCACTATGCTAGACATTTGAAAATTACAGAATATGCCATTCTAGAACGTTACACTATGTTTCTAGAATGTGTAATCTAGTTCATATAGAAATTCAGGTACTCTGTTTGAACAACAGATTCACAAAACCTTTAAACCTTGAGAGGGCAGCTGCTCATCTGAAAAGAGGTTGTTGCAGCAGACAAGAGGAAGGTCAGGCTGCCACTTTTGGACACAGGGAGGAATGAAACTCGTCTTCCAAAGGCCACACTGGCAGAACCATAGAGGCGGGGTTGTGGACAGGTGTTTGAGCGGCAAAGCCTGTATTCGTCAGCATGGGCTACGGTGAAATGCTTAAACTTGTGCTTCGCTTTTGGAGCTTCTCCACTGGCATACAGGAATCAAGCCATACCGCGAAAAGACACTAGTCACCATGCAGTACCACCTCACTCTGGCTTTCCACTGCAGAAGGGTTGGCTCAGTAAAGATGTTGCCGGGTTTGGAGAGCGACAGTGGCATCAAACTGAAGACACTTATTTACTGTTCATACGATGCGCAATGGGAGTTACTATGTGCCATGTAATGCTTGTGTCAAATACTGGCAGAATTAACATTCATTAGTGGAAATTCACATTATAAATCCGTTCTGTTCAGCTGTTCTATAGTACTAAGTAGCTGGGTGGAAATGTTCAATTTTCCAACAACAAAATATACTCATCCTGAGGTACATTCAACTATCCAAGGCTAAAGGAACTGAAACAGTTGTCAGTGCAATACAAGTCAGCACGTTCCAGAAATTGGTTTAAAATTTGGATAAGAAACAACAGCTGGATTTAGATTCCTATGTAAGAAACGACTTCTGAAAGACACATACAACAGAAGGATACGAGGTGAAAGTGACTCGCTCGACTACCCATCCTCTCTCACCGGATATCAGCACCAGCCTTCCCATAAATGGCCGGCTTTGATTTATGACATGTCAGCGAGTGACCAATATGTAAAGGTCTATGGATGAGACGGATGCGACTGAGTGCCACGCATGTAAAAACCCGTCCCAGCAAGACCTGTGCTACGGTGACGTCTCCCATTGGCTCGCCTCTTGGAGGGAGCTCCTATGCAATTGGCCTGGAGTCACATGGCATAGGAGAGTGGTGACAGGACTGTCACCTCCTTGGCTCATGGGGCAGCTCTTTGAGGACATTTTCGACATACATCCTGCTACACAGACCCTTCCACCCACATCACACACACACAGCAACATAAGGAACACATTAAGCAGCATTACTGCATTTATTTCATAACAGCGAGCCTTACAGACCCTCCCTAAGCTGTGACCTTAACCTCCCAGACTCAAGGCACCACTTTTAGCATGCTGCAGCATGTGGTGAATTTCCATGTGAATAATCAACAGCGAGAAACTGGCACAAGTGTGACCCGGCAGCCAACAGTGTGATTAAACACCCCTGTCACCAACTGAGAAACGGGAGGAACCCACACACACACGTAACGTGGCACGCAGTCAATGCGCGCATGGGGCCCCGTGTCTCCAACGCAGTCCGGCGACGCCTCCCAGCCAGCGATGATATCATCGGGGCGGCGTGGTTGTGAAATGCAAAAACCATGCAGAGAGAGATTAACGGGAGGGAGCGACCTGTGGCTCAGCAGTACCGAACGTGCAGGCATCGCGTCCCGAATAAAGTCTCATTCATCTCTTCCTGCGCGCAGGGAAAACCCACAGGGCGCTACGCTAGGCCCCGAAGAGAGGGATCTTTTTGTCTCCAGGCATAATGATATGCTGCAGTCAGGCTGGCGAGCTCTGCTTCAGCTACAGATACTCACGACACTACAGTCCGCAGAGTGAGTTCCCCCAGAACTTGTTTACGCTTGGATTGTTAGAGAGACTAGAGAGTAGCTAATTCAATTAAATCTGTACCATTTTCCTTCAAAGTGGCATATTCAGATACAATACGGCTATAACATAAAATACTTTGTGTTCCAATACATACATATTGTTGACATGGTTCCCTAAAATGAGACAGCCAAGGAAACTTAATGTTTAAACATTTATCGTAAGACTATAATAGGGGAAGGAGATTTTCCTGATGAAAGGCAGCCTTTGTGGAAAGGAGGACAGAGCCAGAAGACACGTGGGGCACCCCCAGCTGAGCCTGCTCCCAGGGTCGTTAGCCTGGATGTTCACAGCCACGACAAAGATGTTGGGAGGCAAAGACGCACATGTTCCTACCAACACCAGCCTACTCTAACCAGCAGCAGCAGTAGTAGACAACTCATACGGTTTCCACAGACATGTATGATACATCAACTAACGCATCAGTGACATTTATCATTCATTAAAAAAAAAAATCAAGGTTTTGGCATCGGTCCGACATCAAACTTGGCCGATACTTAAACTTTATCAGCATTCAATGTTAGCAGCACCAGAGTTAGACATAACCAGAAGAATGGAGATTGGATGATCAGCCGTTTTCAATAATGGAGGACAATAGAGGTTTCAAAGTAGCAAGCTGCGAGCAAGTTTTATACACCCTGAGTTAAGTTTTTAATTCATTGGTTAATCTGGCCTGCAGATTGACCTCTCTCAAAACAATGCAAGATGTAATGTTATTCCAGAAACTAACCCCCCACCCTTCCCAGCAAGAAGCCCAGAGGTTAGCTGGTTATCAGCATCTGGGATAAAAGACAAAATAATATTGGTCAAAACTTCAACATAGGTGCATCAGTAGGTTTCCATGCTACAAATGACTGGATGCCCAGCCTCCAAAAACAAGAGAGTCTGAACTCTCATCCAATAAAAAAATTAAATAAAAAACAAAGACGGATGACCTGAACTCTGAGATACGGTAAGTCCCGCTTGATGTTAAGGTTCAGACACTGAAGAACAGGAACCTTCACTGCAAACTAAGATTTGGTTCCACTGAACAAACAAGCTGTGAGAAGAATATGAAAGAAATTCCAGATCCCAGCAGCCATGTTTCCAATAAATAAGGGGAGACTGAAGGTGGTACAACGCAGGACCCAGCAGCGATTCCGGACTGGCACAGGAAAAGAAAAGGTTGGTGGAGCACATAACGGTATAAATTAGTAATGTACCGGACAAGCTTGTCAGCTGAGCAAAATGAAAAGTGAATGTAAATCACAATGGACCAATCATCCTCACAAAGGTTTAAATTTTTAACTTGGTCAAAAATCTCCTCTCCTCCTTTTCCTCTAGACTTTCATACCGCACCAACAAAGATGTTGTGGCTTCGTTCCGCAAAACACTTGTATATTCACTTATTTTTTTATGGATGTGGTGTTTAGGTTATGAGGTAATGCGCCTCAGCATTCCGCATAAGGGCGAGACACGGGATCATCTTAATGCTGCCATGACATCCAAACGGCCAGCTCTGAACGAAATTCATCAATTACACAAAAAGCAAAAAAAACATAGACATAAAATTCAAAGCCGAGTATTAAGGCATCCTCAGATGTGCAGCATAATGTAGATGAGAAAGGGTAACAATGGAAGAAGCATACAATACATGCATTAAGGCTCAAAATTAGGCAAAAAGGTGCATCAAATCGTTAATAAAAACATACAATAAATCCACCTAAAGGCACATCATTCACATTATATATTCTTGTTTCCCCACTGTCCACAATAGACTTGCTTTTTTAAATCATGCACATTTACCATCTTTGTTTTTTGTTTTATTGGCAGAAATAAAATTGGGATGTTGGGGTGTTTTAGTGACACATAAGTACTGAACAGTAGGAGGTTGACCTTAAAAGTTCCCAGAAAGCAAGATCTAAATTCATACAGAGTCCCGGTGCTGGGAGGCGAAGGGAATCCTCTTAGCTCAGAACGATCCCGTCAGCTGAGTGTCCCGTCAGAACGGTCCAAGCGGATGTGTGCTGTGAGGACGCTCGGAATCTCCGACGCAGTCACTCGCGGTGCCCGTCGCCGTCTCCCTGCCACTATGGCACTTGACAACCTACCCGTGCATATTCGCTCAACGCTGGACCTTGCTAACAAACACTGTTCCCACAGTTCTATTTAAAGGCTGTGCTTCTTGGGGGGTGGGAGTAATTGCTCAGACCCTGTACCCACTCTCCTGCTGTTCTGCCTTTCGCTACAGGCCCGGCACTGTGGGCACACTCCTACACCTACAAGTAACGCGCTAACAGCTCAACTTTCACCCAGCACCCCTGCGAAATCCTATGAAGGTAAACCTTATGTAAGTGTGATCACTACCGCCCAAACCAAGTAGAGAGACACATATGTGGTCAGGGAGCTTCTGGTGCCCAGGAGATGTTGGATTCCGTCTGTCTAAATATGTGGACACCAGGCGTAATACTATGCTGCCAGTGGACAATATCTGACATCTTCACGGGACCTCCTCAGTCTCTCCCTCTCTCACTAATGTTTTTTAAAGGCATAAACATATAGGATTTCCTTGTTTTCAAAGAGTACCACCTATTAGGATTATAAATTCTAGCAAATACCACATAAGCATTTTCTATTTTCCTCTTGCTGCCATAAAGACGACTAGTATCTGGCAGATCCACAGAACCCCCCCCAAAAGAGCATTTCACCATCAACTACACCAAAGTCTTTGCACTGACTGTTCCAAGGGGCGTAAAAACATTGTTCAGTGGGTTCAGAATCAGATAGGATTTCAGCCATGTTTCATATAAAATTTCTCTTAAGCAGTTTCATTATATGCCCATTTTATTATACTACCATCAACAAGCCTGTCAAAGCCCTAGACGTTACCATTCCGAAAAATTCTTAAATGCTGAGACTCTAGTATTATAAAAAAAAAAAGTACGTACAGCAGATGACATCCAAACCAAAACACAATGTGCATTGCAATGTGTAGAAAACACACATTATACTATCACACGCCATTTTACTTATTCAGAATAAAAATTCTTTCTGGGAGAAAACTGTAATAAAAAAATTGATCCGTTTTCTTCTCCTCATTGTTTAGGAGTTAATTGTAGCATGAAAAAAAAAATCTATGGAAGACTGATGGCCACCTATAGTGCAGAAGGTAGGAACAACGGTAGCACAGGGCTGATCTACAGTGGTTGTTCTCCCTTGTCAAGACCATAAAGTGAACACACAGGGGCTTTTTAAGGAGTCGTAACACTGGTGTTTCGGCACTCTGTCGTGACAAGATTAAACCGTCAACCCCAGGCTGACATGCTGATTCTCTAAAAGCTTATGGTATGCGTAATGTTTGAGAAGAATCACTTAAGTGCAGAATCATTTTGAGGCCTGCCTCTGTGCCCCAGCGTGTGAATCGCCTCCTTCCATGGACACAGCAGGAGTGCGTGGATTTCGTACCTGAAGCCAGGAGCGCAGCTGCGCCCGCTACTTCTGCTGCTCCGCCCTCAACACCCTGATAAAGCTGCTAGCGTGCCGCTAAAACGCAGCGGACCACAGACCTACAAACAGCAAATAACACACCCATGTCCTGCAGACACAGGAAGAGAGAGCATTTAAACATTAACAGTTACAGACCTCTCTGGAGCAACTCTTAGGCCAGACACTTTCCAAAACCTGGATTCTGACTGTAGATGGATGGATGGATGGATGGATACATACCACAAAGCCTCTTCACGAACTTGCGCTATTAAATTTCTGAACCGCAATGTCTGACCTCTAACCCATATATCACTTCTGGAATTTGCAGTACATTGAGTAAAAAGCCTATTTGAATGATATTCTGTGACAGAATTCGAAACATGATGAGATCAAAGATTCAGGGCAAGCTTGCCCTGATAAATCGCCATGAAAACATTTAATTGGAACCTACAATATGATGTGATAATTCAGATTTCATGGGATAGTACCAAATTTCAGGATTTTACACCCAAATCAAGATGAAACTAAGGGTGGCAGTGACCACGAATGGTTACATGGATTACTTCTAATCAACATGTGAAGTGACAGGCACAAAGACAGGATGCAGATGTTGGGTGGCTCTCTGAGGTGGGCAGGACAGGTCATTGCAGAAAGCAAGCTACGCCATAAGTACCCCCTGTCCTCTGTGCAGAAGAAAACACACACACACACCCTCCGTGATGATGGGCGTTTGAGTTCCACCCATTAATTATTTATCCGTAAGTGACACTTCGAATGGAAATCGCCATTCCCCTGAGGTCCCTAAGCGGGTGTGAATGAGAATTTCAATAGTATGACCTGTGGTATGGCCGTGCATTCCTCCCCTCCAAGGTGCTGTGGGACATACATGCGAAATACACGCGATCAACACGTGATCGGGGCAAAATAAGGCAACCGTGCCGATTTATGCGCGCATTAACATCATGTCAACAGGTGCGGTAACTTGAGGGTTTGACTGGATCCGCTCGACTGGCTTTGCGGGAGGATCGCTTCGTTTCGCCCGTGTGGGTGTCAAAGTCGAGACGGCTGACATGCCGACTGCTGCATTGGAAAACGAAAGGGGGGGGGGACCCGGGGGCCGAGCAGAAATCATGTAGCTGTCAAGTGGACAGATTATCTATCCCCCCGTTATTGGTTTAATTTAAAGCAGACAAAGCTGCGAGGCGCAGATGCGGGCCCGGGACACAGGGCATGCAGAAGTAATGCCGTCTGCAAAGGCCCCAAGGCACACGGCTCGTGACACGGAGTAAATAGCATTCATTTAGACACCGGGAGGATTATAACATTAGCGTCCGGCAAAATTAAGACGTGGTCGGGCCGAAGAGGAGGAGAAGAGGGTATAAAACAGCCCGAGCCGGTCGCGGGCCGATACCGCCATTAGGACGGTTATAATGTGCGGAGAGCGACGCCTTCCGAGCCCGAGAAGGCGCCTGTCAGCCGGCCGCCGTGCGGAACCCGGCCGAGCGCTCGCCGAGTCCCCGGCACCGCGGCCGCTCGCCTCCACCATTAGGCCCCAATCTCAGCCTCCGCCGAATCCCGCTCTTACGGCTCGGAGCCGCAAATTACATCCGTGCATCCAGGAAATGGTGCGGTGCCCCGAGCGAGGCCGCGGGAGGGAGCGTGTGCGGCGATCAGCGGCGCGTATTTCGGGGAGGGGTTCGGGGGGTTAGCTTAGCTTAGCTAGCCAGCGAGTTTACCTCAGAAACCTCGTCTTCGTCGCTGCCGGAGCCCGGGCCGGAGGAGAGCACTGCGGCCGCGGCGAGCTTAAAATCCAGTCTGTCTGCGCTAGGCCCGCCGGCCTCGCCGAACAAGCGGACTTTCTTTCCGCCGACACCGATGCCTAGGCCCCCGAGTCCGGCTCCTGGTGTGGCTCCTACCCCCATCCCTACCGCAGGGGAGCGCGGAGTCACCGAGTCAATCTCGTCCTCGAAGCCGTCCGTCAACATTGCCGCCCCGGCTACAGCATTCTGCATACTTCCTTAAATAATATGTATTTCTACTAAGGTATTATGCTTCTAAACTTCCTTTGGGGATGTGCTGTTTTTAGAGTATTACTTCAGAAAATCCAGAAACTCTCCCGAAGCAAGAACAGGATCCCTTTCCCCCAGCCATTAACTTTCTAACAACCTAACAATTACGTACAGTTTCAGGGAAAACGACTACGCCCCTATTTCTAGAACGTAAATACTATTGGGTGATGGCAATAATAAGCGAATTCTGATTGGATGGAACGCACGTCCCTCAACGCATACCCGCAACGTCAAGTTTGGTTTACTAGTATTTCTTGGGTTGCTTTGCGATTAACGCCAGGAAACAGAATTATCTCAGAAACGATTGGGCAACAGTACGTCTGTCACATTATTTCCCGCCCACGCAGTGGCTTATATGTATTTTTTAAAGAAATATGTTAAAGGTCTGCTTTTGGTAAATTATATATGTGATGTCTTAAATATATAAAACGTGACATAATAAAAATTACGCATTAAAACTCATATTTCTAAAATGTTTATATACGGCAGTATGTCTAGTCGGGCCCTTATTTATATTCTGAAATTTGGCTGGGTTTATCTTATATTCCTCCTGACACCTAGGATCATATGTAGTAACCATATCTGGGTTTCATATTTTTGTAATGGATGATCAAAGTGCGCAACTGACAGGGCAGGCGGGGTGAGACGGAGCAGATTGGAGAGCAGGAACACCCGCATATACGGCAATCAATGGGAAATGTAGTTCTGCTGATAGCAGCCACGTTTTATAATCGTCTTCTTGCATCTAAAAGCGTCTGTCTACACCGCAGTACTGCAAACTACAGCCTGGTGTCCCCATTCGACCCACCTAAAAGTCAGCTGATTCTCTTTCTTGCGGTATGAAATACCGACCAAATACATCGCTGGGATGTTCAGTTTTGATCACCAATAATGTTAATTGCACTACTGGGGAAAACGCAGCATATCAGAAACCCTTTTTTTATTATAGCTGTTAAAATATTTAAAACAGTTGTCTTCAGACTAAAAATCAATGTGAAAAAGAGAGATGGCCATCCCTAAAAGTCAAATTCTTATTCAATTCGGTGTTCTAGTAAATAGTCCCAATAGATCTTTTCAGTTTGGCTCTCTGTTATTGGTTTTTATTAAGACACCCCAAAGCTCTGGATAATCGACAGAAGTAGATACAGAAGTAGATGAAGTGGATACATGGGAAATTGTTTAAGCTTACCGCACATCATCAGGCTAATCGTTTTTATGCGCGACAAAAAAGCGACGTCTTGGGGTTTTGACCGTTTAGTTTTAATTCCTGGATACTTGCGGTTTTATTTGCTTAGACACTTTCAGTCTTTGAACGGTGATATATGGGTGAAATGTAGGGAATTAAGCACACGTAGAACAATTAAACACATACTTAATTTAGAGCAAAATAAATCAATAAATGTTAAGTAAGGACACCAAGAAAGCCAGAGTATTTTGTATGCATATATATACATATATATGTAGACATCTGTTTGCTATTATCAGGAATAGGGAATAACAAAAATATAACAAACGATATTTGTAATTAACAGGCATGATCATTAAGGTGGTCGCCCGATGAAATATCTAAGACCTTACGCCTCAAATACAGCTCCTTCATTACATGCTTCCGAAATTCAAAAAGATTATTCACCTTGTTGTCATTGCCAAATCACCCCCAATTATTGCATGGTACAGCTTATTTAAAAAAAAAAAAAAGCCCAAGCCCTTTTTTAAAGTCTCAGTATGAAATTAGTTTGCAAATGTTAAGCCAATGACTGAAATCTGTGATATTTTTAGTTTTATAATTAATGGCCCAGGTAAATGTCAGTAAGCCTCATTCATTATCCGATTCAGTGTCACACCATCACCTAACAGCGAATAGCCACTTTAACTTGTAACTGTTAACTATGGGTCAATTGGACCATCCTTGGAAAATCTGTAGTATGTTAGACTATTTGGAGCTTTTTAATTATAGCTTAAGAGTGGTCAAGAAACTACAGCACTTTATCACATTTGTTTGTGGTTAAAGGAAACTATCATTTTCCCCCCCAAAGTTAGTACCTGAAGTATGAGATAGTGAACTATCAAGCCACGTCCCTTACAGCTGGTTTGTATGGCCTGTCTCTGTTAGGGAGACTGACATCTCATGGCTACAAATAAATCCCAGCCTTAAACTAAACAGAACCAGGTTTTAAAGGGCTCTGTGGGATTTCAGAAAGGTCTGTTCACACTAATGAGAAAAAAGGCAGCAGAAGCAATGGTAGCAAAAGCAAACCCTGCCCACCAAAGTTGTAAAGCAATGCAGCAAGATCTCAAGCCTTACGTGAAGCTTGGGGTAACACATACATTACGAAAATGCTAACCCTTCTCAAGAAATTAAAACGAACCCACATTATAGTAAAAAAACAATATTTTAGTAGACAAAACAATGGTGTTCACCTGGGAATCTCCAAAGTCAAAGCCTAGAAAGCCCCAACCCAAGATGGCTTTACATAGCACCCTTACAACCACCAGAAGAAAAGAGATTTCCAGGTGCTGATAAAACCAGATCCCACCCTTTTTGGATTTGAAGCCTCATCCCTTCCAAAATTACTTTGAAATTCAAGGGGAAGATTCAGACATTTCATCTTGATTGCTGATTCAGACATGACTAATCCATATTACACAACTATATTTCAATTATGACTAACAGGTGAACCTGGTCCACAGGGTCCACTGTAGAAAAGATAATTTGTGATGATGTAGAGACCATAAGTGGACCATGACTTTCCTGGATAGTAGTGGTGCAACGGATCACTGTTGATTCGTGATCCGAGCCGATCCCTCTCCACGGTTTGGCACGCACGTGATCCAAAGATTCGAAGAAAAAAAAAAACTGTATGGTGCGCGTGGTCGGTCTGTCAAGCGATAGTCATGGCCAGCGGTATTGGTCCAAGCAGAGGAGCTTGAGAAACCTCCAGCATCACTTAAATCTCATGTGTGGGAGCATTTTGGCTTCCCCGTTAAATATATTGATGGGAAAAGGCTGGTGGATAAAACCACCACAGTTTGCCAACTGTGTGGCAAGAAGGAAGCCGTATGAGACTGGCAACATGTCGGGCATGGCCGCTCATTTGGAACGACATCACCCCGGTGCGAGAGGAGCTAAGACGAAGGCTGCGCAACAGCCACTGATATCCGCGGCATTTAAGCAGCCCTTTGCTGCCCAATCCGACCAGGCTGAAGCTATTACAAAAGCTATTGGGGTGTTTATAGCTGCAGACATGAGGCCATATTCCGTTGTGCAAAACAAGGGGTTTAAACATATGCTAAACGTGCTTGAGCCACACTATGATATCCCGTCGCGCGCCCACTTCAGTGACAAGATCATTCCAAGTATGTTTGAGCAGGAAAAGTCTAAAGTTATGGCTGAACTGTCCCAGGCATCTTCTGTCGCTCTAACTACAGATGGGTGGACCTCCAGGGCAACGGAAAGCTACGTGACCATGACCGCTCATTACATCACAGCGGAGTGGGAGATATGAAGCAATGTACTGCAGACACGCCCCCTCAGAGTCACACAGGCACAAATCTGGTGCCCTTACTGACAGAAGCAGTGGCAGAGTGGAGGATAAAGAGGCCCAATACTAATATCCCAGTCACAACAGATAATGCTAAAAAGCCAAATAAATGCAGTGAACGAGGCAGGACTGGGCCCACAGATAGGGTGCTTTGCACATGAAATTAATTTAACATCCCAAAAGGGAATTACAGTGAGTAAGATGCACCGCCTCCTTGGGAGGATCCGGAAGGTGGTTTCCTACTTCCACCGAAGCTCAACAGCTGCTCTTGTGCTTTAAACCAAGCAAAATATGCTACAGCATACATGATGTCAGGTGGAACTCCACTTATGATATGTTGGAGCATTATCTTGAGCAGCCGGCAGCTATATACTCTGCACTAACAGACAAAACCCTGAAGAAAAATGTCAGAGACATCATCACCTTGTCTGATGATGATGTTAGAGTGGCAGAGGAGATCCTCCAGCTGCTCAAACGGTTACAACTCTGTTGAGCACTGAAACTGCACCATCTGTGTCCATGATCCTGCCTCTGAAAACAAGGATCCTACAATCCATGGCCCCAAGTGAGGAAGACAGTATAATTACAAGAGGTGTCAAGACTGCCATTAGAGAGGAGCCGAAGCCCAGGTACACTTCATCACCAACCGGGACTACTTTCTACAGGACTACTTTCACAGATCTACTGCACTTGATCCAAGGTTCAAGTCCCTGTCTCACCTAGACCTTGCCCTACGCCCGAGGACATACACTGATCTCACTACTGAGATTGTGAGCAGTCTTGGCACTGAAGGCAGTGACGAGGTAAAGAAAATAAATATTTTGAAATTAGTTTTTGTTCAAAGTTATTGCCATATTTTAATGTCTATGAAATATTAAAAAAAATAATTGTTTTAATCAATAGAGTAACTTTCCCTGCAGGGTCAAGATGCAGCACCAACAGGAGCAGACATCTCCTCCTCAAAAGAAGTCGGCAATGGTGGAGCTTTTTGGCGAGACCTTTGCACAGAAGGACTTGGGCAGCAAGGCCTTTGCTGACACCATCAAGAGGGAGGTGGCATCCTATGAGGCAGCTAGTGGCATTCCAGTCGGTGGTGATCCACTGACGTGGAGGAAAAGCAACAGATGTAAATATCCTCACCTTGCCATAATAGCAAGACGCGATCTTGCTGTGCCTGGCACTTCAGTGCCTAGCGAGAGGGCGTTCTCAAGGGAACAAAGTTACAACAAAGAGGTCTGCGCTCTCCCCAGAAAATGTAGACATCCTCATCTTTTTGAGAAAAGAGAAAAAAAAATTTAAGTTATAAGCTCACGCCTGCTTTGCTTTTTCTATTTTGATGTGGACATAAACTAGGTTTTATTTCATTCTCCATGTTTAAAGTAAGAAGCAAAGATACCTTAAGTTGCATTTTAAGTTGTTTTTGATTGTCCACATTAAAGCAAATAATCATGCCCTATATTGCACCTTAATTTGTTTTTATACAATTGTGTGGAATGACTCTTGAGTTGAATGTTTTTTAATGGGCAGAAAATAAATAAATGGAGAGTTAAATTTGTCTTGCCATTTTTCTTTTTTTGCTGATCCGAAAATTGACCTGATCCGACCCGAAACGTGAGTTTTTTGATCCATTGCACCACTACTGGATAGTGTGGAACACCATGCTGTATAAAGGGCTACACACCATTTATTGTATACAATTTATTCAAAAGGTACCATTACCTACAGCTAAGGGTCCAGTTGGCAGACCCTTGAGGGTTCAGCCCCAGTGACAATCAAAGGTACGTATTGGTACCCTTTCCTCTGAATGTATGGAGACGGGCAAACTGTTGAGGACTTAGTTTAGCAACTGCCAAAAAGGTCTTAGTTATAAGTGTCCCTGAAAAATAACCTACCAATACTAACTCATATAATTGCTTACTTACATCGACAGAAAAGGAACACGCTATCACCAAACAATAATAATAAAGATGTATATTTACAACGATGGTCTGATGTCTATTTTTTCAGTGGGGGGGGGGGGGGGGGGGGGGGGGGGGGGGGCGGGGGGGGGGGGGGGGGGGGGGGGGGGGGGGGGGGGGGGGGG
>JAODKN010000048.1:5530228-5552810 GCA_026774425.1 Petrocephalus zakoni | reverse complement strand
TTAACTTAAACTTCTGCTTTTTTGACACAAAAACATGTTTGGAACATAATTGAATAGGTCTGGGTTGAGGGTCCAATGCGATAGACTTTCATGGGGCACCCCTGATTCCAAGCATGTGAATGCAAGCAAGTCAAGTCAAGCAGGGCTTTGTTGTGAAACCAGTCATATTCAGTAAACAAATCTCACTTATGTAGCATTCACAGGATACTTTCTATTTGTGTATTTACTAGAGAGTCACCAACAACCGGAAACTAATTCCTTGTATGTTACAGCATACTTGGCAAATAAATCTGATTCTGATTCTGATTCATGGATTCTAACAGTAGTACTTTTGTGATGCTGATAGGAGAAACATATCCTTTTTGTGTAATTCTATAATTACTTACATCTATCTGAAATGTTCTTTAAAAGCCAAATATACATAGGATTACTGTAAGTCATTGCATGAGCATATCCTGACCAGTAAGCTTGCGATCAGTGCCGTAGCCTGCATGCTCATATTGGGTAAGTCTGCCAGCTAGCTGCACTTCTCCACAGATGGTCAGATTGCTAAAAACAGAGTAACAGTGACTCTTCATTTCAAGTGGAACTTCATAGCACTGTGCTTTATTGCATATTCAGGGTCCCCAACTCTCACACATCTGTCGGGACGCTCTGGAAATCTCCCTGCAAATCTATATTATTCCCTTATAAACCTAATATTGGCCACATCACAAGTTGCAAGGCAGTAAAACTGTGACATACAAATAAATGCACGTGCAGACTCGTCTCGAATTGAAAATCTCACGCCAGCCAGCTGCCCAAAACCTACATATTCATGCATTCACGCATCGATACAGAAATAGATGTACATATCTAATGGGTTTAATTTACATTTATTTAGCAGACACGTGTCCAAAGCGACATATAAATGAGGTAGATGATACCCATCGCATGTTATCAATGACAGAAATACATCCCTAGTCCGTTTGCATTTGCATGTATTTATTTGACAAACCCATTTGTACAAACGTACACTTGTGGCAGGTAACATATCTAAGGC
Organism: Petrocephalus zakoni; assembly: GCA_026774425.1. NCBI lineage: Eukaryota > Metazoa > Chordata > Actinopteri > Osteoglossiformes > Mormyridae > Petrocephalus > Petrocephalus zakoni. The sequence goes on along the minus strand of JAODKN010000048.1, from coordinate 5,551,768 downwards.
ATATCGTTAATCTGCATCTCCTGGAAGTCTTTCCACTTCTTAAGATGAATAACTTTTGCTAAATTTACAATGTATTTAAGGTGCACACTATTTATTTAATAATATATTATTCCACTAATTTAAAATAGCATATGATGTATAGTTTAAAAAAGTTTAATTACTCATTCTTACTTAGAATGGAAAGTAAGGCTTGTGTATTATTAGACTTATAGCTTGTGGTAGTTTGTTTGACAATTCCACTGAATGTTCAAAATACATTTCAGAAGCCAGGATAAGATATAATAAAAATATTGATTCCAGTGTGACCTATGACTACTTTTTCTAGAAATCTATTTATTTAAAATGATCACCTAAACTGAATTTATCAAACATAATGGTCTAGCTGAATTAGAACTTTATGTGTTTCGAATTAAGAATATTGATTGGTTAGAGACAATTTAATTAGACGGGGCGTGGCCACGGGTCATTGGGAGGAAGCTTATATATATATGCTGGGCTGGGCGGCTAGAAGCAATCTTTTCGCTCTAATATAGCGAAGTGCTTAGAAGCGCGTCTGCTCCACACAAGCCGAAGGACTAGCAGCGGGGACGCGTCTGCTTTTAGAAGAAAACTGCCATAACCTTGGCAAGGCGGCCGGCAGAACCGCTCTTTCATATACTCGGAATATAATATTGCATTTTCCTTTTTTTAAAAATAAAAAAACCCGAACAGAGACGCACGATTATGGAGTTATTAAAACTTGTCCTCTTTTTCGTCCACTGCTTCGGTAAGTAGAAACATAGTCGGCGATCGTCTATTAATAGCGCTTAAATCACCATTTTATAATGTTTTGGTCGGTTTATCTTGAGTCGCGTACAGCGTACTTTAATGGGTTTATACACTGACACTTTACGAGCCGCTTAAAGAAAAACGTTTGCTTGCTCATCCAAGCTTTCTGTCAGTTCTCGGGGAAGTGATGAAATGATGAATTGCAAAACGATTCATACTGATGTAACTAATTTTTTTGTGCTGCGCTCATTGTTAATTAGGGGGAGTGCCGTATATTAAAATGTACGCTATTAATGGATCATAATTTGAAGGTTGCTATAAATATCAACCGGACTGCAGCAGTTCATCACCCGCTAATATTATGTTAAGGTGTACATTTTTTCAAGAGGTTGTAAGCTGTTCGTTAATATTATTAGATGCCTATAGTCCTGGTCAGGCGTCTAAAGCGCTGTGTCTTGCTTTACAGCCCTGGTCTTGTTTGCCGACTGCGCCTCAGTGGGGAGGCAGGACGCCGAAAAGGCGGCTCAGACCGCGGTGATCAATCTGCTGAGCCCATTAAACGAAGGCAGGAACGAAGAGGAGGCCGGAGAAGAACAAAACGCGCTCACTGAATACTATGACGAAGACCTTTCTGGAGATTATGAAGTAGAACTCCCTAGAGGTACAAACAATCGGACTGCGATGAGGAAAAATCACAAAGCAAGTCATGTCCTCCTTGCGCGTTGTTCTGTTATGAAACCCTAAAGAGCAGTGTAAGGTTAAGTTCCTCTTTGATAAATCAAGGAATGATGACAAACTCTGGGAACCATTTGTTAGTCAATAAGAATCCTTCCGTCAAAGAACAGGCAGATGGGGAATTTTGCAACAGGTTTTTCTTCGCGCTTGTAGCCGAGTAAGGACCTGCACAGCTTTTCAATAGGTGATGCATGCTATAAATGGTAGTAGTTAATGGGTATATTTGTATCTTGACTGTCCACATGGTAATGACTGTGGTGTGAAATGTCTCCACAGTGGCCTTCTCCATCAAGCCCAAGGACTCGGCGGGGGCTTCGAACAAAGACGGGAAGAAGAGGGCCAAGGGAAGGGGCAGGAAACGGAATCCATGTAGGAGGAAGTACAAAGACTTCTGCATCCATGGGGTCTGTCAGTACCTGGAGGAGCTCCGCTCTGTGTCCTGCATGTACGTAGACCCCCCTACTCTTGTTTATTAATGACTTTGCCATTTGCAGCCCTAAATCTCTTGGCCCATGGTGTGATCCTACTACAGTTACAAATCCTTGTGTTATGACCTTGTTGCATACTGCTTAGTCCCCTTATGAAGGGTCTGGAAGCCTGGTACACCTAAGCACTTGACTGAACAGATTCCTTTGGTGTAAGCCAAGTATCCAGAGTATTGGGGTTGAGCCATATAGCAGGAATATAAACTGGGCAATCGAGACCAGGATTGGCAATGGTTTCTTGTGCTCATCCAGTGGGCAAAATTCAGTTTAGCCAATGGTATACAAGATTTATTTCACTGTTTTTCCCACAATATACGTGGCCTTAAACACATGGTACTCCCACAATATTGGTAGGGACTCGTTTCTACTGTGCATACCCAAATCTGCGCCCTCAGGCCTAAGCGACTCATGCCTGCTGTTCTTGTGTAGATGTACAGCCGGATACTCAGGGGAGCGATGCCACCTCTTCAGCCTGCCAGTGGGGACAGAAAAGAGCGGCTACAACCGGACAACGGCCCTGGCCGTCATGGCCGTGGTGCTGTCCTCACTCTGCCTCGTCGTCATCGGCATTCTGCTGGCACTGAGGTCAGTGCATCTCCCAACAAGGGCTGCTTTTTCGCATCGCGTTGCCTGTATCCGCCCGCCATCAGCGGCTCGCTTAGAGACCTCGCGGGACTTACCGGCTAAATTCTGTTCCAGGTACCACAAACGGGGTGGCTATAATGTGGAGACGGAAGAAAAGGTGAAACTGGGACTTGCCTCGCACAACTGAGAGAATGGTGAGCACTGTGCAACATGAGCGCACTCATGGGGTCAACAGTTGGGTGTGTCTATGGTGAAAAGAGTACTGTTTTTTTTTTTCTTTTTTAAAACAATGGTGAGGGGAAAAATTAGATGTATTTGTGTGAAGCCTGTATGTTGTGACCAGACTATTTTTCACATGGTGTCTATTTTAGGAAAGGAAATGGAATTTCTACCTCAATGTGAAATGGAGAAGTGAAATGCCAAAAGGAACCTGTTTGGGGAGGATGGGACGACTCGTGTGGTTGACGTTACTGCTGTCAATGAGGACCCAAGACTGAATTGCAGAGACATCTTTAAAGATGTCCACAGGCGGGACACATGGCAGCTTGTTGTACCGTAAATAAGGGTGGACCCTGTCTCAAACTGAGAGGACAGAAATGAGGAACGATGTGTGCTGCTTTCGGCTGTTTCCCTGTTGTGGGAAATGAGCGGTATCCTTTTTTTTAAGAAAGGTCTATTTGGTTCTGAAAGGATTGCGCTTTGTCCCTCCTGTTTTTTAATTGTAAAACTCTTAATTTATTTATTTAAATACTGCTCCATCTATTTATTCACTTCACCCATTTTCGAGATGCACTACCAAAAATGTCAGGATTTGTCTTCTTTTTTTTGTACTGATACTAAAGTGATATTTTAACTAAATAAATACATTAATTGAATGCTTTACCTGTGGTTTACAGTGTCTCTTCAGTCGTCGTTGTACTATTTCCCATCATTTTACAAATCTGCTAGAATGGTGTAAAAGTTGTGGGATGTTAAACCAGCAGAATATGTAACTGCTTGGCATGGAGTAAATGGTTTATGGTGAGATGGCACTTCAATATGGAGATGGAGAGGAAGATTGTTACATTAACTTCTGCAATGTTCTGAAACTGCTTTTTAAACTGTCTTGGTTCTGCTATTTGTTTACTTTTATGTTCTACTAGATGTAGTCCGGCAGTGCTGCTCTTAACCAATACTACGAACCAGTCCCTGAATTTAAATTGTCAGATTTAGTTTTGACATTCAAATCATACCACAAATAGTAATTTGTATACATCAAGTGTGAAAGGAAATAACTCCCAAGTTCAAAGTGACACCCCAGTTGATGTCATTTTCATAACACAGGGAAGGAACCAGTGCAGGTGATGTATAGATGAAGTTTAGTCTGTTTAAAAATCAATAAGCAGGCCACCACTTAAGGTTCAAAGAGGCCCTGCTTGAAGCCCTTTTCATTCACTGGGGGGGAGGACCTAACTAAGCTGAATAGAGACATGGTGAGCCCACCACTGCTATTCCTGACAGGAAGTGGTCTCAGGAAGTGCTTCCTGTCATAAGAGGCAGCTGCGGGATCTGTTGTGCTGTATGAACCTTTACAGCAATGGTAAGAAAATAAACCACAACAAATGGGTCAAGTATGCCCCCGGTCAGATCTGGTCAGAAAGTAGCTTTGCACCGATTCCAAAGCAAGCAAACGCGTGCGCGCACAATGAATCCGCGCTCAGTGGACATCACAAACACCAATCCAAGAGCTACTGCTCTTTGGGGAATGTAATACTGACAGGAGAATGCAAAGCAATGTGATGTTTCCTGTGTACCGTGGTAATAAATTTAATTTATATGACTTTATATATATATTAAATCATATGTTGCGGCTTCTCATTCACTTTTGATCAAGTGTTATAAATTTTCCTTTAAACACACACACACACACAAACACACACACTATAAGCACACAGTCATATAAGTGTAAGTTCAAAATGAAAGGCCGCACCGCCCCCCCCCCGCCCGCTTTCAGTTTCGCACTCAGTGCGCATGCTCACTCACTTCCAACATGGCGGCCCCCGTAGACCTAGAGTTGAAGAAGGTACCTAGCTGCTATTCTGCATTTATATATTGTTATATTATAAATCGCGCTCTGTGGTTTCAGTAAATACGATGGGCAAAGGCACGTCTCGCGAGTAATGTAGAATATAATGTTGCTAAATGCTGGGGAAAGTCGGCGTTAGGGAGTCGCATGTGCAGTCGCGTTATAGGCGTGCTGCTCGCTGCCTTCCTTTGTCACTGATTATATTAATGTCTTAGCGTGCGTATTTGTTTGGTATAAACACGTCAGAGCTGCTTAAGCGCTATGAAATATGATGTATGTATAGCGATGTTTACGAAATGCACTATAGTTTAACACACGGTGCCGCAGGGTATGTATGACTAGCACCGTTTATTTCGCGTCACATTCGTGAATTTAATAAAAAGACACGTGTCTGCTCGTTATACTTGACATTTGCAGGTACTGCAACTAACTAACAGGAAATGGGTAACGATCTGCTTAAGCCTTATACGCTACTCGGTGGCCCCTCATGACAGCATCCAAATCGTTCAAGAAACCCTAACCCCGTGTCCCGGCTTGCAAGCGAGCTGCCGGCCAGCACTAAAATGTGGAGTCAGTTATCAAGCCTTAATTTCTTTAACACGCGTCTCGTATTTCACTAACCCATATCGACAGTGCATCGTTTACACGAAGGCAGTATTTATGCCCTTACGTTGTAACCACGTGTCGCGGCTTCTCATTCCCTTCTGTCCAAGCGTTATAAATTTTCCTTTTAACTAATATTCTATCACAGGGTTGCCAACTCTCAGGCACCTGGCGTGACGCTCACGCAAGAAATCTTAGGTGAAATCTAATTATTCCATTATAAACCTCACATTAGCTGCATAAGAAGCGTTGGGGCACCCTACAGGCTATTTACAGAGTAATAAAACTCTTACATACATATTAATGCCTGTGCATGTGTGTGCAGACTTGTCTCGAAGTGAAGATCTCACTCTAGACAGCTGACCAAAGTTGGCAACCCTGATATCATATTAACTATGTATTGCATAATTTTTGCATTTATTATTGTCATATTTTTCATAATTCTGCATCCATGTAACGGTGTCCTCCTGATTAGATTGAAGTGTAATGAAACTATGCCCCTTATATGACACCTGCATGGCTCGTTGCAGGCTTTTGCCGAGCTGCAGGCCAAGATGATCGACACGCAGCAAAAGGTGAAGCTGGCCGACCTGCAGATCGAGCAGCTGAGTCGCGTTAAGAAGCACGCCAGCTTGACGCACGCGGAGATCACCGCGCTGCCCGACAGTACGCGCATGTACGAGGGCGTCGGCCGCATGTGAGTCGCCGCCTTGGAGCCGCAGGCCAAGTTGTGTTTAACTAGAGCAAAGTCACGCGCATCAGTTTTATAGCCGTCAAACTGCGCTTCGGTTCGGTCTCATGTCAGTCGGCACGCTATAGCACATGGTAACTGGTATCAAAGTGGCTGCCCTTCCAGAAACTGCATCTCAAAACCGGTACAACAAGTATCAGTTTATTCTGTTCCATGGGACTTTGTTTTTATTCTATAAATTCTTTTCTGTAGCTTTGTGTTATTTTTCCTTGGGTTGATAAGTCAAGTTGTGGGCATCTTCTTGGGGTGAGGGCAGTGATGTTTTGAGAATGATGGTATGGGTCACTTGTCTCCCGAGCTTGGTGCTGTGCTGGGGTAGGAGGTGATGGAGGTGTTGGTTTTGTCGACGATGGCTGGGTAATTCCCCAAAGAGCCCGGAGAACAATAAGTCATTTCTACTGTGATTCTGCAGTGATTCAAACATTTGGAAATGTCCCTGTGTACATTGTACATGACAGACGAGTTGATCTGGAAAGTGCCATCTGGTTTTCTGCTAAGCCGCATCTATTTGTGGTAGGCTGAGTCTTGGCACACAGTTTGGCAACATCTAAAAGAGCTCCTGCCATTTGAAATGTCCTGTAGCATAGAGATTTGCATGACATATTCTTCTTCAGCAACGTGAAGAGTTAATCCTATCTGCCGTTTACCATATTGTTGCTGGATTTGTCCGTAGCGATTTCATGATGCCACCTAACAATCATACAGTACAGTAGTAACAGTGGTCTGCCGGGGATCTGATTGTGAAACGTCTTGATGAGGTTTGGGTTTGTTTAGAAGTAGTACAGCACCAGATGTTCTTTATGGACAGCCTCTTGGCCACAGTTCTTCAGGCAACTGTGGTCATGTGTCCAGAGAAGAGGGCGCTTTACCTTTGAGGTTATACTTCTTAACTAGGCTTAGATGCCAATAGTCTTAGCAAATCATCATGATATGAACCTCCTGTCGGCCTCGATGCCCCCAGGGATCGTGGGAATCTCCCCAACTTGTCTTATTTTGACTAGTTCCACGCCCATCCTGACACCCCTGGAAGGCATGCGGCCGCTCTCAGCAGCATCGCCGACAGAATAAATGGACTTTTATCTCATTGACTCCTGTGTGGTCCGAGAGAAACCCAGAAATGACTATGGGAGCATCTCGAATTTGGTGGTCATGAAGCGGGTGGTCTCTCCACCAGGGGGTCACTGGACTCGCTGCTCAGAACAATGGAATGCAGAGGGTCATTCTGAAGAAGTTTGTAGAATGAATGTCTAAACGCCAAAAAAAAAAAATAGAATTAGCGTTAGATGGAATGCTGCATTCTTTCTGCATAATGTCTGAGTGCCTCATGCAGGGCTTGGCTGTGCTGTGCCGTTTGTCGGCATGTTACTCATCTGTGTCATGTACACAAAATGACGACTGCTTTTCTTTTTCTTAAGTTGCATTCTCTCATTCTGCATTCTCCCTCGTAACCCCTCAGTTAATAGCCAGTGCAAGCGCTGTGGGTTTGGCCCCAGTTCCTGCCCGTTGCAGGACACCAGAATGATCCTTGGTGGCCCTTGCTTGCAGAGATAGTGTGAGTGCTCCCCTGTGTCCTTTCACTAGTTACAGGGATGGCAGAATCCACGGTGGCAGCTTTAGGGGAAGAGGAAGGGGGCAACGTCTTACCTTTGTGAGGAAAATGACACCAGCTCTTGCAGAGTTCAGTTCCAGATGTTAGGAGCCATGGTAATAGGAGAAGTGTGAGTAAGTGTCATAAAGCAGTGTCATAAAGCCTTTGGTGTAACCATAGCAACGAATTTGGCACAGCTATCCCACTGCAGACATCTGTGCTTATCAAGATGTTCTGCTAATAGTCATCTCCCTGATCGGATAATACTCAGTTTTACAATACGAATGTCGCATTAAAAGCCCTTAAACATGCATTTGTGGTATTGTGTGATAATGATCTTTAACTATTGATATTTACAGCTGATAAATGTTTACTCTGACTGCTTTACTGTGGTTTATCTGGACCTCTTTTTGGTTATTATTGCAGTAATAATATGAGATGGTTCCGTCACCGTGACTTAAGGAAAAATTTGTTGCTCACTCAAGCAAGTTCCGAATAAGAAGTACAAACAATCCAAAAACTTCCCAAAAGAAGTACCCAAGCCCTCAGTTGTGAATGGTTATCTTTGAAAACACGCTTATGAAGAGGCTCTGTAAATCGATATGGCTAATGCTGGTCTTACACACTCAGAGAAAAGGGTACCAGTTTTTACCTTTGCTTGTCATTGGGGCTGTTCCCTCAATGGTCTGCCAACTGTACCCTGTAGCTGTAGGTAATTGTACCTTTTAAGGTACAGTAATTAACTATGTGGAACATCCCCAAGGTTCAAACAACATTAATGTACCCCTAGTGGTACAAAAATGTTCCTCAGAGTCCACCTCTGTCAAGTCTTCTAGTATATGGTTAGCATAAGGTGACACCCATGATTTTGCCTTCTTGGTTGTAATAATATTCTATCATAGTATAGTAGAATAGGAAAATGAATTTTTGTTTTCAAGAATGGCTTACAACTCTTAATTCCTTGTTGCCCTTCAAATGGTGCAAATTGATTGGCTTTCTGTAGAATGGTATCGAGATAATCCAACCAAGATGCGCCACACTTCCACATGCATGTTTTTGAAGTATGGTCCATTATTATTATAATCAGTATTTTAATGGATAGCACAGTTTTGAGAGAGATGACTAGAATATGTGATTAATGCAGAAGGAGAGATTCCTCTGCTTAACCTTCTTGAAGTTGTCTAGGTCTACCAATTGTATTTTTCTGGGAAAAGGTGGTTTCTCCAAGAAAATGGCACATGGTGCACTGAACTCTCCCCCTGTAATCAATGCGTGTTCCATGACGTTTAAAAGAAAATTACTTCTGGTAAAAAGGATCATCGTGGAGGTTGAGGTTGTATGCAGCTGCCAGGCAGACTTTCCTACCCTTTACCGCTACATAAACAGCACAGTGGGGTGAGCCTGTGTTATGTGCATTAACCACCCCCAGCGGTTCCTGCTCAGTTAAAATAAGAACCCCCCCCCCCTTGGTCTTATTGGAAAATCAAAGGGGAGGAAAGAATTTTGTAATGCGTGTTCTGGAACCAGTGCTGGTGGATGGTGAGGATCAACAGCATCTCCTGAGTTGGAAAGACACCAACATTAGCTGGTTTGTCTTAAATCAACACTCATATTTGTTGATTTGTCTATGAAACACCTGTGTTCAGTACACATGAGTAATTTTTTATTCAGATGAGCGTAACCCAAACTGAAGGGATAGAATGATTCTTGAGCTAGAAAAGACGGTGAAGGGTGCCAAGTGGTTCAGAGGGCTAAATCTCTGTGAGCGTGATCAGTAGGTCGCTGGTTCCATCTCATGTCTCATGTCCATGGGCTTTTGAGCAAGGCCCTTAACCTCCAGCTCCAGGGACATCGCATGTTAGCTGACCCTACGCTGTGAGCACCCAAAGCTATGGAGGGCAAGATGGGCGTAGGCGAAGAGAAGATGTTCAATGCACCTGTCCTTGTACTTGTGCAAATGGCAAATAAATGACTGATTTATTTATTTACTCAAAATCTGAGTTGGAATTCTCAGCCCACATGGACAGTGAAACGGCCAGGCGTCTGTCACGTGATCGACACTTTGGGGCCCCTGGCATCGCATGCTGTGTGGTCCGTATCTACTGAGATGCCTTGTAGTACTCTAATTGAGGATGAAGATTGCTTTGTATAGTTCAGGTATAGCTGTGAGCACTATGGTTATGAGACTGCAGCTTAATACTTGGGTGTCTGACTCATTTTTCTATTGATACAGCTTGAATAGTTCAGGTAATTTGCTTAAAAGGGCAGATTGAGTGTGAGCTTGGCGCTTTGTCATCTTTGAATCAAAGAGTCATGATTAGCAGGGGGTCATCTCAAAGTGCCTCGTGGGAGTGTCGTATACAACTGATATGTCAGTGGGAGGCAAGTCAGCACGTTCCCAGCCGAGCTGAATGGGGCGCAGCTGCGAGTCAGCGTGGCTCTGTTACTAATCCTAAGCCTGATGTTAGTGGCGCACACCTGGATAGCGTCCGTTAGGGGGATGCTCTGATTATGAGCACTGAAAATGCAAAAAGAGCAGTTTAGTCTGCAGGATGTTTAGGGTGATGCCACGCCGGCACCGTCTTCGTCAGGCATTCCAGGAATGGAAGCTGAAAAGGTCACCGATTCTGACAGAAACTTAAACACTGTAGGTCTTTGATACTTTGGGTGACTGTCACAGTGCAGGTCTTTGATACCGTGGGCAGCTGAGGCACAGTGCAGGTCATTGATACCCTTACAGAGCTGGGGGCACGCAGGTCATTGATTCCAAGTTCAGCCCTCCTCTTTTTGTCATCCAGTTTCACTTGTTTTATCCTGTTCCACATCCTCCCTGTGATCTTCGTCTTTGTGGTCTGAGGTTGGGGGTGGGGTGGGGGGGGCAGCTGGGAGTGAAAACGCAGTTATTGTATTATTTTGGCAGCTCCTTGGGAGTTTTCCTTTCCTGACGTATGAATTGCTCTCTTCATGCTGACATTCTTTCCATTACCTTTATCGGTCACCATCGAAGAGCTCAGAAGGAAATGGAGACTGATGTCGTATCCATGCAAGTTGCCCGAGGTTTGAGGAATGCGACCTAGGCCTTGGTATTTAAGTGGCCATCTCGAGGTGCGGCAGGATGGCGGGTCATCTTTTATTCGTGGCAATTTCGTTCCTGCATGATGATCTTGATTCCAGGTCCTAATTTCACTTCCCTGGTTTCTCCCGCTGCCAGGTTTATACTGCAGTCTAAAGGCGATATCAATGGCCAGCTGATGGAGAAGCAGAAGACTGCCGACGAGAAGATCAAGGAATTGGAGGTCAGAGCTTTGGAAAGAAGCACCATACCCCCACCATGTCATAAAAAACACATGCAGTACATGTACTTTGTGAGTCACTAGTGATATCCACTTAGTAGCCCTGAGGGATTCTGGTCACAGACACCTTGATCTTTATTAATCTGGTTTGACATACCCCTGTGCAGTCATCTTCAAAGGTCCCTGCAGGGAGGCCGCCTTCATACCACTCTGTAGTCCGTCTTCTGATTTTTACGAGATCCCGGCTTTGTGGCTCTGAGAGATCAGGGTATTGGAATTATGGTTTATTTTGCTCCACAGCTGCACATTCCCTCATTGCATACATGCCTCGCATATTTATCTGATGACTTCGTTCTCTTTCCTCCAGAAAATAATGTAATTTGTGCCAGTGGGGGACTTGTCAGCCAGAATGTAACGTATATAATGATCGTGATAATTTTGCAGATGCTTAGATATTAAGCCTGCCTTTATTATTAAAAAAAAAAAAAACAAGACGCCTTATGCAATCTCCGTGCCAGGTAGTTTTCTTTAGCCTTATTAATCTGTGTTTGAATCTTTAATAATACCTTAAAATATTTTTATAAGCCCTTTTTATGTAACAGGTGACTAGATTGAGTGACCCTATAATGCATATGTAGTTTGCCTTGATTCTAAATGAAAATTAATGCAATAACATAAACCTGACCAGATCTGTCGGAAATGCTCTTTATTTTCACATTTATAGGTAAAGCCTATGATGATTTATGAAACTTTTTTTATTAGTTAATGCATATCTAACCATCCATTTGAATGACTTTAGTCCTCGCGGGATTTCCCTGGTTGAAATAACTTGTTGTTGGTGATTCAGTTTTTCTCATTTCTTTCACCCCTTGCTCAAAAATGAAAGACCTGAATCCTCGGCATTGGGCGGTGCGAGTGCCGTCCGTTTAACGACCGCTCTCGGCACCCGCCACGCCGTCGGATGCCAGCCACCCCGGTCTCGCTACTCGTCACAGAACAATAGCCAACGGAAAGTTGGCGAATCAGCCTCCTCCAGTTGAACTTTGCCGTAACCTTTACTGTGGCCAGAAAATGCCATTTTTAAAGTGGGGGGAGAAGAAGAATTGGCTGACTGATCTGTTCAGCGATAGGTGGCAGGATACCACAGGTTTCTAAAAATAAGAATGCTTGCCGGGCAGGCTCGGGTCGTCAGACTTCAGCTCTTGTCTGCACTTGGAAGACAAAGGAGTCTGATGGACGAGGAGGAAGGGGAAACGGAAGTGGTAGAAAAAGGGGGATTTGAGAAGGTCGGCTTAAATCTGTGGAGCCCCATGCAGCTTAGCTGCTTGCTACGCTGTGGGAGGGTACGGGAAGGCTCTTTGTGGTACAAGCGGGCATGTGGAAATCGGAATGGCTCCCTTCACATGCTGCTTCAGAGGTCCCGAAGTGCTGTGGCTGCTTTTGCCATTGTTCATTTCCTGAAAAATCATCTCCTCTTTGTTGAATGGAGAACTTCTTTAAGACTTTAAGGCAGCCCAGTGCCTGCACCATGTGGGGATCCCCTCTAGGGGTATAGTGGTACACAAATTTCATGGTTCAGTAGGGAAAGTGAAACCAGAAGCCAGTACGAGGTGGAACAGTGTCCACAGACAGGGCTATCTCCAGAGCAGGGAAGGTCAGCTAACACAATGTTGGCACCACATAGTGCAAGACCTCCAGCTCAACCCTGGAAGTGATGAGTAGTCCCAGCACTCTGCATGTATTTATATCAGGCCATATTGTTTAGCTGTGCGCCCTCCAGTTGAGTTGGCACCTCTTCCAAGACGCGCACACATTCCACTAGGGTGGCAAGCACTGAGCGGACCCTCTGTGTCCTTTCTCAACTGTCGGTGATTCTGCTGAGCAGTTGTGAGACGAATGTGCCTGACTTCCAGTGACGGTGCGTAGATTCTCGCTGAGTTCACACAGGCCTTGCGTCCTGGTCCGCTGCCAAGTTGGGCTTCTCAGAGCTAGCCTGTTCAGTGAGCCAAGCCTCGATTTACCCTCATGGAATGTATTCTCTGCTTCACGTCAATGTGGATGGACCTTGGCGTACTAACATGCTAACCCAACGTTGATGTAGATTTGCCTAACGTTCTTGGCCAGCTGTGCCATATGGTATGGGGGAGGTGACTCACTGGGGACTGGGCGGCTCCTTCTTCAGTAGCCTCTCCAGACCAAATCAGCCCGTCCCGACTCTTGGGGCGGGGGGGATGCAGATCCCTGTTTTCATATGTCACCCGAGCTCAGGTGGGAGAGATACCCCAGGCCCCAACGCTTTGAACAGGATACATTTCCTTATCCGGCCCTTTGAAAAGTTTAGCGTGTGATGTTAGCGCAGGTCCCTCGGTGCTTGGCCCATTTTTCTTTACCTCCTGGCTCTTGCTCGCTGGTGAGAGTGGCGAGGGCGTGTCTTTGACCCTGCCGTAGCCCTGCATGGTGCCAGCATGGCTCGCGGGCTGCATCCCCACTCCTGACCCATCCTCAGTCTTGGCCCGGTTTGCTCAGTAGTGGCAGTAATGACACCGATTGTGTGGGTTATTTCCTGACAGATGTCAGCCGTCTGCCTGGTCTGCCCAGGACCGGCTCGTGGTGAGCCTGGAGCCCTTCCTGGGAATTGCAGAGCAGGGGTAGGGATGCCAATCCATTATGGGGCACATGCCATCAGAACATATGCAATATCTAATGTAAGATGGATGGATCCGGACCATTTGAGGACTAGGTTTTCCAGTGGATTCCAGAGACCGACCTCGGGTTAAGCAGTGGGGGTTAGAGTGTCACCAGTAACCCCCAAGACATGACTTTAGAGGGATTGCCTGACGGGGCATGCATGTGCTGCAGCTTCACGCTATGCCTTTCCAAATGCATGCAGAAGTACCAGGAAGATGGAAAGTGTCATTCCGAACCGTCTGCTTCCTGGCAGATTGCATCACTCTGGATAAAGGTGCTAGGCTCCAGCAGATGTGACGTATGAGTTGTCTTGCTCAATGACTTTTTTTGTTTAGAGTCTGGTTTAAGTCGCTGAATTTAATCACCCCCTTTTAATATAGTAGAATTTCAAGGCTACTGTTTTTTTCCATATGAAAATCAATCTGATACTTATCAGGTCACCATTCTGAATTCCGAGGCTGGCAAACTAAATGCTGCTATTGCTTGAGTAAGATCCTTAACCCCCTGCTCCAGGGATGCTGCATGCAGGCTGGCCCTGTGCTGTCACTCTCAAGCTTGCTCTCACCTGTCTGTGTCTTTCTCATGGAGCTCAAGATGGGGTAGGGGAAAGTCAATTTCTCCATGGGGATCAATAAAGCAGTGTTTCCCAACCCAGCTCCCAGTCAGTCAGGAACACCGAATACTGGGGTTCCCCGAGGACTGGGTTAGGAAACACTGAAATAAAGTATCAGTTTTTTATTCTGTTTTTTTTAGGTGCATATTTTTGTGGGTTTGTAAGGTCTGAGCTCATCTGAGCTGGTATTAATACCAGTTATATGGTCTGTCTTGGAGTAGGTGGGTTCTGAGATGGGAGCAAGACACTGTAACTCCTTCTGGGTTAAGCTTCTTGGCCTGGCCGCTCAGTCGGTACTCGCCTTCTACTTTTTCAGGTGAATCGGAAACAGACCAGCTGAGCACGCATGAAGCGATGCAGTTATAAAATGATTAATTTAATCACTGTATGGAAATGTTTATGAACCGCTCTTGGTCAGTGGAAAAAGGAGCCTTCACTGAAGGACCTTGGGGGCTGAATGCGGGTCAGCCGAGAGGGCAGAGACTTCAGGGAACCTGGCTGGCTATGATGATTGACTCCTTGGCTGGGTGGCTGGTGCAGAGGGAGCGAAGTTTGGGAGCAGCATGGCAGCCGAATGGCAGGATAGCGACTCGCTAGGGGCCGCATGGCCGTATGCCAGGATTCCACTGGGGCAGCACGTGTTGGCGTCGCATTCCGGTGGAATCGCAGGCTGTGATGTCAGCCTGCTCTGAAAGTGAGCTCATCCAGGGGGCCGAGTAGGCCTGGAAGTGGCCCCGGCGGCCGCCAACGCCCCTCCTCCTCGGGCTGCGTCTTGCTTTCCTCGCGCCCCCCCATGATTTCCCCCTGTCTGAGTCTGTGTTGATCTCGTATCCCAGGAAAACTGCGTTGCTGACACACTGCTGCTCCAACACACATAGCAGCTGGATGCCAAGCTATCAGTCACAGAGCCCAGACGCTATTCCCAGGCTTTGTTTACAGCCTGGGTGTCCCACAGTTCTTGCTTTCACCATTTATTCGCTCCTGCAGCTTAATTACAAGGGGAGGCTCGATTAAACATTGTGGTTATGTTCATCAAAACATTGAACTGATGTATTATATTTAATGTATCAAAGATCAACTAAAACTTCAATTTTATATGTCAGTTAAATGAATAGGAAATACTTTAATTGCTTTATAGTTCACAAAATTCAGTATACATATTTTACACAGTATAATTTTTTGTGATTGCTATATATATGAAAGGCACAGTGAAATTAATAAACCTAAAATTGTAATAAATTATTATTCTAATTACAATCCTAATATAGCTTGGTTAACTTGGTTCTGAGATTTATGCCAAATAATCTATTTATAATTATATTAATTTATATGGCTCAACCTCACCCAGCCAACACTAACACTAATAATAATACGAGCGCAGTGTGCTGTCCAGCCTGTGATTTCTGTTAAGGGGTTTTCCCAGCCAATAGAATTTAACAATTCATAAAAAGATGTGTGTGCATATATTCTATGTATATCATTAATCAAATTACTGTGTGTATGCAATATGCCTTATATCAGCACAGCGTATATCTAGGACCTTCTGTTTTTTGCTTCTGTTTCATTTTGCTCGTTTGTGTGTCCATCTTTCAGCCGCTTATCCTGGTCAGGCTTGTTGGGGGCCTGTAGCTGATCTCAGGTACCACATGGCTGGGCTACAACCTGGACTAAATACCGTTTCATCATTTGTGCACCATGAGCAATTAAGATGTACCGATCAGTTGAATTGTTGGAGGAAATCTGAGAACCTGGAGGAAACGCTAAACTGTGGGTGGCACTGTAGGTCTTCAGGTGTGAGGTTATAGTGCTATTCAGTGAGTTGCCGTGAAGCTGAATGGTAACCTTGACAACAGATGCTTAATGGGTTTGGCCCCACCCCTCGTCTATGGCCTCCATAACCTGGATTGGGTTCTATGTTGCTATTGGAGATGATTTGTTTTTTTGAAGGTCCTGATCGTGGTGTGGACCCATAGCTGGTATTGGCTGGCATGGACTATGTGTGCCAGATTTAGCAGGCCCGGGTTGGGATGGGCCAGTGAGCTCATCGCTCTGGAGGTCCCAGCATGTGACTGGATAGGGACTGTTAATTTATGATGAAGTCTGACATCACCGTATCCACAACCCCTCTCCAAAGATCATATCAGGCAATGATGACTTTGGTGATTGTTCTTATAGTTTGATCTCCACTGTTAGAAATTTGGGCCATTGCATGACATTGGGGGGGACAGTTTGTGGCTGAGAGGGCTAGGCCTCTGTACCTGCGACTGGAAGATCACGGGTTCGAAACCCTTCCTTGGTAGAATAGTCGCCTCTTCTTTGGCTGCTTAGGCAAAGGCCCTTAACCTTCCAAAATGCTCCTGGTGACACTGCCAACCCACCCGGACAAGAGGCCGGTGGGTTGGTGTTAAGTAACAGGGCTGGCGGGCCACGCGTGTCATCAGTACCTGTTTGAGGGTCACTCTCTGTCCTGAGCACAACACAGAGGAGGTGTCTGCATGGCTTTGCTTGTACGGACTCACACTCATGCAGATAGAACTTCTATAAGCTTAAGCTGCCAAGAATAAAAAAATAATACTACCAGAGCTGGACAGTCCAGGTGCGGGAAGTAAAACTCCGGACCGAGATCATTTCAATCAACCAGTTGAGTATAAAGAGTTGCAGTCACAGAGTACTGAACTGGTTGGTTGAAACAATTTTGGCCTTTTTTTGGTCTTTGGTTTTTTACTTTCTGGGCATGAACTATCCACCTCTGGTGAGTTCGTCATATTAATCATGTTGATGCATTTCACTGCATGTTATACTTTGTATAAACTATGCCTGTGACAATTAAAAAATCTTGAATCTTGAGTCTTGGAAAAAAAAAAATGTTAAGATGATGGGGCTAATTAGGCTGAGGGGCTAACCACCGCTGTTCACTCAGTCAGTCTGACCAGGGGAGTATTTTGTTCCCTCACTGTCTGGATGAACCTGGCTGAGTCTGGTTAAATCACGCTAAACCAGGCTTGAGTATATGTCTCCGGCCTCCTTCATAAATAATCGTCGTATTTGGGGGGTGGGGAAGAAAACCATGATGTTGTGACGCAGATTAAAAAGAAAAAAGAACTCAAAAAGAACTGAATTTGTCAATGGCATCATGCAGGACATTCTTGTGTAAGCCTTTCATCCTATGCAGTGACGCAGGGTTTAATCAGCCCTGGAACTCCGGTCAGTGCTGGCCGGTTTAAGGCGGTCTCAGGCCATGAGGTCTCTGTTAGCTGTTCCTGCCAGTATCGAAGGTCTCATCTCGAACCCGAAATTGGGCACCATCCCTTCAGTTAACCAGGTGTAGGTGTGGACCAGCAGTTACTGAAGATGCACAATCGCTCTTGAAAAATATCGCAGATTTGGCAAGACGCTTCGTTTCCGAAAGCAATTGCAGTCAATTAAATATCAGGTGCATTGAGAGAGGAGTGCATCCCTGCCTCGGCAGACGAGTCCAGCACCACGGCTCTGCGTCCTGACTGGTTTCCTGCCGTTATTTTGAGCTGCTTGCCCAACGCTGTGGTTTCCGAGGCCGTCCTGCGTCACCCCGCTCGACCGTGTTTTCACTTCGGGTGTATTTTAGGAATTTTGAAATGGCCAGTGGTCTCATTTCTCTCTCTCTCCGGATGTTTTTGGCGTCTACACTCATGACTCGGTGGAGGAGGGGGTGGGGGACGTCCTGCTCAGCGATTTTTCAATTTTCAATTTATTTTTTTTTATTTGTGGCATGTGGATTGTCGGGCTTGGATGGAGCCACCTGCATGGTTGTTCCCGAGACCTAATTCGGAAAAAAAAAAGTTCCTGCGTACAATTCGGGGGTTCTCTCTTTCGACTTGAGGTGTTTCCCGAGAGAGAAGGCCCTTTTCTTGCAGATGGCTTTGGTTGATTCTGCATGTATCCACTCCCACATGCACCCTTGTTGGCACCACTTATCATCGGAGGACCGAGCTAAACCTCAGTCTGCAGGGTCCATTTGAAACAGCTGATCTCAATTTCAGGCCTGGCATGGTTCTTGTTTATTTTGCAGCCTTAGAGTCAGAAGCAACGTGTTACTGAAGTAGCTGGCATATTTATATGATATTTAGTTTATGCATGTTTATGTGTGTTTTTCCCCATTAGAGATCAGAATGAGGGCCTTTTGTAGCAATTTTACTGAACAGGCAACACGCTTTGTTCACTTCCTCTTCCTGTTATCCTCAACACAGGCACTGTCATTGCAATTTTGGTTGCAATGAACTGGAGGAAGTAGGAGCTTCCATCAGAGAGTCCTGCATCCTTGTAGTTGGTGGCAATATTACATGATGTCATGGTAACAAGCGTTACCATCAGCAGTTTCTATTGTTCAGGATCCATAATGGAGTACGGGACAGGCTCGATATTTAGTATTGATATGGCGAGTCGGCCAACAAAGGGCCCTTTGAGTTGGGTCTCCGCACGGTTTATCTGCTTCGTCATCAGTGCCTCTGACAGTCGTGACTGAGCCTCAGAAGACCATCGCATACGTGAGAGGGCCTATTCACTGTGCAACAATGGAGGCTTTGGCTCCCGGGCCGCTGACACTCACCCGCAGAAATGCCACATTTCTTTGTGCTGCAGTCCGCGTTATTTCCATGGGCCGGCCTGCTCTTCACCGAGGCTGCGCCCTACGCTGTCCCGTCTTCCGGTAGTGGGTCATTGCAGCCCTGCTGACATTTAGAGTGCGTGTACCACTTCACGGCGCTTCAAAGAGCTTTGGGGGGCCTTACTGGGCTTCAGAGAGCTTCAAGGGGCCTTACGAAGTTCAGAGAGCTTTGGGGAGTTTTACAGCGCTTCATAGGACTTCATTAGAGCCTTACAGAGCTTTAGAGCACTTTAAGGGATTTTGAAGAGAAGCGGCATTATGGAGCTTCAGAGAGCTTCGATGGGCATTATGGAGCTTCAGCAATTATTATTATTGGAGCTTCAGAGAGATTAAAAGGGTCTTTAAAGCCTCAGAGACCTTCATGCAGCTTTCGTAGAAGTTCTGTAAAGACTCACATATTTTTTGTAGGACTTCATAGAGAGGTTCCAAATAGATTAGAAAGTCTTCATGGGTTGTTATGGCTCTTAAGGGGCTTCATAGACCTGCACAGTGCATAATTCAGATCTTCGTAGGGCTTCATTTGTCTTCACAGGCAGTGACAAATACGCAGCTCCAAGAGTCTTGGAGAAGGGCGTAGAGGGTCCAGCCACAAAGCTCTGGCAGCATGCTCATCTGCACCTGTGCAGGGCTTGTTGTGTGCAAATGTAAGCCCTCTCTGCTGAAGCGAGCCCGGTGGTCCGAGGGTACAGCAGGTGGGGGTGGGCCTGGGGGCGACGCTCTTGGACGGAGCCGGACGCGCTCAGGGCTGGGGCGTGCCGACACCATGGGCTTCCTGAATGGACTCGTTTGTTCCGCGGGCAGACGGCGCAGCCCTGCGTGGGAGAGGAGCGCGCAGACTGCAGTCCTCAGAGCGTCTGTGTTTGTGCGGCCAGACGAGACCCCAATTTGAGGGCCCGAGCATGCCGGCCCCGCCCTCGAACACTCCGTCGATGCTCTGAAGGGGACTGCCACATGATCCTCTGTCCCTGTGAGGTGTGAAGTAGATGATGCTGACACGACTTTCACTGTGAAGATTCTGGGCTGTGTAAATGGGTAAAATGTTTTGTTGGAAAGTCACCTTGTGAGTAATGTAGAGGGTATGTAATTATGTGTCACTGGTATTATTCTTGCTGTAGCCCCAGCCTCTGTTCAGGCTGTCGTCATGGCGATTGCATGCCTTTCTCAGCCTCCCCCTTCCCTGTCTTTAACAGAACCCTCAAGCAGCTTTCATTTCTGCTGCCTTTGCCTAAATGGTCCTCCCTGCCCATAGGTGGCGCCATGCCATCTGTGTCACTTTGGCTTCTCACTTCTGGAATGGGTGACAGAAGATCATCCTCAGAATGAGTGACTTCTGTTGCTCAACAAGTGACAATGCAGAGGTTGTGGCTTCAAGTCCCAGGGGTCACACATAAATTGTTGCCCTTCCCTCTATTGCAGTTGACTTGGTTTCTCTGGTGAGGAAGAGCAAAGATTTTCAACTAGAGTGAAGTGTAATGTGAGGACTCACACTACAGTTAGAGCAGGACTGCAGTAAAATACGCTAAGCATCCTTGACCGTTGGCGTCAGCCCCCCCCCCAAATGCCATCGGCTGTTTAGCCTCCCACTGCATCAGCCCGTTTTCCCCTGGCTGGGTCGGCCCCTGGGGTTCTGGTTGTGTTTTGGTTTGCAAGAGGAGCTGAACAGCAGTGCCTTGGGTGCCCCCCCCCCCACTCCCTTGGTGTGTCTGCTGGCATCGCTGTGGTCACCCTCCCTCCCCCTGTGGTGGTCCTTCGACCCCACAGGACAGCAGGCAGACACTGGGCCCATTGCGTCAGCCTCCCCCACATGTGTGTCTGGGGCTTTCCGGCTTCTGTCTGATACTAGAGTGCATCTTTCTGACTCTCTATCGCTGTCTCGCTATCGATATCTAGAACTCTCTCTTTCTCTCCCTTTATTTGGGTCTCTGTCTTTCTTCTTCCTCTTTCTGTCTACCTCGAGGTTCTACTTGTAGTCCCTCTCTTTACCTGTAGTCTCTCTCCCTCTTTCTCTACCTGTAGTCCCTCTCTTTACCTGTAGTCTCTCCCGACTGTAGTCTCTCTCCCTCTCTCTCTACCTGTAGTTTCTCTCCACCGTCTCTACCTATAGTGTCTTTCTCTCTTCCTCTCTGTCTACCTGTAGTCTCTCATTCCCTGTCTCTAACACCCATATTCAAAAAAGGTGATAGAAGTAATCCATCAAACTACAGGCCAGTTAGTCTAACTTGCATAAGAGGTAAAGTTATGGAGGCTATAATCAGAGAGAAAATGTAGGATTATGGGGACGCAAATAACATTTTGAGGGATAGCCAGCATGGATTTAGGAGAGGTAGATCCTGTTTAACAAATCTGCTGGAGTTTTTTTATGAAGCTACTCTGGAAGTTGATGATAAGAAGGCTTATGATGTCATCTAAGGCTTTTGATGTTGTCCCCCACAAGAGGCTCCTACTTAAGCCCAAAGTGACAGGGATTTTAGGAACTGTAGCAACCTGGATTAATAACTGGTTAACAGATAGGAAGCAGCGAGTAGTTATTAGGGGCACAATGTCTCGGTGGGCCTACGTTCATAGTGGGGTACCACAGGGTTCAATTTTGGGGCCACTATTATTCCTAGTTTGTATAAGCGATATTGACACCAATATATACAGTAAGTTGGTCAAATTTGCAGACGACACCAAGGTGGGTGGTGTAGCAGATACTGTAACAGGAGCACAGAGGCTACAGCGGGA
>JAODKN010000048.1:5510459-5526588 GCA_026774425.1 Petrocephalus zakoni | reverse complement strand
CCACACCCCCACCCCCCCCCCCCCCCCCCCCCCCCCCCCCCCCCCCCCCCCCCCCCCCCCACCGTGGGTTTGGCACAGACAAAAAGAGTAAACGTAGTGTTAAATATATCATGAAGGAATACTTTTTTTCTTTTTGTTTTCTTTCAATTATAAGAAAGAATATGCATAGTTAATTGCAATAAAATATTGATTTTTTTTTCATCGCTGTTGTGTTTTTTTTTATGCAAACTCTTCATGTTTTGCAAATGGTGCAGACCTGTGCTATTAGATTGACTGGACGTCTGTCTCCCCCTAGTGGTGAATATGAGGTACGATCCCGCGGTTGTTTAATCGCTGTGCGTTTAGCTGGAAAGCACCGGTTGTCTCAGCATTATTCTGCATTAACGCCCACCAGCAAAAACAGGGTAAAAGAATGCAGCTGTTGTTGTGAATGTCATACCTCATTCTTTTTTGCTGACTAATTGCAGAAATGTTTGGTACTATTTTTTGATCAGACACTTAGGTGCCATGAAGTCTCTAACGCCAGCTGCATTAAACATCCGCCGCTTTATGAAAAGAAAAAACAAAGTACTTTACGTAATCCGTAATAAGACCCAGACATGTGAAGAGTTCCTATATTCTGGAACACATGATTAATCAGCTAAACTTTAAGCCACTAATTAATGTAGTGGGACGGGCTGGAGATAAAGGGTGCCAGTGTCTTTTGAGTGTCTGGGGATGCTTCTGAGGAGGTATGGGAAGGCTGTGATGTAGAACAGGATGTGCTCACTGCCCCTGGAAAGCCTGTCAGGAAGCAGATTGGATCGGAAGCCATGTTAAATGGCTGACAAACCTTCTTCAAGGAAGGCCGAAAAGTCCCCCTTTTTTTTGGTGGAATGGCTGTGCGGTGTCTTCTTAGCAAGCTCTCACCTGATGTTACCCAGGAAGAAGTCAAACAAATCTCAAAATCTCTTCTAAGGCACGGAAAACGTGGTGTGGTGCGGTACAGATCACAGGGAGTCTGGAGGGGCTTTGAGGTTGCTGGTAATGGTCCAGAAAAGGGTGTGCAGAATGAGGTTATTTTTATGGAACAGCATTTGAATTGTTTATAAGATCAGAAGATACTCTGAGAAATTAGTTTTTTTGTGTGACCCTTTAAAAAATGGCTGCCGTGTCTTTTGTGAAACCGCATTCTGTGAAAGATTTTGACCTCTGATCCTGCCATTTATGGTACAGTTTTAACTCCTTGATTAACAGCACGGTATAAAGTCCATTTCGGGGGATGATTAACCTGTCTAATCTCACTCGTCTTCTCCCATAAAGCCACCGAGGGGGTGATGTCCTGTCTCTCTAGGAAAAAGTGCAGAGAAGCACGTTGAGCCTCCAGTCAGTACAAGAAGTAGAGTCGACCAGATATGAGTCATGAGGACGGCCGTGCAGACACTCGCCGCAAGGTAATCACACTGCCGAGGATGCCGGAACCTCTCTGCCGTGGGATCTTATATTGCAGCAGGCTGCCGCTGATTTGCGGCGTGACCTACAGGCTGTCGGTGGTGGAGCTGCTGCAAATGAATAAGTTCCTTCTGGCAGGCTTGACATGCCTTATCTGCCTGTGTTGGTGTTCAGGGTGGTGCCAAGAGAGGTGTTACGTTATCTGTAATACAGCGCAAATTCTGTGTAGGCTTTAATCCAGTCCCTTTTTACCAAATACTGCATTTGTCACTGTTTATGCCCTGTGCTGGTAGCTGCACGATTAGCCTTTTTGCAGGACCCCTCAGACTCCGGGGGACAGAGAATCAGTGCTGAAGTCTAGTGGTGAGGCTCCTTTAGACATCTCCTTGCAAATCTGGACAGGAGTTTTTCTGTCTGTCTGTTTTTCCTCTGAAATAACCAGCAGTACAGGCGCACAGAGAGCATCGCGGTGATGTTGGCAACCATGACAACGTCATGCACGGCAACGTTGAACCGTCACTGAGTGACCAAGCACTTGGGCAGGGGAAGCTCGTCAGATGGGTCTTCTTTGGGATGGGCGTGAGGTGGAGTCCTTGCAGGCTGCTGGGACCTGTGGCAGATGTGTGCGGAATGTGAGAATGTGAGGTGTGTGGAATGTGAGGGCAGTGCCTGCTCCCTGGCAAGTTCTTCTGTCATCCCTTAGTCTGAGGAGGTGCACCCTCCTTCTGAAGAACAGCCACAGGGCTTTGGGATGATCTACAAGATAGAAGACGTGCCTCCCTGGTACTTGTGCGTCCTGCTGGGGCTACAGGTACACACACCCTTAACCCCTACTCAGCCCTAACCTTAACCATAAGTACAAGACTTTAGGCATATTTAGTCTTTTGATTGCAATCACAGATTTTGTGGGGACCAAAAATGTTCCCCCTAACATCAAAATAACAGGTTTTTCTTCCATTGAAAAGACATTTGGTCCCCACAATGTAATATATATATATATTGGAGTGGAGAGATGAAGAGAAATTTATATCCAGTTGTCAATGACTGGATATAAATGTCAATTTATATCCAGTTGTCAATGACAATGACTGATATGTACAGTGGACATGGTCGAGACAAGCTGGAAACTTAGTGATGTTTCTGCAGGGATTCTCCTTTGCCTGTCCGTCCATCATGATAATGGACTGTCTGGTACTGGCTAAACATGCGCTGTGTTCCCTGTGTCCCCAGCACTACCTGACCTGCTTCAGCGGCACCATTGCGGTACCGTTCCTGCTGGCTGAGGCCATGTGTGTGGGACGGGACCAGTACACCATAAGCCAGCTGGTGGGAACCATTTTCACCTGTGTGGGCATCACCACGCTAATCCAGACCACGCTGGGAGTCAGGTGTGGCCAGCCCCGCCCACTATGCTCTGTCCCTGCCCCAGTCTTGAAGCTGCATTGTGATTGGCTCTCTTCATCTCTCCACTCCAGGTTGCCGCTGTTCCAGGCCAGCGCCTTTGCCTTCCTAATCCCTGCTCAGGCCATCATGGGCCTTGACAAGTGGAAGTGCCCTCCTGATGGTATGCATCACATTTCAGAAAGGATCTGCAGGATCTTCTCTGCCATTTCGCCCTGTTTGTATGGCCCGGTTTTTTCTTCACTGTATCTGAATGCATTCGATAGTGTTCCATGAGGTGCTATGGTCATAGCAATAGCTGACCTGATGCATTTCCCAAAAGCCCCACAACTTTTCCACAACCCCCACAGCTAATGTAGTTGGACTCATTCAGTTAGCCATTCAGTTAACTATGCTTCTGGGAAACACGCCCCTATTCCATTGATACCATAGCAACACCTTTCCCGATGCTATGTGCTTAGAATGGGTGGGCCTTCTTGAAGTTCTGGCTTCCGTCACAATGAAGAGCAAAAGAAAAAGAAGCAGCTTTTAACCACGACAGCTGTCGGCCTTAATGGGACACAAGCAGACTCCCTCTCTGACTCTCTCTGACTCCATACCACTTTGACTCCTTCATGTTGCAGAGGTGGTGTACGGGAACTGGAGCCTGCCCCTGAACACTGCTCACGTCTGGCAGCCCCGGATCAGAGAGGTACGCGTGCGTGCCTGCGCGTCCACTTGGGCCACCACGTGGAGCCGGCCTGCCCCCCTGATGCCTGGCCCTCTGCCCCCCAGATCCAGGGTGCCATCATAGTGTCCAGCGTGGTGGAGGTCCTCATTGGCCTAGTAGGCCTCCCTGGCCTCCTGCTCACCTACATCGGGCCCCTGACCGTCACCCCTACGGTGTCCCTCATCGGCCTCTCTGTCTTCCAGACGGCTGGGGAACGTGCCGGAACACACTGGGGCCTCTCCTTACTGTGAGACCCTAAGCCCCTCGCACCTCCCGATCCTCTTCCCCTCCTTTCCTCCTTCCACCTTCCCGTCTTTCTTCCTCTCCGTTTTCCTGTCCTCCTGCCTTTTTTTTTCCTTCTGCCCCTTTATTCCATTTCTGAGTTCCTCTGCTTCCCCTGTCTCGCGTCCCCGTTTCCACCCCTAAAAAAGCGATTATTCTTTCGATTATTATTTTCACTGATGCCCGTCCAGCACATTCCTTTTCTTCCTTCCCCAGGTGTATTTTCCTAATCGTGGCTTTCGCCCAGTACCTCAGAAACTGGTCCCTCCCGGTCCCCATCTACAGCAGAAGAAAAGGTTGCACCACCGCCAAGGTCCAGATCTTCAAGATGTTTCCGGTCAGAACCCCCTCGTACTCCCATGGTGCCCCCTCCCTCTTCTTTGTACGCGTAGACATCAAAATGCCGCAGATGCCAGGGTAAAACTCCAGGATGTGTCCCGAGATAGGTTTAGCTGACACATGGTGACTGTATTATGAGCCATTGATGCTTTTGGGGGGGCATTAAAATTACTTCTCCTGATTCTCTTGGTGAGTTACCCATCATGCATTGTTCTGGGTGGGCTACACAGTTGTTTCTTTGAGAATGATGGTCAGGCGGTCAAGGTTCAGCGTCCAGGTGAGGGTCTAGGAATGAAGAACCCCACCCAGCAAAGGCCAAAGCAGGAGTTCGACTTGTTTTCTAGGTCCTGATTAGAGCTCTCGATTTGAGCCTGATGGGCCCCAGTATTGGGTTTCGGGTTGGTTTTGGTTAGTTATTATTTAGTGATTAAAGTGATGGAAGAAATACAGCAAAAGCTCTCAGATGTCTCCGTGTACGTGTTTGGCTAATATTTGCACAATTTTGGGCCAGAGTCGGGCTTTAGATTTGCCAGTACTGTTAGGGCTGGGTCAGGTTTCAAGGTCTCGAGGTGTCGGGAACGGGCCGGGCTAATTTTGGGCCCGTGCAGGACTACGGTTCTGATGAAGGTGGGGTAGAAGCGCAGGTAGCCGTGACTGTGGGGAGTAGTGATGGTGCCTTTCGCCGTGTCCTCTGCAGATCATCATGGCCATTATGCTGGTCTGGCTGCTGTGCTACATCCTGACCCTCACAGACATGCTTCCCCGGGACCCCAGTCAGTACGGCCACAAGGCGCGCACCGATGCCCGCGGGGACGTCATGGCTCAGGCACCTTGGTTCCGCATGCCGTACCCGTGTAAGACCACTGGGCCGCGCCTCCATCCACTGCGCTGCAGCTATGTAGGTCAGACATATGGGCGGCAAAAATGTCCAGATAGGGTTTCATTCGATGTCCATTTACAGGGTTTAATTTTAGAACCAGGAGCAAACTTTGCGAGGAATTCGTCTCCTGTGTCAGAGTACATGCAAACATAACATTTACATTCCTCACGCAAAACGGAGCTTAAACTGCATTGAATCATGCATCCAGTTGTGCAGACACGCATGCCTTCAATGCGATGGAATGAAATGCGTGCCTTTTGCACGCGTGTGAGCACAGGTACATTGTAATTCTTTACCTTTCACACATCCCATCTGATCTCCTTTGAGTCACACACACAGTTGAAACCGAAGCTTGGGGTCCATCAGTCCATCACCCCTGGAGCATTTCGGGGTGGGGGGTTAAAGGCCTTTCTTGAGGGCCCAGCGCAAGGTCTTCCCGGCACACTGTTGGTGGGACGAGCAAACGAATGCGCCAGCAATGCTAGGGAGCGGCGCGCTGTGGCCGCACGGCAGTTGCCGCTCACATTACGCCCTCTCGTCCGCCCACTTCCGCTATCTGACTTCCTGTTTCCTGGCCAGGTCAGTGGGGGTTGCCGACGGTGACCGTCGCCAGCGTGTTGGGCATGTTCAGTGCCACTATGGCGGGCATTGTGGAGTCCATCGGCGATTACTACGCCTGCGCCCGCCTGGCGGGGGCACCGTCGCCACCGGTCCACGCCATCAACAGGTGCAGGGCTCGTCTCAGCTGGGGGTAATGAGGTCATGCGGTGGCCAGCGGAGTCCCGTGCGAGTTCAGCGCCTGGGTGTGCTTGCAGGGGCATCTTCACAGAGGGGGTGTGCTGCATCATCGCAGGGCTGCTGGGCACTGGGAACGGCTCCACCTCCTCCAGCCCCAACATCGGTGTGCTGGGCATCACCAAGGTAACGCCACTTACAGGTACGCGGACACATTGCCCTGTGATGAAGCTAGCAGTGAGAAGGTCCAAGGTTCCTCCAAGGTATTATACATTATGCTGTTGGGATGGAGCCTTACGATGAGTCTGCACATATAGTGTTATGTTAACTAGTGATAGCATGTGAGGTGCAGCAATGCTTCTGTTGCCTTAGCACCAGAGGGTAAACAGTTCAAGTGATAGCTCCCATTTAAGCATTAAGTGGCCCTGTAATGAAGCAATGAAATCTGCATTGCAACATGGTCCAGTAAGAACTTGTGCCATATTGGCACTATGTTTTGGTACCCAACCCTAACCACAGAGATGCTGGCCCCAGCTGAAAGCTTATTGGCCCCCTCACCTGTCACTCACCAAATCAAATCAAATAAAAACATGTGAATGGTTAATTATAAGGTTGGCCCCACTGTATGAATTATGGCCCCCCTTATGCCCTCCCACCTTAAAATAAACCCTAGAATCGCCCATGGTCATGTTTTCTGCTTTCTCTTCAATAATTAGCCATTTCTAAGCCCCCTTTCCTCACGCCCCAGTTACTGAATTCCAGCGTTTCGGGACTGACCTGATCCAGAGCATGTTGCAAACACTGTACAGTCCTGGAATCCCTGTGATCACGGGAGATGATTAACGATGGAGCGTTTCCCTGTGACCTCTCCTCGGTCGTCCGTGTAGTCCCTACACCCCTGCAGTGTTCATTAACTGATACACGTGCTGTCCTGGGGCTTGCTGAAGTGGGTCACTGGAGCTCCTGGAGCCGCAGTAAGCGGGCTGCCGGCGTGTTTCCCCGTGCAGGTGGGCAGCAGGAGGGTGGTGCAGTATGGAGCCGCCATCATGCTGGTGCTCGGCACCGTGGGCAAGTTCACAGCTCTGTTCGCCTCGCTGCCAGACCCCATCCTCGGGGGAATGTTCTGCACTTTGTTCGGTAAGAGTACCTCCTCTGTTATACTTTTGATTCCTTAGTTTTAATTTTTAGATAATTTTCAGTTTTCATTCGAAATTCAGTTTAGTATTAGTTTTTATTTTAAACTAGGACTGTGAATCGATAAAAAAACAACCTATTAATTTAATAATTAATAATTTGCAGTTATCTGTGATTAATCTTGATTAATCACACTTAACATTAAACCATACAATCAAATATTTACACATTGAATCCTTAAATGAATGCAGAATTAACACAAAGGGGAGATTATGGGTCATTCTTATGAACTCATTTTTAAAAATAGTTTGAAGACAGGCTCGAACTTCATTGTTTAAACTGTCAGTTTTGCCTGTAGGGTAGTTAATGAGTTGTGTTATATTACTATTTATTTCTGTAGTAATCGAAAGCATTTAATCAAATACAGGGCAAGAGTTACAGAGATGATTAAAAAATAGCAAAAAATAACTAACTGAATATTGAGCAAAAATCAAACAAATTGATTGTTTATTGTGGGTTATATGCAATAAAGTTGAAAGATTTAAAAACACTTTATCTAGGTTTGTGTTCTTTGATTTTTAGCTTCTTATTTTGTGGGAAATCATTAAATCAGAGCAACAAATGCCAGTTTTAATGTACATAAAAGGTAATTGTCAATTGCTTTACACAAAAAAATACCATATTTCATTGCCAGTCCTTTGGAAGCATTGTGTGTGTCCCCTGTGATGTTTGTCCCCAAAGATGTCCTCAGATGCTACAACAGGATGACCACTATCTGGATTGCAAATCAAATTGGCTCATATGCTAATATCATTACTTCATTACTTATCTGCTTATCAGTATAGGGTTACGGGTAGCCTGGAGCCAGAAAAAACAAGGCACACCCTAGATGGGATGCCAGTCCACCACAGAGCACACATGCACACACAGTATGGGCATTTAAAGGTACCAGTTCACCTAACTGTGTGTCTTTGGACTGTGCGAATTTAGGGGATGCATGCAAACCTCATATATACACACAGAGCTGGGGGATTTGAACCACCTACCAGAGTCACTAACTGAGCCACACACACAGATTCGGTATTTATATCTTTGTGGGGACTCTCCATTCAGGTCTATGAGCATAACCTCAATCCGTGGTCAGTGATGTTAATCAGTGATGTTCTTTTTAAGAACACCTTTTGTCTGTGAAAGGCGCTTCATAAATAAATCTTGCTTACTTATTTGTAAGTCAAAACAACATTTAAAATAATAGAAAATATGTTTAGGGTTCCCTCAACCTTCGCCAGGCGATAAGGCTTGACAGTTGACCGTTGGGCTATGGTTTGTTGATTGACTCTCCTGCGCCCCCTATAGGAATGATCACAGCAGTTGGGTTGTCTAACCTGCAGAGCGTGGACCTGAACTCCTCGAGGAATCTCTTTGTTCTGGGATTCTCTATGTTCTTTGGTCTCATGCTGCCCAATTACTTGGACATGAACCCCGGCAGCATCCGTACAGGTGAGAGAACTACACGCTGGCAGGTTTTAAAGAGGCGGCACATGTTTTATTAATCATTATTCTGATAAGATTATTTTGAAGTACTGGACCTTTTTTTAGTATGTATTATTAGTTTTAAGTTCTTATCATTGTTGATAGTTTTCATCATTACTGAGTAACACTTTTTAATGTTTTTGATTTTTATTATGTATGATTAGTTTAAATTGCATCTTACAACTCATTAATTTTATTAATTAGTAGATGGGCCTTTTAAAGTGCACAACACTTTGTATTAACTGTTGTTATGCTTCGATTTCATAAAAATGTATGTTTTGGTGTTTCTTCAGGGGTTCCAGAGCTGGATCAGATCATCACTGTGCTCCTGACTACTGAGATGTTTGTGGGTGGATTCCTGGCTTTTGTGCTGGACAACACTGTGCCAGGTGGGAAAACTCCAGCTGACCCGGATACACAGAGTCATTCATCACAAACACACACTATTTTTAGAGCGCCGAGTACAGTCAGCCTATAGAGAATAAATCTGTTTTGTTTTGCGAGAATCACTCAGACATTGAGCAAAAGAAGGTTTTGGTAGCATTGGCCATAACTGTGTGTGTGTGTGTCTGTTTGCTTGTGTGTGTATGGGCCTGTATGTTTATATAAAAACCTATTATTTTTACCTTTTGGGGTAAATTTTTTCAGTCTCCACAAGGGGAAAACTCAATTTTATAAAAACCCGCGACTGTATTAGAAAAACTAAAAATGGCAAAAGTCTTATATTTAGCTTGGTTATGTATGGTTAGGGTTAGGGCTGGGTAGGGGTTAAGGTTGTCATAGTTGGGATTAGGGTTAAGCCCATAGAACTGAATGGAGAGTCCCCACAAAGATTAATATACCTAATCTGTGTGTGTGTGTGTGTAGGTACGCCAGAGGAGAGAGGCCTGCTGGACTGGAAGGCAGATGATCGGCCGCACACCCTTGCTCCCGCGTCCCTGTCCACCTACGACCTCCCTGTCGGGATGGGCTGTGTGCGGCGGGCGGCGTTCCTCCGCTACCTTCCCATCAGCCCCACCTTCCGGGGCTTCCGCCGGCACCCAGGGAAGGAGGGCGAGCAGCCGGGCGAGAATGACAGGGGCATGCGAAACGGAGAGGGGCCCCCAGTGCATCCAGATCTCACAATTTCCTCTACCAAAGTATAGCAGCTCATTTTGTAAACACTATTATTATTATTTTCGTTTGCACAGCATAGGTTTCGTTATTATCATTGTTATTTAATGATTCTGTTCTCTATTATTAATCGTAGCAATAATCGAACATCATTCAAATCAGTTCCTCTTGATAATAGAAATAGGATGTTATATATTTTATGCTGCCATATTGCAGCCTTGTGATAATGGGTCCTGTTCTTAATGTGCCCTTTAATGTCTTGTCTACATGCTTCTTGGAACTGTGCTGGAGACATGAGGGTCTGATGTACTCGCTTATGTGTAGGGCTGTGTGTAGTCTACATGTACAGATGCAAGCCCACGAACAGATTGCAAAGTAAAATTTCTATTTATACAAAATTCACAAGGTTCACAACTGACAACAAACAACATTGGCATTAGCGATTGTTATGAATTAGGTGTAAATATTTATGTAAATGTTTTTAGATTTGTTTTCTATATTTCTTACATAGAGAAATGAAACTGAGGTTGATGTAAACAACTATGCTGTTTTTACACGGAAATTAGTCAAATAAAAGTTGTTATATTTAAAAATGGTTCTCAGGGTTAGTAATTATATTGTTTAAACTTAGAGGAATTATGAATTATTATTATTGACAAACTCCTGAAATGCTGAACCTCATCAAAACATTCATGAAACAATTCATGTAATGATATTCTAGTCACTTAACAGACAATCAACACAAAAAAGTTAAGAATATACAACTTGGAGGAATTTTAAAGCCTCCTCCTTGTGTTAAAATTAACTTTGCTGTTTACTGTATGTACTGTATTTTGTCTGAAAATCAGACCACATATATGAACTCATATAGTAAAAGCAGCTTATTAAAAAGTTAACAGTATTTCAAGTAATTCACACAACACAATATACTCATTTGTTTTAACAATAGGTTGACCTATCCCCAGGTCAGGTAGACACCACCCCCCTCGAAAAAATGTAACATTTGCAGTAACATTTCCGTGTGCTAGACACTATTATGGTCTCAGTTTACATGAACTGCCTCGAACCTTAGAGCCTAGGGCTGGTGTGGTGTCAGAATCGGGGCACTCAAGTAGCTAGTAATATAAGGGAGAACATATGGAGTGTACGTGCTCTGGTAACTGAAGAATGGGTAAGCAGCCATGTAGGTTGAGTAGAGCCCTGTGTAAGCGGCTCCCTGTTGGGGGATCTGCACCTGCACGTACTGGGCTGTCTCGGGATCGAACAGCATCTTGCACAAGGGTGGCGCCGGCACATTGACGTAGACGTAATTCGCAGTCTTGGGGTGGAGCAGCATGTGGCCAGCGCTGCCGGTTCCAGGACCATCTCCTCCAGGTGGCCCGGACTGGTGTTGGGGCAGTGATGAGGGGCTGGCAGTGCTTGCCGCTCCACGTTCCGAACGTGACGCACCAGGCTGCGGTTTGATTGGTTCTTCAACTGCTGGCCGGCCACCATTACAAGAAGGGAGTGAGTGCTGTCGTGGTTGGAGCAGATCCGGGACCTCTGCTTGTAGGGGCTGGGGAAGGACGGTGTGATAGTTCCAAGGTGGCACAGTGGCTGGCCTCCGCTGGGATTGTGGGGCTGGAGCAGTAGGAGGAGGTAGAACAATTTGAGGAGAGGTTGAGGTCGTGGTGGGGGCTCGGGACATCCGGTCTTCCTGGTAGCCCTTCTCTTTCGAGAACAAAGACACCAAGCTTCCACCCCTGTCAAGCCCATCCTCCCCTGGTAATGTAAACACTCCCTTTTTGTTGGCAGGAATCTTGCGTATGCCATGTGGAACGTCCGCCGGTTGAGTAGAAGGTGTCAGCTTGTCCTCCTGCTTCTGGGAAGCCTGATCCCGCTCCGTCGGCCCGCTGAAGGGCAGATTGTAGGTGCTCTTCACCAGTTTCCTTAAATCCCTCACTTTGTGTGTGAGGGGTTTCGTTTGGTTTTTCTCGTTTGCTTCCTTCTTAGCTAGCTGTTCTACTGAAGCATTTTCCTGATTATCCGCCCGTCGCCCTCTTGTCTGGGTGCCTGCCATGGAGAGTGGTACTTGATTCAGTTGCGTTTGAATATCTTGTACTGATAGCAGACACTCCTTTTGACTTTTATTTCCTCTGTTGCTCAGTTTGTAGGTTATTTTCGGTATTTTTGTCACAAAACTGTTCCCGGTAATGCTTTGTTTTTGATTTCCCGGCCCTGCCGGACATTCTGCGGCTTTGTTAGTCATTCCTTTTGGAGTGCCTGGAGCTTCCGTGGATGTCATGGCTTTTGCTATATCACTGCAGGGTCTTACTTCTGGGATTTCCGACTCTGTTTTTTCTTCTCCAGAATCAAGTATCTCTGTTTTCACCTGGTTTGTCCGTAGTTTTACCTGGCCAGCACTGCAGTCAATGGCGTCATGCATTCTCACTGAGTCAATCTGAGGGTCTCTGTTTGGTTTGTCCAAGTCCAAATGCATGCTACTATTCAAAGGTAGGCCAGAGCCTAGGCTCAGATTAGTGAGTTTGGAGTTAGTGCTCTTGGTAGGATTATTCTTTACCTTAGAAGGGTAGATGCTTCCTTCTTGGGCTTCAAAATGTTGGAGGGCACTTTCATGCTGCATCTTCTTGAACAGAACACTCTTGATGAGAGAGGAAGCCATAATGGTTCTGCTGGGGGTTTCATCCAAGGACAGAGACTTCTGAAGCTTCACCTTTCTCTCAGGGACTGCCAGTGGCTCTGCATTACACGGTGCTTCCCAGATGGTAGCCGGCAAGCTGTGTTGCCGCAAGCAAGCGTCCTTCAGCTGTCTGATCTTGACTGAGGCCTCAGCAGCAAAATCACTGCCCGCATTAGTCAGTGGTTCCCTGGCGCCACACCTTTTTAGCTGGATCTGCCGTTTTGGTACCGTCTTTAATTCACTGTTAGGTACCTTGAAGTTGTCCAGAGCCACATCCACGCAGACAAACTGGCCTGCATCAAAGCAGTCCATTGAGCTGTCTCCATCCTCAGCCAGCCTGTGGACAAGCTCGTCATCCATGGGTGCCAATTTGAAGCAGTCGGACCATTCGCTGGAGGGTGTCTTGGTGGCCAGCTTGGAGATCCTGTCAGAGGACGTGGAGCTGTATTTGTGCATACTGAGGTGCTCTACTGGTGGGCTAGGGTGACTCTTAAAGGCAGGATCGGCGAGCCAATGGCAGTCAGCGTCCGCCTCATCCAGCCTGCTGCCCATGCTTAAGAGCTCGGTATTCTTCGGCACGTGAATTCACTGTAGGTCCCGTCTGTCTTTTCTTTTTTTTTCTTGGCTGGCACCTGGCCGGTTTTCACGCTGCAGGTTCCGTGTTCCGAAGCGCTCCTGTTGCTGGTGTCGCTCCTGGTGTTGCGCGGAGACGGGCCGAATAACAACCAGCTGGCATTCCT
The DNA here is from genome assembly GCA_026774425.1 of Petrocephalus zakoni. Taxonomy (NCBI): domain Eukaryota; kingdom Metazoa; phylum Chordata; class Actinopteri; order Osteoglossiformes; family Mormyridae; genus Petrocephalus; species Petrocephalus zakoni. Next base: position 5,513,611 of record JAODKN010000048.1, on the reverse strand, counting down.
GGCTGCGGCTCTCTGACTGCGAAAGCTCCGCTACCCTCTTGCGGGGGATATTCTATTCGTGGCATCAAGTGACAGCTCAGGGTGCTTTTTTTCAGCCCTCGATGGCCCCCCACCCCCAAACTTCCCTCCCTCTCTCCTACATTCCCCAGCTGTCACACAGAGTGGCAGTCATCAGAGCCGGCGAGGGGGCTTTCCTCTGAAAATGCAGATACTTTCCATTGCTTTTGCAAGCTTCCAGCTAGTGTAGTGTAAGGGCCATCAGTATGTTGTTGAGTTGAAGGGTGACTGAGATCCTTTCCACTACGCTTAAGACTCTGGAAATGTATAAAGTAAATAGAGATTAAAATGTAAACCTGCACCATAGGTTATGGGTTGCTTTGTTGATGGAAAGTGGAACACTGGCGAAGGGTATGTTTGCAAGCAAACCCTGCCTGTCACCAGTTCATTTGCCAAATAGGAAATGCCAAAATACCATGAACCCTTTCCATTCTATTGCATAAAAAAGTGAGCAAGTGAAAGAACCACAGTGTCAGTGTTTCTGCAAGCTTCCTCCCTGCACCTCCAGGGTTTGTTAAGAAGATACAGCAGTTAGTGATGATTAACTGATGATTTGGGGGGAAACTGAAGGCAACTTGACACGATAGAGTTTATGGCTAATCTAGCTAATTTAAATTCTTCAGACAGTGGAATTAGTGACCTTTGTTGTTCTAACCCTGCAAACATCACATTTATACTCCAACGACCTGTTGCTAAACCCCTACCTAGGCAACTTCAAAGCACCAATTCGGCAACATTCCTTCTGGGACCTCATGAAAAACAGATGTCGAGAGAGAAGTAGCAGGACCCCGGGGCGCCGGGGAAAGTGGGTGGATTAAATCAGTATTAAATTTCCTTTTCCTTGACCGTGATACGGTGCCGAACTTGTTGCCCGGACCCGAGCTGTAGAGGATGAAGTCGATGTGAGTTACAGCTAGTGGCAGGTGCAGATCCAGCTGTGCTGCAGTGTGCCTCTGGGGTCTGCTATATATATAACCGCAACAGAACATTGAACGCTTTGGAAGAGAGCATCCGGGTGATTAGAGAAGGCCACCAGAACACTGGGACTTTCGATAGCTGTTCCAATTACAGTGGTGTTAGGTGGGGCAGGGGCCATCTGCTTGAGTTTGCATTCTCTGTTTATTTCTTTGTTTGTAGGGTAGCTCTTTTTTGGTGATGCTTTACACCTCCATAATGCATTCACAATGCATTCATAGAACATTCAGTCCACCTTCATAATACATTCAGAGAACATTCAGTGCACCTTCATAATGCATTCATAGAACATTCATAAGCAGCATGTAAGTATACCTTATCATCCTAACATACCTTAATAGCTTTAATATAAATTAATGAAAAACATCATATGATTATACAATTATAATGTTTCTTATTAATATACATTACAGCTCTTATGGTGTTAGGATGTTAATGTTTAGTTACATGCTGCTTATGAATCTTCTATGAATGCATTATGAATGTGTTATGAAGGTGCACTGAATGTTCTATGAGTGAGTTCTATGTTCTATGAACATGCAGTAGAACCGATAAAGGTTCATTCCATAAATTTAGGACGTGCTAACCGTTCATTGCCACAGCAAGTGTGAAGTCTGTCCTAAGACAAAAGGCAGGACACCCCCTAGACAGGGTAACAGACCAGCACAGGACATATACATAATGGGCTTAGTGACACCAGCTTACAGCCCAGTGTTCCCCAACTTGGTCTTCAGGGACTGCAAGACAGTCCATGTTTTTGTTCTCTCCCAGCTCCCTACCAGGAGCTGGGTCAAAGCAGAAATCTAGACTGACTGACAGGGAGCTGGGAGGGAGCAAAAACGTGGACTGTCCCGTGGTCCCCGAAAACTGGTTTGGGGAACCCTGTTATAGCCTCAGGTTATATCCAGTTAATAAATAATTAATATTCCAGAAACGGCAATAGCACCAAGACTTTTGTAACATTTCAAACGAAATGTGCTTGTACATTTACAGCTAATTTTGGTTGATATGCATTGGTTTCCGCCTGGTTAGCCTTACACATACAGGACTTTGGGCTTGATTCCCCCACTGTATGTCTGTGGATTTTCCTAAGATCTGTTGTGTACATAATGTGCAGATGTAATTTGTAGATAAGTTAATACTGAACAAACTCCGATGGGTTGGTGCCCCATCCCAGGTTGTTCACCTGTAGCTTCCAGGATAGGGTTTGGACCCCATGACCCTAAATATGACAAGCAGGTATAGGAAATGGATGGATAGATGGATATTTTAATACAGTTTTTTCTCCCAATATTATACCTCATACTTTAATTATTGATATTGCACTGTGCTGTTTCATTGTTCTATACAATGCCAATAAAAGTTCTTGACTTGACTTCATGCTCTCTCCCTGTTGGGTGAGTTTCCTCCACGCACCCTGCTTGCCTCCTGCCATCCAATGACATGAACACATGAAACTGGCATCTCTGAATTGCCCGTAGTTTTCTGTGTGTGCCTTGAGATGCACTGGCATCCTGTCCCCTGGGGGATTCCCCTCCCTTATGCCCCCCTATGTCCTATTCTGACCGGGACAAGCTCCAGGTTCTCTGTAACCCTACACTGGATAACCAGTTGGCAGATGGCTGGATATTGGTTTTGCATAATAATGTCTAATCTGCTACTGTAGTACTTGTGCGCAACCTAGTGGACAGAATGTGAATTTATTGGACGGCCTCTGACCTCGTCGTTTACCGAGGACAAACGAACACGTCACTGGTTCCCATTGGCGAATCCAGGCTTTTCTCCTAGGAGCTGCAAGATGAGAGAGTTCAGCGAGTCATAATATGACTAATACAAGCCATATTTTTGAATATAACTTTGCAATATAATTTAATTTTACTGAACTTAATATGTTCATTAAGGCATTGCCATCTGACGAGATAGATCTTCAATAACATTGGGTTGATAGCAGGGGCGTTTCTAGGATTTTCATTTCAGGGGGGCTCAGCCCCCATAGATATTTAACACATTTGGCTTGTTCAAAATCAGTACTCAAATGAGTCTTCCTGATCACACACACGCGCCCTGTTTACTGTATATAAACACAAAATTTTATTTTTTGCATTTCTAGTACAAACCTT
>JAODKN010000048.1:5463628-5477530 GCA_026774425.1 Petrocephalus zakoni | reverse complement strand
ACAATCCCAGAAGATCAGCAGTTTCTGCAATACTCAGACCAGCCCGTCTGGCACCAACAACCATGCCACGTTCAAAGCACTTAAATCACCTTTCTTCCCCATTCTGAAGCTAAGTTTGAACTGCAGAAGTTCGTCTTGACCATGTCCATATGCCTAAATTCGTGCAGTTGCCACCATGTGATTGGCTGATCAGTAATTTGCTTTAACGAGCAGTTGGACAGGTTTACCTAATAAAGTGGCTGGTGAGTGTATATATACACACTACTCACAATATTCTCTCTGTCCATCCGGCTCGGCTCGCTCTTCTCGGCTTCTCTCTGTCCATCCGGCCCGCCTCGCTCTTCTCGGCTTCTCTTCTCTCTGTCCATCCGGCTCGGCTCGCTCTTCTCGGCTTCTCTCTGTCCATCCGGCTCGCCTCGCTCTTCTAGGCTTCTCTTCTCTCTGTCCATCCGGCTCGCCTCGCTCTTCTCGGCTTCTCTCTTCCATGACTTTCTCACGACCTCGGTCTTCATCTCCATCCTCTTCTAATGCCACTCTTGAGACTTCTTCTATCTGTGCCATGTGAAGGTCATGGCCTCGCCGCAGTTCGATGTCCCCCGCTTTGTCCCCTTCTATAGATTGTCCCAGGAGACACCGAGCCATGAATTGAGCTGACCAGGCTAATCGTTTAGAAAACAATCCACTGTTGCAAAAAACACTTTCCCCCCCTCACTGATAATTTCCGACTCTGTGATCTATAAAACTAAACGTGTTGCTGATTAATTTAATGCAATAGTCATAATTGTTCATTTGATATTAGTGCTTGTCCATTGGAAAAGCTTCGTGAATCAGCCAAAATGGGGACCACATTTTATGCTCTCTGTCTTACAGCTGATGTCCAGCAGATGGCGTTTTACAAAACTATAGAGCCTTTCTAAATCCATAGGCATCAGTATGGAGCTGGTCACCCCTTTGCAGCTATAACAGCTGCCTCTCTTTGGGGAAGGAATGGCTCTGTGGGAATTGGTGTGGTCAGGCACTGATGTTGGACATGAAGGCCTGGCTCGTAATCTTCATTCTGCTTCATCCCAAAGTTGTTTGATGGGGTTGAGGTCAGGGCTCTGTACGGACCAGTCAACTCCTTATACACCAACCTCATTCAACCATATCTTTATGGACCATGTCTTGCTTTGTGCACTGGGGCCCAGTCATGCTGGAACAGAAAAGGGCCTTCCCAAAACTGTTGCCACAAAGCTTAGAAGCATAGAATTGTCCAAAATGTCTTGGTATACTAAAGCATTAAGAGTTCCCTTCACTGGAACTAAGGGGCCTAGCCCAACCCCTGACAAATAGCCCCATGCCATTATCCCTCCTCCTCAGATTTTAAATTGGGGTTAATGCCGGAGGAAGTTCGGAAATCTGAAGTTACTGAACTACGAGAGCGTTGCTGACTTACACACGATGCGCCTCACCATGTGGCAACAGTTACTTTACATGGTGTGCCACTCCATGGCTGAATTTATGTTGTTCCTAAATCTTTCCACTTTGCAGTAATAACACTTACAGTTGACCATGAAATATCTAGCAGGGAATAATTTTCACAAACTGACTTATGGCAAAGGTGCTATTCTGTGACCACACTTGAATTCGCTGAGCTCTGCAGAACAACCCATTCTGTCTCAAATGTTCGTGAACCTGATTGCATGGCTATGCATGATTTTATACACCTGTGGCAATGGGTCTAATAAAATACGTGTTCTTACTGATTAAGAGGCGTGCCCCAATGCTTTTGTCCATATAATGTATTTATTACCCAGTGATTTTATTTGTTAGCCTGCTAGATTCAGTCTTGATTAAGCTTGATTGAGAGTGAGTGAGGGATGGTGAGAGACAGCACACAAAGCTGATAACAAAAGCTGTAGGCTGCGTACCTCTCATGCGTAATCCTTTTAAGTGATAATTTTCAAATTAAAAATAGCCTAATCCGAAGAAGTAAAACAATGATGCTTTTGTTTATGTCATGAAAATGAAGACAAAAGCTTAATGGGCGTATTTAATTCCTCACTGTGTCTTGGCACTGGTTGGCTTGGCGGTTCCATGTGTACAGTGAGTACATGTAGCATTTCTCAGACCACACATCTTGGTGGGGCCCTTAAGGTTTGGGTGCCCCCTGCTGGTGAGTAGGACTGCCTTACAGCTCCAGGGCTATGGATTGAATCTTTCCTCTGCTTTGTGTGTGGAGTTTCCAGGTACTGTGGTTTCCTCCTGCAGTCCAAAGTCAAGCAGCTAGGCTAACTGGCAAACTGGTAGGCTAATGTAAATTCCATACAGAGAATGACCGTATGAGCCCTGGCCTAGCATCCCATCCAGTGTGTGCCCCAGCATTGCATAACACCTGCAGTTAACGAGGCAAACTAGGTTTGGGCCTGGCCAGTACCAGGGAGACCACCTAGGAAAGCTGGGTTGCTGAAAGAGGTGTTGATGTGGCCAGCAGGTTAGCCCACCCTGGGGTCTGTGTGGATCCCAATGCCCCAGAGCAGTGACGGGGACACTGTTCTGTAAAAATGGTGCCATCCTTTGGAAGAGACTTAAAACTGAGGTCCTGACTCTCTGAGAGAGGGTAAGGGGTTAGAAGTTGGGATAGGGGTCGAGGATGGGGGATAGGTTAATTAAGATTAGGGGTAAGGAAAGAGTTGAGTTTGGGGCCCGGGTGTGGGTTGGGGGGCCACGGCAGGAATTTAACCTCCTCCTTTCTGTCCTCCTAGATAGCTGGGAGCTGTTTTGTGTATCAGCTATCTCCTCCCTTTTTGGGGTCAGGGCTGAGGATTGGGGTAAGGGGTTAGAAGTTGGGATAAGGGTGGAGGATGGGGGATAAGTTAATTAAGGTTAGGGGTAGGGTTTAGGGGTAAGGAAAGGGTAGAGTTTAGGAGCTGGGAGTGGGTTGGGGGGGGGGTCAGGGCAGTTATTTAAGGGTGGAGTTGGGATTAAGGGTTAGGTTTTGGAGTTTGGGGTTAGGGAAGGGGTAGGCGTAAGGGTTTGGAGCCTGCCATGCTAACATGTGTGCACTGTACATCTTCTACCATCCACTCGACCAGCACCCCCATTGTGTCAGGGGATATATAATGCCAGATCACTAATTCTTGGGCGTCGTTATCCACCTCGTTTCTGTCCTCCTAGGTAGCTGGGAGCCGTTTTGTGTATCAAGTATCTCCTCCGACATGGCCGTTTAACGTTTCCGTCCACCCGGGACATTCTTCAGGCTGGCTTGCCAGACAATATTCAACAAGTAAATAAGTGAAAATAACACTCAACCACACTAACCGAGCTCAATAAAATTAGAACAAACAAAGAAAAATAAGGAAGAACTTTAATTTCTGCCCCTGTAAGCGTTAATCAAAACTCAGTGAAGTGAGAAAGTGAGTTTTCTTTTGCCTGCAGTGCAAGAGGCTTCCTATCCCAACTGTAGCAAATGTCCAACTGCCGTCCTGTGCCTGCAGCACTGCTTTTATAGCCGCGGGGGCAGGACTTAAGTGCATCTTTCAAACAGGAGCCAATCAGGGCTTGAGAAATGTTTAGGCGCTGGAAATTATTTCTAAGAGTTTGGGAAATATGCCTTTTTACATCTTTATTAAGAATTTGAAAGTTGAAATAATATTCCCCTTTCAAAATTGCTTTTTGACCAAGCTTTTAGGTCCTGTATGGCCACCCCTTTCGGTTTTCGGTCTTAATAATCAGTAGTTTGGATGAAGTAGGAAACAACAAACTAAATACTGGGTCGAGCTTACTGGCATGAGGCACGGGCTGGTTAGGGTTAAATGATTCCAGTGCATCTTTCAAAAGAGTAGGAATGGTACTTTCGTGGTCCTGTCAAAACTGGCCCTACATATGGAATTGGTGAATTCTCTTCTGCTCCTTCACCACCTTAGCTACTATGTGGTGAGCACACTGATGCAGAATGGCTGCCGTCACATCATCCAGGTGTGGGCTACACAGTGCTGGTGGATGAGCTGGCTCCCCATCGCGTTTGTAAAGCGTTATATAAATGTAACATTCATTCATGCAGGCCCCCCCCTCCCCCCATGACCCTGACCAGTAAAAGTTGCTAGTAGGTTAGCAGTTGGCTAGAAGCGATCCAGTGGTACAATAGCTGTTGCTTTTGATGTATCAGAAGGTTCTAGGTTTGACTCCTGGAGAGTGTTCCACAAAGCAGTATTTCTTGCTTAGCCGGATAACTTGTTGGATTTAGGGTTGTCTGGGCTAAATGGACTGTGTCTCTTTTCACTTTTAGCTCAGACTACCTTAAATTAGCTATCCGGCTAAGCCAGAAATCCGGCTTCATGGAACACCCCCCTCTAGGGAATGCTGTGTCTGCAAATGGATGGTTGCTGGTTCAAATCCCATGGTTGCCTGGCTGATTTAATGGGCCCACAAGGAAAGCCTAAACCTAGGGCTGCACAATAACTAATTGCTATATTGCAATATTAATAAAACAGAAAAAGCAGATTAAATTTACCCTAAATAAACCACAGCTACATAGAACTTATCTACCAATTGAGTCAGTCAAATACAGCTCTGGAGAAAATTAAGAGACCGCTCTATATTTAAAAATACATATGTATTTTTAAATCCTGGTTTAATCCTGGTTCTGCTGGCAGAAGCCTATGTTGAGCAGCAGGCTGCTTCCAGGCTCAAGGTTTCTAAGACAGCAGTACACAAGAACAAGGTGAAGCAGGAGACACTGGCACTAACCAACAACTAGCCAGCTAAAAGGAGGAAGTGACCTTCTAATGCCAGAGACGGCCGTTTACTTATCCGACATTTTCTCATGAATCGAAGGATGGCATCAAGTGACCTTCACAAGGAGCAGGAAACATTAAGTGGTGTGATGCGCACTGCTAGGACAGTTTGTATCAGACTCCTAGAAGCAGGACTGAAATTCCAAAAAGCAAGGAAGTAGCCCTTCATGAATGAGAAGCAGGGTAAAGCCAGTCTGCTATTTGCAAATATATATATGAAATGATACATATAGCACAGGCTCAGCCTTCTCACACTGGATGAGCTAAAATTACAAAAGAGGCAACGACTCAGTACATCATACATCTGAAAATCACTTTGGGCTGCTTATAAAGCTGCCATTATCTTTAAGATAGCTGTATTGTTTTGGAAAATAAATTAAGCATTTACTGTTTTTTTTCCTCGTCTAACTACATAGAGACCACATAAAGCTTCTAAACAAAGGCAGAAACTGTCATTATTATTTTGCATGTTTATTTTGTGTATATTTCAAATGTCTCTCCACGCTTAACATTATTAATGATGTGCGTGACTGTGCATATTGAGGGTGTAATTTACATGCTTTTGGATTCCGTGATCGATTACATTTTGTTCTAATGCTTTTAATTTCAGAAATCGTTAGTTGTAAGCTGAGAAGCCAAGCCACTTTCAGAATGTGATTAACTGCAGCACAAATCGGATTACTGTTTAACGGGTCCATCCTCTAACATGTAAAGCTGCATTTGTAAAAAGGAGCACATTAATTAAAGCTGACCTGATTAGATCCATGCAGCCTTTAAGTAAAAATAGCAAATTGTGCTTTCATTACATATGGACAGCAAATTGAAAATGTAATACTACCTGATACAGAACTATTTTCAGAGCAAGAAAATACTGTAGATATTATCTAGTAAACTGTTTTTCCATATGCTATATACAGTAGATAAGATTTCAGTAAACCACTCCATTGAAACCTATTAAAACCCGAATAGACACGCCCTTTTTAGCAATCCATCTCTCTTTTGCTCCAAAGCATGGTCATAAAATGTCAACACGCAAGGTTTGTTTAGTTTTTCTGAAAGAGCAGATCAGCTGGCACATACAGGTTTGTTTACCATTTAGTGAGCTTAGCCCTGGTGTTTTATTCTTATTAGTTTCTGTTTTTGATCCACATTATTTGTCTTGAATTTTTACAAGAGCTTTTTGTGCCATTTCTCTGCCCCTTAAAAAAGAATAAATTGTTTGGCTTTGTATTAAACTTTCGTCTCTGCCGCTATGGCAACAGCCATCTCAGCCGGAGACCGCCACCATCTCCGTAGCCACGTGCATGCTGCGATTCGGAGGGGTGAGCCAGCCATCTTGGAGCCCCAGAACACACCTCCGACAGCCCAGGATGCTGGCGAAGGCATGACGGAATGTTGCGTTGAAGAAGGCATAGAGGATGGGGTTCAGGGCGGAGTTGGCGTAGCCGAGCCAGAGCACGAGTTCCATGGCCCACGAGCTGATGTTGTACCCCAGTAGAGGGTGTGCCAAGTTGGCAATGAAGAAGGGCAGCCAGCATAATAGATATACTCCCATGATGATACCCAACGTCTTGGCTGCTTTTCTCTCCCTACGTGCTGTAGAGCCTGGTTGGAACTGGAATGTGCCCTGGGTCCGGTTACCTTGGTTCTCCACCGTGTTGATCCTCCGGACCTGTTTCCGGGCCGCCAGGAAGATCCTCCAGTACGCGGTAGTCATGAAGACCGTTGGTAGGAGGAAACTTACTGTGAAGGCAAGGACTGCAAAGGGGGCAGTCATCATGAAGACGCACTTAGCAGGTCCATGGGCCCTGGCGTGCTCATCTACGCCCTGGCCAAGTGCGACGATGGGGATGGACACGCCGATGGGGACGAACCAAGAGAGGAGCAGCAGACAGGTGATCTTGTGTCGGGACATGCGGGCGGGGTAACGTAGGGGGTCGCACACGGCTAGGTAGCGGTCCAGAGCTATGCAGCTGAGACTGAAGATGGAGGTGGTGCAGAACATCACATCTAACAGGGAGTGGATGGTGCAGACCCACTTCCCAAACATCCAGCGGTCCACCGTACGCACCAGGCTGAAGGGCATCACCAACAGCGCCACCAACAGGTCAGCTATCGCCAACGAAACTATGAAAATGTTTGTCTGCGTGCGCAAGCGGTGATAGGAAGTCACTGAAGCCACGATAAGCAGGTTACCTAGGACGGCGAAAGTCACGATGGGCAACAAGAGTAACAGAAGACACAATTTCACCACTGTACTCTCGTGGTTTCTCATAGTGTAGTTCCCGAAATAATCCCTGAGAATGATGTGAGTTTCTTCTGTGGCAGAGAAACAAGACATAAACACACAAAACATCTTTAAATTAGCCTCGGCGTACCGTCATACAGCAAGATGGAAAGGAGAGCACCTCCATAACATCCTGGTTTCTTGATAGCGAACGTTTTTGTTGACATCAAGCCATGATGGCCATTGTATGCTGGGGTATCCTTTCTCATCCAGTTCAGACTCTTTTGTTGTGATTACTGGGCGGTGATCTTGTTTGTCATGTGAGGCCACATCACACGAATGAATCATTAACTAAATGGCATTTCATGATGCGACGCACGGTGGCTTTACATGCATGTAATGGGTCTTTTATGCTTTTAAGCTCTTCAGAGAGAATGGCGGTTGCCAGCAATAAAGTCTTTTGGGTCTTTGTGCCTCTTGTTTTGCTGTTACTTAGAAGCATTGGCGCTCCGCAGTGCGGGTGACTGGCAGAAGCCTGATATTTTCTGGGTGTCTTGCGGTTTCCAGAGAGTCAAATTAGAAATGTTATCAATGTTCGTTTTTAATTTAAAATCTATCCATCCATTTTCTGTAACAGCTTATCCTATTCAGGGTTGCTGGGGCCTGGAGTCTATCCTAGAGGCTATTGGCGCAAGGTGGGGAACAACCCAGGATGGGGCACGAGCCCATCACAGGGCACACTCACACACCATTCACTCACACATGCACACCTATACAGGCAATTTGGTGACTCCAATTAACCTCAGCATGTTTTTGGACTATGGGGGGAAACCAGAGTACCCAGAGGAAACCCCATGATGACACGGGGAGAACATTCACACTTCACACACATGGAATCCTGGCAGAAACTGGGAGATGTGATAATCACTGCACCACTGTGCTGCCCTTAATTTAAAATTCTAGTCGTTAGCATCGTTTCATTACGTTATATTAGAAGCACTGCTTTTCTTAAAGCAGCCATATCTGTAAAAAGTGCTTCACCTAACCATTGCATCCCGGAAGTAAGACCTTGATATAAGACACTGGAAGGGGACCTGTGCTCACGCCAGCCCTCTGTGTGCATCTGTTATGCACCAGAGGCTAGACCGTCCCGTTCTCAAAGCTTCATGTTTCAACCAAACTCGAGACATGCTTGTGTACATCTTCCCAAAAATCAGCACCAGATTGTGACCACCAGACTGCGACCGCAGGTGGCTCAGTGAAGGACGTAGGTGGGGGGCTTATTCCCGGCATGCTTCACAGTGGGCTGGAGTGGATGCCTAGCCGGTTATGCTGGTAATGCGGCCAACTGTGCTGTTTGGTAGTCATGACTCATCCGGTTGGAGTAAGTAAAAAAAAAAAAACAGCACTCAGAAACACTGAGAATTGAAGTGGGCTCATGAATTAAGGGGAGTCTTTATAAACTTTTAAATATAGTTCCTCAGATCAAAGCCCTTCGGGAACTGCTTGGTAATATCCAAAGAGGCCAAATGGAACTACAAAAATATTGTAGTGCAGTAATGGCAAAGCTGAAGTGAAATCAAATGGGTTAATTTTCATTGCTGACACACCACAGCACAACAACGAAGCATGGCCTCTGCATTTAGCCCATACGTGACAAAACTTCTACCAGAGGTTCAGAAATCCAGACCAGGATTTTGTTTCAACCAACCAGTTGAGCACTCTGTGAGCTTGATTCTTGATACTTTATACATTTTATGGTTGGTTGAAGGAAAATCTTGGATTTGGATTTGTACTTTCTGAATCTGAACTTCCCACCACTGGACCGGCTGTGGATCCATGAGGACCGGATTGGGACACAGTACTAGAGACAATGCAGGTCAAAGCTCATGTGGCACTCCAAGCATGCTTCACCACTGGCGCCCCCTGTCTGTAACGCAATGAAATTGGCTTGCTATGCCTTATCCCCTCAGAGGGTGGCGCCCTAGGCCTGTGTCACCCAATGATACACATACAGATAAAGCTGTTCTTCTGGATTGAAGGAAATGCTTACACCAGTATATTCTGGAGAAAACATCAACTAACGGTTTGTTTTCATTCCAACCCATTAACTTGGGAAATGAGTTGGAATAAAGAAGTCACTTTGCTTTGCAAGTTAACAATAAATGGTTCAAACTTTATTAAATGATCCATCCACTTAGATGGATATTGAAGTTTCTGAACAACAGCCAACCCCCCACTGCTTCTCAAGCAAATCCACTTACATATCTAGCATGTACACAGAATTAAGGAAACAGACTTTAGCCTCACCGATGGTTTCAGTCAGATCATTTAAATTTAAAGGAAATGCTGTGTCCCCCCAAAAAAGGATATTATTCCAAAGAGCGGATTTCAGGTACTTTGTTCACACATGTTGACATTTATTATTTTTGAATGCAATAGTCATGAACCAGGATTACCGCTGTAGCCATTTTCAATCACATGACAGGAAAATAAAACACCCAGTGTTACGTCATAAGCCCATGTAGCCCGTTCTCTTTAATGCAAAGTTTGCACCCCCCAGTAAAAACTTTGGAAACTAAAATATTCACACAAATGTTGTCCTTTTTACTCAGTGTCACTGTTTTCAATACAGATATTTAACTCCGAAAACGTTTAAACACCAATCACACCGATAACTCAAGCAAATGTTAAAAATCACAAACCGGACCACTCTGCTGCCTCCTGATATTCAGCCAGGCGGAAGTTTAACACACAGGGTAGCTATGAAATATAACGTAAAAAGAAGAGGAAGAAGAAAAACAGGAAAGGCGACAGAGATCACACTCGATGCCAGCATCAGGAAGGCATTTGGTCGGAATCCGCCTTTTACTTTCCTGCGATTTACTTTTGCGCAACACACAGCTTATTCCGAGGCTCCATCCCGGGGCTCCACGCTGGGAAGGAGGCTCATGGGTCATGGTTCCCCGCGGGACAGTGGGCTCATCTGGTTATACTCATCGGCACTGTGCAGGAAGCCCGATCCCAGAGGCTCCCCCTGAAACTCCGAGGAGCCCTCCGGAGACTGGGAGCAGGGCTCCCAGCTATGGAAACCACCCAGCTCCGATCCTGGTTCCGGGCTGTTGCTGACGCAGCTGAGGCTGGGGTTAGCCGAAGAGACGGTCCTGTGGCTGCCGTTAAAGCTGGAGAAGTGCCCGTCTAGGAACTCCTTGCGCAGGTGGTTTGAGGGGGTGAGCTGGGGGCTACGGTAGTTGTAGGCGTTCCAACCCGGGCGTTTCCTGCGATGCCACTGGCATTTCAGGATGCGCAGGAAAGCCTGCTTAAATTCCCGGTTGTAAGAAGGATATATGATGGGATTTAGGCAACTGTTGAAGTAACCCAACCAGAAAATGACTTTGAACAGCGTTTCCGGGGGTCGCAGGTTGCTGTTGAATGAGCCTGTGACAGAGGGGAATACTGTGTTATTACATAAATCCATCCATCCATCCATCCGCCTTCCAACCACGTAACCCCCGGTGTGGTTTTTGTGTTTTTCTACTTGCTAATATGCTGCCTGTGTTTGTGCATTTTATGTGATGCACTTTGATACAAAGTTAGGCTGTTTTTTTTTAAGTGATTTGCATACAACCGAAAACGTATCCAGTACAGGGCAGCGATGCCCCTGGATCTGACCGCATGGAACACAGGGCGTGAGGCTAAGGACACCCTTGATGAGATATCGATTTTTTATGATAGATTTATGAATATTAAGACAATTATTGGAAAACCTTGGAGAATTTATTTATTCCGTCGACCGGGCACATTAAACAAAAATTAATGAAGCCGAGAGGGGTAAATTGGTAAATTCTTACTTAACAAACAGCAGATTCACCCGTAGCTGTTATTAGGGGAAAAGGCTTTTAAGCAAAAAAAAGTTATTTAATTATGCACTTACTCACTGCAGCTTGATTATCGGCCAGGATTTTAAATAGCGGGGCTGCCGGCACCGGCACGTTGATGAACTTTATCAATATTCATCAAATTAGATCCGCGGTCACGTGATCTGTCCCGTTTAAAGCATATCGCTGGGATGGCGATGAGCTGCAAGCCTGGCGACAGATGTCTTTCGAATGCTACCTAGTAAACACATACAGCTTTATCATTGGTTATCAGATGAATACCATAGATTTAATATACATAAAAATATACTGTATATACTGGCTTGTAAATGCTGGCTCTAATCTTCTGCATGCACATACATTTTTGATTTTCAGTTAATTGTGAATCCGCGCTTTTCTCAGAACTTTGGCTGCAATTACAGTCCAGGTGTGGTTTTGAAATAGTCCAGCAGGGGGTAGGATTGCCTAAGGGTTGCGTTTTACACGCGATGGGTCGTTTCCGCTGGCTTGATGGAAAAAAAAACGGGTTTTTAAAAAAAAAACAGCCGATAAGCGCATAACTTCAAAAATTCGGAAATTTCTACCCAACAAATCTTTACTAATGACACGATAGAATGATGTATGGTAAGGCAGCGGTGCTGAAATGGTGGCTGTTTCCGAGCGTGTTCTCATAGAGGGATATTCTCAGGTTCTGTCCCCTGGGACCCCGGTCCCTGGAAATGTCACAGGCGTCCATAACTCAAAGTTCTGTCCGATTTTACGAGCTCACTAATCCCCGTGGATTTAATGACCGATAATGCAATATTTTTACTCCTCCACATCTGCACATCCCTAGCCCCCATTTGGGCCGTCGCTCCGCGAGGCATGCCGCAGCGCCAGCTGCCGGTCCGCACGGACGCGCGCTGCGCGCCCCCGGGCTCCGCGTTCCCTGCGATCCGCAATGCTGCTATCGGAACTGGCCTATCAAACTGCCTCCGGCCACCGACTGCCCTGCTCCTCACAAGCCCAATTAAAGCCTTTCTGGTTTTCCCCCCCAGCTCGTTCCCATTTCGTAGGGCACTCGGACAGATGTCTGGCATCCAGATAATCATCACAAAGATTCTTTTTTTAAAAAAGATTTTCTTTCTAACGGTAGATCACAAAAACTGGTTTAAACCCCTAAATTCTGAGCTGAAAAGAAGGCTTGGGCTACACGAACGATTAGAAACGTAATGGCCCGCTATAATTATAATCAGGTAAAACGCGCTTCTCGTTGGTCCCTTTTTCCTGCCGATCCCATGAGAGTTTTCATAAATTCGTGGTTTTCCTTTAATCTGAGTCCCAATGTTATAGCGAGTGCGAGAAAGCCTAGGCAAACTCCCGAAACAACACAAATGCGAGTTTTATAAAGGCAATCATAAAGAATCCCGCAGCTAGGCAGGGATTTAACCCTATCTGAATGACACACGCTAACGCCTTAAAAATCCCCAACGAGCAACGAGTATTTAAAAGGGTCTACTAATTGAATGCGTTGTAGGCGCACATACAAATCAGTGCTCTATGGTTATAGGAATACAATTAAACCGCACAATGAGAATTTCTCATACACTTCATTGGTATACTGTGGATGTCAATAAACTAAACTATCTATTTAAATGGCACAATCGCAGCATTGTCCGGACCAGAATGAGCCATTTTTATGACAAATGATAACCATGAACATGAAAGGTTAGTTCAGTTAATGTTGTTAAATTGTTGGGGCGGACAGCTCCCCTGTGAACAAGGAACTGCCTGGGCACTTGGCGCTGCGAATCGCCAGGGAGCGATGCTGATCAGCAAACCGGCTCTCCAGGCCCAAACCACCCAACCCAAGGTCCATTTAAAAGGGTGAATAGTCCAATTTCTCACTGCATTCCCCCCTCAGAGCCAGAAAAGCTGGTGAGAGATCCCAGTGTTTACCGCCCAATGCATTTTCTTCTGTTTATGCAAATCAAGCGTCTGAACACAAATCATATGGAATTATATGCAATTCTGGGTAGCTCTTAGATAAACTGAATGCAGTATAAAGTGATCAAACTTTTTTTTTTAGCCTCCTAGGATTTCAGTCACAAGGCCCTCACAAAATTCAAAGCGGGCAGCTCTTCCTACACAGTCCTAGAGACTATTTTATTGTGGTTTCCTGGAAACCTGCTACTCAAAATCAGGCCTTGTTCCAAACCTCGCTGTGGGTTACAGTGAGAAGCCAAAAGCATGTATAGAATACATAATGATACATGAAACAAAGAGTCAATAAGGGAATGTTAACACTTTAGGTGACAATTAGAGCCAGTCATGGATGGGCGATGCTGACATTCTGACAAATGTAAGTTTGTTTTCCCGCCCCCCGGGCAGAATGACTGTCACATGTTACTGTAGCTTTTGATTGACACGCATTGAGATTGCGTGACAGTCTCCAGTCCTCAGTCTGAATTGTTGTAATGTGTGCAGGGGGACAAAGGATAATGAAGGAATAAGAATGAGGGATTAACGGGGAAATGTCTCACTCTTTAATAAGGAAAAAATATTCCAGAAAGCTTCTGAGCTGGCCAGAATCTGTGTTGTAGACAACATGTTCTTTGTCATGCTTTATTGTGGTAAATTGTGGTGTTAATATAAAGAATGTTTCCACATGGGGTGGTGTGATGACTCCCTGAATTATTTGGTTGCTTCCTGCCTTCAGGGTTGGGGTTTAAATTGTGTTTATGTGTAGGTCTGTGTCTCTGCGAAGAAAGTTTTCATGCTTTCCCCAGGAAATTTGCATTCCCAGATTAGTGTGTCTAAACTTCCTATTGTGTGTGTACGTGCCCTGTGATGCACTGGCATCCCGTCCCGGGTACGTGCCCTGTGATTGACTGGCATCCTGTCCCGGGTGCGCGCCCTGTGATGTACTGGCATCCTGTCCCGGGTGCGTGCCCTGTGATTGACTGGCATCCCGTCCCGGGTACGTGCCCTGTGATTGACTGGCATCCCGTCCAGGGTGCGTGCCCTGTGATTGACTGGCATC